>JAVIWB010004229.1:0-550124 GCA_031893035.1 Dermolepida albohirtum | reverse complement strand
ATACATGCATGCATACATACATACATGCATGCATACATACATACATGCATGCATACATACATACATGCATGCATACATACATGCATGCATGCATACATACATGCATGCATGCATACATACATGCATGCATGCATACATACATGCATGCATGCATACATACATGCATGCATGCATACATACATGCATGCATGCATGCATACATACATGCATGCATGCATACATACATACATGCATGCATACATACATACATGCATGCATACATACATACATACATGCATGCATACATACATACATGCATGCATACATACATACATGCATACATACATACATGCATGCATACATACATACATGCATGCATACATACATACATGCATACATACATACATGCATACATACATACATGCATACATGCATACATACATACATGCATACATACATACATGCATACATACATACATACATACATACATACATACATACATACGTGTATACTTTAATGAAGACAAAGCAAAAGGAAACGCCTATAATAAATTATAAGTGAAAGTTATTCAAAATAATAACAAAAATGTAGTTAAACAATTTTTATATAAATGCTCAAATAGACGTGGGTTGTTTCCTTTTGCAATGGTCAACAGTAGCTAATGCTAATAAGACAACCTTGGACTAAGCACAGTAATAGGGGTACTATACGTGCTCCTTTATTTATAGTGACGCATTCACATATATCGAAATATTTTCTTCTGTTCACTAATAATAAGTATATAATTATTGGATTTAATAAAATTTTGAAAAGTTCTTTCTGTTATTTACAAATAAATTATGCTGCTTAATTTCAGTTTTTAAACTTTAAAATAAAATTAAAATAATACTACTTCGTATTTTACTGCTCATTTATTCAATAAAATTATTAAAATATGCTTCGATTCATGTATTTCGTGTGAATTAGTGTAGTTGTATATTAATGCACATATGTATATGAACACTATTTTCAAGAATCGAAATGAAATGAGCACCGTTTTGTAATCACGTCAATAAATTTTCCTTAATAGGAAAGTCCTTTCGTAAATATCTGAAATATAAATTACCGTAAAATACTAACGTTTATTTGTGGACAAAATTGTTTGTGTAAATAACACACCTATATGACTTTTTTTTCTTTAAATTTACGGAACGATTGGATAAAGCAAGTAACTTGTGGTTACCGTTATATCTACTAGCACGTATGGTCAATGTGGGCTGTTTTCTAGCGATTCAGATAAATTTTACAACTAGAAACGAACTCTTTAATAATGTGAGAAACCATTACGCGTTTTGTAAATATTGACGTTAAGAGCAGAAATCATGTTAATAACGACAGGCTTAAAGATATGTCTATCATTTATTACAAATCAAATATTTTAAGAGCGCGTATGTGCACCATTAAAGACATTAAACTATAAAATGATCACATATTTATGAAAACATTTCAATTTTTATAGCCAGCCCTTTTTATTCCAAAGTTATGTCTTCCTACAACCACTCAGCCTTTGAAGTAAGTTCATATTAAAGTATTAAAGTAAGTCTACTAAAATTGTCTTAATAATAATAATAATATCTACATACATATACGTATATATATATATATATATATATATATATATATATATATGTACATATACATATTTATATATTTGCTTAAATCAGTGAATGTATATATAATAGTTCAACACATGTTTTTACATCTGGTTAAGTACTATTTTAATTTTTTTAATTTATAATAATTTAAGTTGAATAAACTGTACAAGCTGATATTACTTATAATTTTTTATTTATTTGTACTAATTATGTAAATTGTGGTCAAAATTATTATATTAATTAGGCCTACACATTATTCTCTGTTTATATTTTAAATTTCTTAGCCTTAAAAATTTCTGAAATAACATTTCAGTTATCAAAATTGTATGCTTCTTCTTTGAATTTCTAGATTTTATGTGCAAATTTGAAAATTTATAAATTTATTTCTGATACTTAATGTGTTTCTTACATGTAAAGGGTTTTCCAATAAGGACTTGACAACTTTTAATTCAATTTGTGAACGCACCCTTTCACTAATCGTCGAACTGTCACTGTCAATTTATTCAGTAAACTTAACAAACTTAACATCATGGTAAAGTACACGAACGAACAACGTCTGCAAGTTATAAAAATTTACTACAGACATTCGAAGTCGGTGACCGCTACTTTAAGAGCGTTAACTCCGATTTTCGGACGTAATTCTCGCCCTAGTAGACAGGCAGTAACAAGTTTAGTGCAAAAATTTGAGTCTACATATTCGTTGTGTGATGTTGCCGTACCAGTGAGACAACGGGTTGGTCGAAGTGTCGAAAATATCGCTGCCGTTGAAACGTCCGTAGCAAATGACCCAAATCAGTCAATTCCACGGCGTTCTCAAGAGTTGGGCATCGCCCAGACCACTTTATGGCGAATTTTGCGTAAGGATCTTGGTTTACACCAATACAAGACCAAGCTGACTTAAGAATTAAAGCCGATGGACCATTTGAAGCGACGTACGTTCTCCGATTGGGCTCTGGAAAAGATGCGCCAAGATGATCAATTTCATCGCAAGATCATTTTCAGTGACGAAGCTCATTTTTGGCTCAATGGGTTCGTCAATAAGCAAAATATGCGTTATTGGTCGGGTGAAAATCCACACGTGCTTCGTGAACCACTACTCAATCCACAAAAAATAACTGTTTGGTGCGGTTTGCATGCCGGCAGCGTCATAGGGCCATATTTCTTCGTTGACGATAATGATCATCATGTTACTGTGAATGGTAATCGTTATCGCGCCATGATTATCGATTATTTTTGACCCGAATTAGAAGATATGGACTTGGACAACATGTGGTTTCAGTAGGACGGTGCCACAAGCCACACAACATACGTTACAATCGATTTATTGAAGAGTTTGATGAGCGTGTTATCTCAAGAAATGGACCAGTCGATTGGCCGCCTCGTTCGTGCGATTTAACGCCTCTAGACTTTTTTTGGTGCTACGTCAAGTCATTGGTCTATGCCAACAAGCCGACAACGTTGGAAGAGCTCAGAGTCAACATTGAACGCGAAATAGCAGCTGTTTCGGTCGAATTGTGTGGACGAGTCATCGAAAATTGGGTCCAACGAATCGACGGCTGCAAACGTGCCCGCGGTGGCCATATGAACGAAGTCGAGTTCCATTCATAAATGTTTTGATTGTACTTCAACCCGATAATAAAGTTTTTGAAATATCTCAAATGGTCTGCATTTTATTTTGAAAAAAAGTTGTCAAGTCCTTATTGGAAAACCCTTTACAAATGTTATCTTCAACTTTCTTATTTTATATATATATATATATATATATATATATATATATATACATATGTACATATATACCATATATATATGTATATCAATTTATAAGACCAGCTACTTCACATTCAGTTTAGTATTAAAGTAAAGTACTTTCATTAAACCCAAATTTTCCACTATATCGGTAATTTTGAATAGTATTAATCTTCTATTTTCCTTTTTTTAGGTATCAGCATTTCCAATGACAACAATTTCAATTAGGTTCGAATAATACCGCTTGCATCAAATGTGCAGGAATTTGTACTAATATTACATTGTACGAATCTTAAAACATTTTATAAGGTTTTATGAAATCATTTAGTATTTCTCTATAAGTCATATATATATTTTTACTTTACTTTATTTCAATAGATACGTATCTTAACTTACTTACTTTAAATTATCAACATAAATTAATAACAATCTTATATGTACATAAGTACATACATGATATTTCTAGACAAATATATAAGTATACATCTACATTATTTATTATTGTCTTGTTTATTTTATCTACGTCACTTTATAACAATATATATATGTATATATGAAGGAAGGTTTAACGACGATATTTTTTTCTTTAGACTCTCTATATTTCACCACTGCTTGGTGGCTTCTTCAGGAGAACCAAGCTACAATTAAGAATAATAATAAATGTATAACAGATACAAAATACCTATTATACTCACAAAATTATCAAAGCCACACACGGTATATGTTGTGTATCGTTATGTCTAGTTAGTGTGTGGCTTTGATAATTTTGTAAGTATAATAGATATTTTGTACCTGTTATACATTTATTATTATTTTTAATTGTAGCTTGGTTCTCCTGAAGAAGCCACCATGCAGTGGCGAAATATAGAGAGTCTCAAGAAAAAAATATCAAGTCTTTCAGTTCACAGACCGAATTACCTACTAGTTCCTTGTTTATTATATATATATATATATATATATATATATATATATATATATATATCAATTATATAAAGTAAATGATGTTTAAGCTTTTTAAGGTATTAAATAATCCTCATGTTGGCTTGCGTCACATATTATGTAATATCAATTTTGTGGGTATTTTAGTAAATTATTTTTAATATATTTTCATTTGACTGTGATAAAATAAAATATAATTAAAAACGTGTAATCAAAATTAATTAATATTTAAGATTCAAATTAATTTGTAACTAATCATAAGCAATTGTGTGTAAAATAAAATGTATTCATGAATTGGTACTTTGTTCTTGCATCTTTTTTTATAATAATAATAATAATAGTAGCTTATTTATTTATTTCTACTTCTTCTCTAGGCCTTGACTCGCGCATGTAGATTAAGATAAACATGTAAAGAATCAAAGTATCTACAGGTTAAATTCAATTTAGAATTAATTAAAAATAAATTTAAAATTTAAAAATAAAATTAATTTAACACGTTTCATTTCTATTTTCAAATTTTATATAAAGTTTAAACCACGAAAGTTTGACGGTGCATCAGTAAGGCTACAAAACACGTATACCGGTATTTGTTTAATTCATTGGTAGTCACACGTGTTAAAGGAAGAAAGGGCGCAAACGTATTTCTAATAGTTACGCGCTACGTCTTGTCCAGAAATCGTGAACAAGTAGAAACAGATGTATGCAGAGCATGTGTCTTATGCGCACGTGTGTCACGTATAATACTGACAAAATAGTGATTTGGGTTTTGACTTGAAGTTTGTCTTTTCTACGATTCTGATATTGATATATTCCTTGTATTTTACCACTGTTATTTGTTATTGTTCTAACAGCTAATTTATCATACTTATTTCATCATCCTTGTAAATTTACACTTAGGCAATCTTCACAGGCAGCATTTACATTTGCTATTTACAGGTTAGGTATATAATACATTATCTCTTCTGACATTAATATAAATATAGTATTTCATTTGACACCCTCACTTCCTGTCGATATATTATTTCATACGATAGCGATCACGTGATCGGAAAACGTTCCTGATTTAAACTATAATGTTGTCAGTTTAGTACATTGACTTTCTTCAATATTGTCTTTATGACCTCACTTTCTTCCCATCATAAATCCAGCTTTTCATATTATCATCTATAACAATAATATCTCTTTGTAATCTTTGCATTACTAATTTTCTCATTATTTTCTGCTTTACATATAATGTTATCTATTACAATCTTAGCGTTTTTATTACGTTATTTTAATCGTATATTTGTGTCCATATAAACACATTATAAATGTTCTGTTTCTTAATTTTGCCTAATAAATGAGCCTGTATTAAACTCAAAATATTCTTTTCTATTAAATTCATAAGCATTAATTATTCCTTATGTAATTATTTTAAAATTTATGGTATTATCTAAAATCTTTTGACATTTCCTTCCCCGATTCCTACTTCTATCTAATGTTAGTTTAATTCCTATTAATTGAAATTTATATTATTTTAGGTATTATGTCTGCTATGAACAATTTAATAAGCACTAGTAACTATTTCGTATGTCCAATTATTATCAATAATTTCAAATAATAGAAAATTGTATTTTATATCGACACAAAGAAATATGTTTTTACTACATTTGTTAAAGTTGACATATTTATGTAACATATTGTACATATATAAAACTCGGTTTTGTTCGAAAATTCACTATATCATATATGTACATGTAAGTGAAACTACATATATGTATTCTGAAGGGTTTCATGTATATTAAAAGCTTTTCATAAATTCTCTGAATTCATTAACCGAATAAAAGCAATTCTGCAAAAGAAATGTCTTTCTATGTTTTTTAAATTGTAGAAGTTGATTTTCAGGGATTGACAAACAACTTCTGGAAGACATTTCTTTTGCAGAATTCGGAGCGGTGTATTTAGTAATTATAAGTGTTTATGCTGACCAGCGATAGTAAGAATCTTATGTACAGGAATATGAAAATTATGTAAAATCTGTTGTCATCACATAAAATACGAGTATCAACAGAGGCTCTTGCTGAAATTTATATATATATATATATATATATAATGTAAAGCAACTGCTATTTTGAACACTTGTCCAATCGACAGATTCCCGAATACATAATAAATGCATTTAAATACAAAGATAATAATAATAATAATGCTTAGAAACATATAAGCTGGTATTAATCTACCGTTATATGATGTATAATAATATCGAGCTCAAATCTGTTATTACTTTTTATGGTTGTTATTGTATTCTTTTTCCTTCCGCATAAATGACATCTTCTTCTTACTTATCTAACTGATCTACAGAACCTGTATTATTTGTAATGGAAACCGATTTACATATATCTGTATAAAAACGTTGGTTTGCTAGGAATTTAAGTCATAAAATTGTAACTACCTCTATATGATACAAGCGTGTAATTCACTGTTATAAATTAATCCATACAACATATTTTGACTACTTTCTACAAATTCGTACAATGTATACATTTTTGGTGCAATTTTACGGTCTACTACGCAAAATCCTTAAACCTACTTGCACGCAAAAGAAATAAAAACAGTTCGGAGCTAATACCAGCATAAAAAGTTTTACACTCATTCCATTGTTAGTTAACGATTCTTAAAAATGTTCATGAATTTGTTTTCTGACGCCCGATGACAATATTAAATTTTCTATAACGAATTCATCTTGGAGGACTGAATAAGTTTGTGTTCAGTACAATATCTTCAACCAAACTACTGACAATAGGGAGCACAAATGCTGTTTCTTCATCAATAAAGGTCGAAACCATGAAGTTACACGCCGGAGTACTATAGTTTATACTTTTGCCTTAAAGGTGACAGCACATGAACTTATTGTCAGAAAACTTTTGTAAATATATATAAAATTAAACAAATTTAAACAATTATCAGGTACAGCAATATTGAAGAAAAGAAAAAGAAGAAAAAGATTACACTGAGTTATACATTTGACGTAGAAAATGAAGTTCAGTTTGTTGTAGTGCCAGTCGAACGATAAAATATGTGTTCAAAAAGGTATTCAAATACTGTGGACTCTATTTTTCAGGAGTGTACTTATGGGAGAGCAGTTTTACATAATATTTAAATTTTCTTCTATATGTATATATATATATATATATATATATATATATATATAATAGAACGATAGGTAATGACAGAAAAAACTTTATAGTGTGAACATCTAATTGACAATATTTTTGGGATCACAACTAATAAGACTATAAAAAAAATATTGCCACATCCAGAACTGTCTGCAAAAAATGTCGTCTATGAACAAAGATTGCGATCGTGGAGTTAAATAGTGGTTACAGTGGTATATGTATATATATATATATATATATATATATATATATATATATATATATATAAGAATATAAAAAAAATATTGCCACATCCAGAACTGTCTGCAAAAAATGTCGTCTATGAACAAAGATTGCGATCGTGGAGTTAAATAGTGGTTACAGTGGTATATGTATATATATATATATATATATATATATATATATATATATATATACATATACCACTGTAACCACTATTTAACTCCACGATCGCAATCTTTGTTCATAGACGACATTTTTTGCAGACAGTTCTGGATGTGGCAATATTTTTTTTATATTCTTATTAGTTGTGATCCCAAAAATATTGTCAATTAGATGTTCACACTATAAAGTTTTTTCTGTCATTACCTATCGTTCTATACAATTATGTCTTAAAGTAACAGAGTTTTAATTTTAGTGCAGCAATATTAACAACATTGTTAGCCTTAAAGATATCACTTATAAGAATGGACAAAAATTCAACAAAAGGACGCGATACTATGGGCGCGGTTTCAGTTTTAAAACAAAGAAAAATCTATGCATGGCTACCGCGGAAGGCAAATCGTTGTAACAGTGATTCAAATTTTAATTAAATTCTAAAGCTAAGTAATATTGAACGAATCTACTTTTTCGAACTCTTTCAAAATATAAAAAACAATATTTGGCTCAAGCTCATTTACTTTAATTTCAATTTTTATATATACCAATACTCATCTGCACGAAAATAGCAGTCCTAAATTAATACTTATAAATACCATTTACAACGGACAATTCTGATGCAACTACATATATTGAAATTATTTAAAATTCCTGAATATATATGGTTTTCTGTAAAGTACCGAATATGTGGTGAAATTACTGAGTTTTCTAGTTATGCGCTGTTATTTACTTATACATTAAAATAGCAGTACCGTAGCTGGCGGCACTTAATGCAGACGTATAAAGTTCTGTCTGTTGCAGAATAATTCGACAATTTTTTAATTATTCATTTCCGTTGTAATATAGGCCGAGAAAAACATTGTTTGCCGGAAAAAAGAGCAGTTATACTCGATCCTCTTAACAGAGGCAAAAGCTACAAGTTTATACAAAATACGCTCTCGTGTTCTGCGAAAATGATTGCAAATGCTAAGAACTATAGAAGCAAAAGAAAATCGTGGTGGAAAAAGGAAAACTAGCCAACATTATACTTGAGTAAAGTGAACATCATTCGTAAGTTTAACTGCAATTAAAAGTGAGTTACACCCTTGTACAAGCAGCTCTATTATTAGACGAAAATTGATTCAAGGAAAGTCCAAGAAAAGTCAAAGAAAGTCCAAGGAGGCCTGAGAAGGTACCATTATTAAATAAAAGGCAGATAAATAGTAGATTGTCGTTTCGTCGTGGACACGTACAATGGGATGAAAAAACGTGGCGTAATGTACTGTGATCCGATGAATAAAAATAATTTTATGTAATGCCGATGCGTACCAACAACACATGCGAACACTACCATTGACAGCGTTTCAACCCTAATACACTAAAAAGATGGTAAAATTCGGAAACTCAAGCATCATGCTGTGGGAGTATTTTTCATGGCATAGTGTAGGTCCATTACATAATAGACGGCATAATGAATGCTGATGTCTATGCGAACTATGCTTCTACCATATGCATAATGGCACTAAGATAGATGTATATGCAACATAACGATTCGAAGCATGTTTCTCATGAAGCGAAAACATCATTTCGAAATAATAACGTTCGCGTTTAGGTTTGACCTGCACAATTGACAGACATAAACCCCATTGAAAATTTACGGGTGGAGTTGAAAAAGATAATATCTGCTAATAAGCCGCAAAATATTGACGTTCTGTGGAGAATATACCAAGCCAAATGGCAATCAATTTCAGCAGAGACATGTAGGTATTTAGTGAATTTGTTGCGCCACAGGTGTCAAGAAGTGATAAACAATAAAGGCCAAACAACAAAATATTGAGTGTTTCAATCCAATTAACTAAATAAAAGTGACATTTGGTCAGTATTTTGGCATGACTGCTATTTTAATACACAATTATTTTGATTGTCCTAGAATATGAACAGTTCTATTTTCTCTTTGATATTAAGAAACCTATAAGAGAGCAATAAAGAGTTCAATAAACTTGAATTTCTTGTATTATTATTTATATACATATATATATATATATATATATATATATATATATGTGTGTGTGTGTGTGTGTGTGTGTGTGTGTGTGTGTGTGTGTGTGTGTGTGTGTGTGTGTGTGTGTACTTAACAAGAATTAGATAGATTGCAAGAGGAATTAATATCATAATTAATATTTAAAGCTAATAAAATTATATAACAAGAAAAATCAATGAATAATGAACGGAACAAGTATAAATAAATATTTAAGAATATGTCAACAATTATTGTCAATGATCCTAAATACTTACTTGATTAAATTAAATGATGAACTTGTTCATTCTTATGTAAATATCAAAGGCATTTATGCATAATGAGTTATATGAAACAACACCTTACATGTCAGCGAGTATAACGTTATAATAGTTGTGCATATAATATAGGATCATTCTGATTAAATTGTTTTTAGAATATTATAAAGCTAAAAGAGAAGAATTGTCAATTAGTATAAAATGGTCAATGTCAGTGACATAACACTGACAACACATGACATTTTATAGTTATAATAATTGACATTTTACATGTCTAATTTATGTCCTTAAACAATTTTTGTTCCAGATTTTAGAATACAGAACTGTACGTATGCATATACCAATTTTCATATACGTGGTTTGTTCAAAAGGAAAAGTGAATTTTGAATTTTTTTGAAAAGTATATATTTATTCATCAATATCCATTTTTTCCCCTTCAAAGTAATGTCCATCAGATATAATGCACTTATGCCAGCGCTTCTTCCAATCCTCGAAGCGCTTCTGAAATGCGCTTTTCGGTATGGCCGTCAGCTCGTTCTTCGATTCTGACTTTATCTCATCAATTGTGACAAAACGCTTTCCTTTCATTGGTCTCTTCAGTTTTGGGAATAGGAAAAAGTCGCAAGGGGCCAAATCTGCTGAATAAAGTGGTTGAGGCATAATTAGGGTGTTGTTTTTGGCCAAAAAAATCACGAACAAGCATTGATGTGTGAGCTGGTGCATTATCGTGATGCAGAAACCATGATTTTTTTTTCCACAATTCCAATCGTTTGAGCCGTATTGCTTCACGCAAACGTTGCATAACTTCCTTGTAGTATTCCTTATTAACTGTACGACCTGTTGGCAAGAACTCATGATGCACCACGCCATTGTAATCGAAGAAAATAGTGAGCAAAACCTTCACATTTGATCAAACTTGGTGTGCATTTTCTCGGCCTTCTGTAAAGCGCTTGTACCACTTATAAATACTTTTTGGGGACAAGGTGGACTCGCCGAATGCCACAGTCAACATTTCAAGTGCCTTGGAGCACTTTATTCCATTTTTAAGGCAAAATTTAATACATATTCTTTGATACATTTTTTTCAAAAGTCAAAAATTGAAGAACACACACAAACGTGACTAAGCTTTTCAGTTGTCAACAACAAACTACTAATCCAAATTGGCTGATAATGCCAACATTTGACTAACACATGTGTACCAACATAACACAAAAAAATTTCGATAATCGAATGTACAGAGCGTGTGAAAATTCAAAATTCACTTTTCCTTTTGAACAAACCACGTATATTGTGCTAATATTATTAATGAATATTATTGAATTATAAAAATCAAATTTACTAAACGAAATTAGTAATACGTCATGAAAGGATTTCTAATAATAGAACGGATTCTATACTACTTTACAGCTTAATGTATACGCTTAATATTGGGACGACATTCCGGCTTTCATTTATTAATTTACGCGGATGTGTATTCTATGCATTTGCTGCATTTACGAACTAGAACTCAATATTCAGCAATGCCTAACATTTTCTGAAATAGTTTACACGATCTGCATAGTTAACCTAAATACCTTGTCGTTAAATAAACACATTAATTTATATTTTCCTTAGTAGGAATGCATTCGCATTTTTATTTATAGACGCATTTTATGCAATTAAAGGGAAATGAGTGTCGATTATAAATTCTACAAGATTGAGTTTATTACATAAGAATATAATCACAGATTTTTTACCATTTTTAAATACTATTCATCTAGAAAATTTATTGTGAAAATAAATGGGTAGCAAATAGAGAGTATTCACTTACAAAACAACATGCATATGTATACCATAAGAATAACATATAAGAGCACACCCTTTTTAAATATATTGCACCCATCAAATGCAAGCGAAAAGGTTTCCCTTGTAGACCATCACTTATGGCGTACGCACATTACAGCACATGAATATCTATTCTTTGTATAACAGAGAGATATTTGTTATCATTTTCGTTTTTTTTTGTAGTCGAAGCAAAATCCAACTCCAGCAGTTGATACAGGAGAGTCATTATTCATGTATTATTATACTGTAAGCTACTTATAAAATAGACAATGAATTGAAAAAAGTGAAACTTATTACGAATTTTGAAATGAAGTAATAAATTGATTATAAAGAAAACTAATTAATAAACAAATAAAACATGGAGTGAGGGCATTTCTTTTTGTAGTGTGTTTTAAAATTTTTCAATTTCAACGCACTTAGATCAACGAAAGTGGATTGACATTATAACATTTTTATAATGATCCTCAAAATTCTCAAAATACTGCTTCGTTATTTCATCATCCCACCGAAATTTCCTTCTAGTAAGGAGGTTGGTGGTAGATCTGTTTAATAAGGTGATCACGACTAATAAAATTGTTTGGAATAACTTAACTGGTGCGAGATCAAACAGAACTTTTTATTGGCCAATTCAAGTCACTCATCAAAAACTGCTTACCTTAATTCATTTAGTTCTGCGATGTAACACAGTTTAGTCCTTTGAAAGATAGACTATGAGAATTAATGGAGATCCTGTCTTCCTCGAATTTTAAAAAAACGTTGGCATTATTTTATCCAACGATAGAAATGTGTTGGCTTTTTTTGAAAGAGAGCTACCGAAGGTTCCACTCTTAAGAGTGCCATCTGGATTCATGAATATATTGGCGAAGCTTTCATGGGATATAATAAATCTTGATAAAAATCAGTTTACTTTTGTTTAAACATCTTCAAATTATTTTATTACGCTTTTGGGTATTTAAATCCAAGTTCGAGGCATATATCTTGCAAACAACTTTAAAAACTATGTCGCTGGCAGTTTGGATATGCCCAATTTCACTTGTAAGAAATCTACGCATTCAGTCGATATTATCACGATACTAGTTATCCCCATGATATCGATTCTTCGACCTTTAGAGACAATATCAGTACTTTTATTGATCGTTTCTGGAGTCGTTGCAGTTTAGAATAGTCGTTGTCAATTACCCAATCCAACGACAAATTATGACTTTCAGAAGAGCATTGTTATACATGTTTGTTGTATATCAGCCAAAATGTCAAATGCGCTTAGCTCTTAAAAAAGTTTCTGCATTTTAGAATTTCCCAGTTAGACATTTTATTCACGATACTGTAACTTGCAAACCAAATGTTAAAAAATAATGAAATTTCACCTGCAACGATAAAAGCTAGAATACAATTTTAAGTTTTTACGAAAGATGATGCTAATAAGTCTTACTTCTATTCAAACTGTCTTCGTTAGTCTAAGGCAGCGGTTCTCAACCTATGATAGAATACGTGAACCCTTATAGATTCTCGTACTATATAAGAGTACGCAGAAAAATATTACAAATTTTAATTCTCCGTTAAAAATATAACGAATATTCACAATAACAATAAATACTAATATACTACTAATAAATGGGGTAACAAATCAATTAAATGAAAAATTCATAAACATTATATGTTTCACTTACGCCTACCACAAAAGTGTCGTCTCAATAAACAGAAATCTATAACACCGTAAGACAACATCCATTTAAACGAGATATCAATAAGTGTATGCTTAGAGAATGGACGGCAAAGAATCAATGATTTGGCAAATAATGTGGAAAGTGAACTTTTGAAAGGAATAAAATTTAATTATTTTGCGATTCAACGTGATTCGACCGATGTAGCCAATATACCATATAAGACATATTTTTAAGAATTTCATCCAAGAAGATGTATTATTTGCAGAACTTCTCAGAACTACTACGACAGGAAAGCAATTTTCGATGTGATAAGTGACTATTTTGAAGAAAATAAAATAAACTGGTCTCCTTGCTTGTGTGTACACAGATGATGCAGAATCTATGACCGAATAATTACTTGGTCTTGTGGCATGAGTAAAGAAGGTCGATGAGTTGGCCAGGGTTTTAACCAACGCGGTAAAAACTATAAATTTAATTAAATCACGTACTACAAACTTATATATTTCAAGTGCTTTGTCAGAACTATGGAAACATTTACGTTTCTTTACTAATTCATATAGAAGTTAGATGGCTTTCTTGCATACTTAACTCACATTCATCATCCGGGGATGAACTAGTATATGTTTTGAATCTCTCGACAGCATTTTGTCAGAAAACGAAATTCAATATAACGGAATCACAACTAGAATAGTTTAAATTAATATTACATCTCGATCAAATAACTGGGTTCACAGTACTTTTCAAGGAGATATAAATAACTGAAGTAAAAATTCAGCGAAATCATATGTACCTGCATAAAAAGTCTCTGGTCAACTAATGGGCTAAAAACAATAATGTTGTATTTAGAAACTGGAAATAATATTGATGTATGTATGTACTTTATATATACGTATACATAAAAAAGCTATGTTTCAAAAACTGAAGACTACTTCTTAAAGGACAGAAAAATAGTCGCAAATGCATAGTTTTATCGTGTGATTTATATGTCTAAATATTTTGTTTAAATCGACGTAATCGACGAAAAATTAGAAAGTATTGTTTTGATCCCAAATATAATAACACGCAAGAGATAACTTACAACTTAAACCAATCGTTTAACCTTGGCAAACATTATATCATTGGAAACAGCTACTCAATAACGTCTATTCAAAAGAATTAAAATAGTTTTAAAAAACAAAGCATATAATAAATATTAAATTAAGAATAATTTTTATGTACATACTTGACATAAAATATAATAAATATATTTTCTACTAAATGATAAAGTTATCATATTCCTTTGATCTTCTGGGCACTGTTTATAACGATTCCTCGCAGTATCACTCTTTGTCCATTACTGTATGTATACATAAAAAACTCAAAAATTATTTAAATTTGATAAATGATTGTACTTGTAAATTTTATTATTTGACAGTACAAGAAATATATATTAAATAAATATGGTTCAATATTGTTTGATAAATTACATAAATTTATATTCATTTATAATGAATATTGCTTTATGTCCAACGACCATCAATAATTCCATATCCTTATTCCAAATTGAATATTTTTATCGGTTTTCGTAATCTTATATCAGTCTAACAAGAACCTTATTATAAAATACCGCTATGATTGCTAAATCGACCACCAAAGCTTCTTACAACTTATCCGTATGTATCTTAGAAATACTGAATAGCCTAAAGAGTTAAGTTACATAAGCATAGGCCTTGGAATTTATTATTGAAAGAACATTTATGCTAATCTGGTACTAAAATAAATACGTGGTTAGACAAATTAAACCAGAACTTTAAAATTATCAATTATAAAATATCAAAAGTTAAAAAAGGGTTAAAAATTTTTATTCAATGGTTTCTAAATATCTAATAACTATGTACATACGTAAACAATACTAATTTGCTCATGTTATAATAATTATGGATGGAATTATAATATTATAACTGTAAGATTATTTTAAAAATTGCATACATGCGAAACACGAAAACATTATAAAGCAAAATATTAAAAAGAAAAATAAATTTCCAAAATAAGCATATGTACGTAATATAAAAATAGTTAAACATGTTTTACTCTAATAATCGATTGAGTGGTAGGGTCCAATGTGTCTCATTAAATAGAAAATTTTTTTTATGTGGACTTATTACTCGTGGTGTTCCACAGGGCTCAATATTAGGTCCTCTTCTGTTCACTATACAAGCTTTTGTTTAGTGTTAGGCATTGTAAGATGCATATACATGCTGACAATATTCAAATATATAACTGTCTATTTCTGTTACTGATCATTGTGTGGTTATTCAGAGAATTAATATGACTTATATAAATGTGATTTCAGAATGATTATCTTGATAGGCACTTTTGTTAAGTCCGTTTAAGACGGTTCTTTTGCTTTTGGGTTATGAGAATGGCGTTGATTTGCTCTGAAAATGACATATTTTAATATTGCATGTGTGAATCTGTTTAAAGCAAGGAACTTAGGAGTTAATCTAATACGTAGACTTCCGCGGTCGTGGTCCATGCTATCTGACTCTGGGCTTCCGGGTTGGAACCGCGTCACTCGTATATTATTGTATGGGACATCTTCAGGGCTTAACTACTGTACTGAAACTCAGTTTCGTACCCATAAAAATGGTCGGCAGATATACAAGTGACGCGGTTCCAGCCCGGGAGCCCAGAATCAGATAACTTAGAAGTTGTTTTGAACACAACTGAGTTTTGAAACGCATATACTTGAATGTATTATACACGCATACATTAATTTATTAAAATTTATATTTCCAAATAGGCAGTATCTAAGGATTGATACTGAACCTATCTTATGCGACTCGCTTGTCATATATCCAGATAGTTCAGAATTCATGCCTTAGACTAATTTTTGGTATAAGGAAGTTTGACCGTTTCTCACACAAATTAGCTAAGGCGAGGTGGTTAAAAAATATTAAGGCAGTCTGACATCGCTTTTATATCAAACGGAAATATATGAATAACCTTAATACCAAATTGCTAAAGTTCACAATACCGTATTCAATGATAAACTTTTGTATGTGACGCGCTTCAGATTTTTGTGTACGAAAATATTGCTGCCTGGATAGCAGTATATGCTCTTCAAAATATATCGCTTCGAGTTATTAGATTATCTTGCTTATATTTGCTTGTGTATTATTTAATTTGTGTCTCTGGTCTAACACTTTTGGCATGGATATTATCATGATATATACCATGGGAAAAACTATAAAATTTATCTAAAAATACACTTGGCGACCAAAGCATAGAGCATTCATTAATTTTCAGGAAAAAGATGTTGGTTTGTAATGCATTTAAATGACAAAATGAAGAGTGCTAATTATGTGTACTTAGTTAGCGATCAAGTACATCCAACATGAGAATGTCTCAATACGTCAGGCTTGGATTGTAAAGGATTACTTGCGACATTGGGATACACCAGTTTTTGAGCAGCCGATCTGTTCGCTCGGTTTGGATATTGTTATAAACTGCTGGCGTATATTAACACATCAGATATATATATATATATCTGAAGGAAGGTTTAACGACCGTACTAATGATAATAAACAAGGAACTAGTAGGTAATTAGGTCTGTGAACTGAAAGACTTGATATTTTTTTCTTTAGACTCTTTATATGTCGCCACTGATTGGTGGCTTCTTCATTGTAGCTTGGTTCTCCTGAAGAAGCCACCAATCAGTGGCGAAATATAGAGAGTCAATAATATCAAGTCTTTCAGTTCACAGACCGAATTACCTATATTAAAAATTATATGACAGTTTAAAAATAGGGTGGTCCAAGTTGTAATAAAACAATATAATCCAACATATTAAAAGTTATTAAATGCACATGTATGTTTTTACATTTAAATAAATAATGGTATACTAGTGACATTTCGTTTAGTTAGCAACACTAGTTAGTATATTATCACGTTTAACTATGAATAGCAAAAATATGCAAAATTAAGAATCATGAGATATGATTATCAAGATTTGAAATCTTTAAGAAAAATTATTGAAGTTTTGTGTTATGTTCATAACTAAATAAATAATAACATTTATTTTATTTAAAATACCGATTTATCAACATAAAATATATATTCCACTGTATTATTGCTTAATTTGTCTTCTCGTCAACAGCCATAAACCGCCACTATTTATACTCCCAAAAATCTCATGAAAACAACGTTATTGGCGCGAATTCCACTTATATGAAATCTTATGCCTGCGCAGATATATAATTAAATATTGGGTCTGGGAAAAAGTTCGTGGCGTTTTTCCCGATAGATGGCATTGGTTGCCGATAACTAAAGAACAACAAGTCACAGCGACACCGCCGACGGCTCGTTTTTTAGATGACCTTCCGAACGTTAGTTTGAGCGTAGAAACATTGTAATCGGTGCAGTGGTTGGAAAGTTATTCGCACTTGAAAATGGAGAAGAATAATGAGAAATTTCGCTATATTCTGCAATATTATTATGATAAGGGGAAGAACGCTGCGCAGGCTTGTGATAAAATTTGTGCTGTGTACGGTGAAGGTACTTTATCGAAATCTGTTGCGCGGAAATGGTTCGCTCGCTTTCGTTCTGGAAATTTCAATGTGAAAGATGAGTCACGCTCCGGTCGTCCAATCACTGAAAAATCTGATGAAATTCTTGAAAAAGTCCAACAAGATAAGCATATCAGCAGTGTCGATATTGGCATGGAGCTAGGCATTGACCACAAAACTGTTTTGAACCATTTACACAAAGCTGGTTACAAAAAAAAAGCTTGACGTATGGGTTCCTCATGAGTTGAGCGTGAAAAACATGATGGACCGAATTAACATCTGCGATGCGCTGCTGAAACGGAATGAAATCGAGCCGTTTCTGAAACGTTTAATAACCGGAGATGAAAAATGGATTACGTACGATAATCGGAAGCGTAAAAGATCGTGGATAAAGGATGGTGAGCCGTCACAAGCGTTCGCTAAGCCAACATTGACGCCAAAAAAAGTGATGCTGTGTGTATGGTGGGACTGGAGGGGAATCGTCCACTACGAGCTACTTCCAACTGGTCAGACGATTGATTCTCAACTCTACTGTGCACAACTAGAGAGATTACGCCAGGCGATTGAAAGAAAACGGCCCGAATTGATTAATAGGAAAGGTGTTGTCTTCCATCATGACAACGCCCGACCACACACTTCTTTGATGACCCGTCAAAAATTGAGAGAGTTTGGTTGGGAAGTTTTGATGCACCCACCTTACAGTCCGGATATAGCACCCTCTGACTATCATCTGTTTCGATCTCTGCAGAACTCTCTCAATGGAATTAAGTTGGTTTCAAAAGAAGCCTGTGAAAACTACTTGATTCAGTTTTTCGACCAGAAACCACAGAAGTTTTTCACCGATGGGATCATGGATCTACCAAAAAAATGGCGAAACATTGTCGATAATAATGGAGCATATTCGGTTTAAATGAATTCGTCCACGCGCCATGCGGGGACCAGTTGAATTTTACTGAAAAAACGCCACGAACTTTTTCCCAGACCCAATATATTTAGCCGTTCTTTATAAAAATAGTAACATTTTAAATATTAAATTTTGTTTTAAATTTTAGTAAAATTAATCACAATTTATTTATTGCTGGAGGCTAACGTTTCATTCTGTTTAGGTTTTTTTTCGTCGTATGTACTCTCTAGCCCGAAACTGTATTTTTTTGCGCATTTTGATATCACATTCAAAGAGTCTGACCTCAGAATTTTCGTCACTTGACATTTTGAAGAGAGTATGCATAACTTGAGACACTATTATGATGTAGTACTTAAGCAGAAACGTGTTTAAGGACTCACCGAATCTTGACTATATCTTTCGCGTACTCTTGCATTATAGAATCTTGCAATTGCATCTTTACCCTCTTTCGATTTTTCGTTCATGAAATACTATTTAATATTTTAGTAGCATAGAAAAAATTTGAATTCTCCTATAATTTGTATGCTATGAAATACAAAAATACAATACATTTAGAATATCATTTGTTAAAAATATAATATTCTTTTTATATGATGATGCGGTTAATAATAAATATATGTCTCTTGATTAGTGCCCTATCGATGCTTCTATGTGTAGTAGTCTTTTTGTGTTTAATTGTTTTGATTGTCATAGATTTTAGTTAAAGAAGACACTGATTTGAAATTGAAGAGTTAAATAAATTAGACAAAATACATGGAATACTATATAATAACAAATAATAATATAACAACAAATTGAAATTATACCCAATTATTTGAAACAAAACTCAATTCTGATTGTTACCACTAATATTCTGCCATTATTTGCTCATTTTATCTACAAAATTTTCAGCGTAATATTCATCATAAAATATGCACAATAGCTTATGTTTTATGTATAGTTACCTAATCTGAGAGCCTATTTCTCGTAATTTTTTAAACAATCTCGATTGGATTGCATTAGGCAATTGAGAAGGCCAGTCAATTGTTAAAATACTTTTTTCATTTTCCATGTAGTGCAAAACTAGTTGGTGTTATGATAGACGTATAATTAGGTATTTCGTCACCGAATGGATATCCATATGTTTAGTTTTCTAGGATATTTGCTTTTGTGCAGTATCGTTTAATATTTGAAGTCATACTTGCAGATGATTTGAGGCAAAAAGCACTGCTCTGCTATTTAAATCTAGTGAACTCGTCCATTAGTGGAAGCGTTTTAAAATACTCTTTTTACAAACGTTATTGCCAGGATATAGATTTATGTATGAATTGAATGTTTCTCTTTTATTCCAAAGAGTAAAAATGTTATTCATATTTCTTTGAAGATAAATTAGGGAGGGAAAATCTGTATACAAAAAATTATAGTTAATTTTACAATCTTCCTCTAATGCATTCTTCAAAAAAGATGACTTTCTCTCGCAAAATTTGCTCGCAGTTGAAAGAACGGAGATAGAGCTTCACCTTTTAAAAGTCTTACACTTATGTGAAGAAGAAAATGTTTGTTTTAGATCCCACACTATTGTATAACGTTCAAGAATTTAGAGGTCGAGAATAAACTTCCAGAATTTGTGTTGCATCATTTGGAACATAAAGAAATTTTGGCTATAGCTTTGCTAGAGTTAAATGCTTCGGATGAGTGTATAATATCCCAACGTGAGATATAGTATCGGTAGTGCATGCTCTGACGCACTTGCGCCAATCCAAATTGTTTCTTTAACTCTACGAGTTATTTATACAAAGAGACAATTTTAAGTGACTAAAAAATTCTTTTCTTACGACATCTTCGTTCTAATGTAGTACAACAAAATATTGTGGTTGTTAACATCAAGTGATCTGTCTATTTGAAATGAATAATATGCAAAGTTTCTGAGTCCAACTGGGTCTTTAGTGTCCTCAGCTATGTATATCAGGTAGTATCTTTTGTAGCCACTGAAAGTACATATTTGAACAATTTACTTCTTAGACTACAATGCTTCATATTTAAAAGGGACCTTGATTTGTTCGAATCAACTTCTTCGTTGTGAAAAGTCTTGTGGCAAACCACACAAAAGTGTCTGGCAAAGCTTTTTCTACATGCTATAACGCCCATACGGTAAAGTCTAACAGAAGAACTTTTATATTTTTGTTTCTATTTTAAAGTTTAAAATTCTTTCCGCTTCTGGTTTGGGCATCCGCGGTTACAATAGAGACTTTTATTTAAGAAGAATACCTTTTCTGATTAAAGTAAAATGTAGCATTAGCATACTGTAAGTTCTTATTATGTGCGATTCAAGATATTTGACTGTTAACATTCATTAAAATGAGAAAAGAAACAATGAAGTTCTTCTGAACAGTAGGTACTGGGATTAGATCCCAAGACTCCCAACGCAATAAGACAATAAGTTACCACTGAGACATTAGCCGGCTGAAAACGATTGTGTTTTAAATTAGTATGAAGGAGACTCGTCAGTCAATAACATGTTTTCTATTACTACAATATAAGAAACAGCCACAATCAAAATGACTAAATTATGGGAGCCAAAAGTAGTAGAATTACTGTACTTCTTTACGCTTCTATATAATTAAGAATAACTTCACGTATTTAATAACATAATTCAAAGAGAAAGTAAACTTATTCATATAATACAGAAAACCACAAAGTAATCCGGGCAAAAATCCGCACGAAGTAAAGGTCCGAACATCTTTCATTGTGATTCATTATGATGTTTTATATGCCCATTTAAAGATTGTTGTCATAGCTGCGATTTTGTTGATCAAATGATGAAAATTAGTCAGATTATTAGAGAAATTGGAATAACCAACTGCAAAATGTTATATATCGAAACAGGAAAATTGAAGTTGATTCAGAAATTTTCTGATTATTGTTGTTTTTATAATGACTGCTTTTTGTATGTTTGTGTGTGTGTTTGTGGATTTACTTCTAGAACACTTATTGGTGACCTCGTAATCGCTACTACTGTTACTGCTTTTTGGCTCCAAAGTTCTCTTAGTTCAATTGCAAATGGTGTATATTTTACTATTTTCTGGAAACAATAGTCCCATTCTTTCCGTGTAGTGTTTTTCTGGACAATTTCTTATTCTTTTGTTGTGTGGTTATTATTTAAATTTTATTTTCTAGGCTTTCTGGTTTTAGTTTTATTGATGTATGTTTTTTGCCTATTAATACAATTACTTTATGGTTGTATATTGACCATGCCTCAGCCTCCTTCCTTTCTGGATGTAGAAGTACGTTTTATGCAAGAGTTCGGATGTAATTTACTATATTTTGTTAACCTTGTTCTATTAAAACGGTTCAATTCTTTTAGTGCTGTATTGGAACACTTAATTATACAAAAAGAGTACATAAGAACTAGAATTGCGTAATATATTTCTGGGGATTAAGCTTTGACTTCAATGTAGACGATTTGCTTCTTTTTTGTTCAAACTCTAAGTACTTATAAATTTCTTATTTCAGCATACTTGTCAGAATTTCGTTGTTAAGTGTTTCATTCTACTTTCAGAAGCCTTCAATTTTCCTGTTTCGATATATAACATTTCACAGTTGGTTATTCCAATTTCTACATAAGTGTCTTTGATAAACTCTTTTGTTAATTTTAAAAGTCCCTACGTTTGTATTTTATTTGAGACAAATAGCTTTATATCGACCATGTAGAGTAGATGGTGAACGGAATGAGTAATACAACAGTACTCAATAATATCCCTAAAATTGTTACTACCATAGTGAAACGAGCTGTTGGTACTGTAGCTGCAGAGAGAGGTCAATTAGTAACTTCTCTTTGTTTCATAAATGTAGCGAGTAATGATTCCGCCAGCACTGATTTTCCCCAGAAAGAGAGGAAAAGACGAACTGATGAATGAAGCCCGACTGGATTCTGTTAATTTTTGATTTTTGATAAATAATGAATTATTTATTATATCGCTACACGATTTCCAACAACATCTCGAGTAAGTCAGAAGAAGCCTGTTCTACTAATTTTAGATGACCACATTTCACACGTAATATTAGAGTGTATAAAATTCTATAAAAACAATAATATCCATTTAGCGAGTCTTTCAGCTTACTACAGTCATAAAACACAGCCTTAAATAGAAGTTCTTTCAAGACACTTAAAGATTCTTGGAGCGCCTATTGTAATCAGTGGATGGTAAGTACCCAGAAACGGTTATAACGCAGTTTCGCGTTGGAAAATAATTTAGAAAGGCTTATATGAAAACCAGTACATCTGAAAAGGGACCATAGCTTTCGAGGAATAGAATATTGCACTAAACAATTACCGGAAATTTGAAGGAGAAGACTTCCTCCGATCGCAGGTAACCAATCAGATGCGTGAAGAAATTAAGACAGACAACTAGTCATTGGGAGCGCCAACATATGACCAGAGCAGAACAACATCAACTCTGGTAGAATGAGATTCTAGAGCATAATATTATTTAACATCAGATATACTTCACATTCTAAAGGCAGAACTAAAAAGGAATAGAATCGGAAACGAAAAGAAATTAACAATTCGTATTTTGACTCCTCTACTTCTGAAATGGGGAAGAATGGATCCACCGATTCCAATAGAAAATTTATGATTTCCAAGACCGAGAGAAGAAAAATTGAGGATAATAGTAAACCTGACTCTTCTGAGAAGATGTCCTAGTTGCGATTTGGCTTACGAGAAGCTTCCCATTGAAAATTGGACAAAATGTGATTCGTGTGATAACTGGTGGTATGAAAAAATGAACATCATGTAAGTGAGGACGATTGTTTGTGCTAATTTATCGTTTTCAACTATGTTACTAAAAACTTGGATATGTAGTGTGATGATTTTTCCAAATGCCATTTCCAGATTTTTTCTACTGTGTTTTGATATTTTTAATTACGATAATTTCTAATGTCAACATAAAAACCATTATTTTCATATAACAATTTGTGTCTTATCATTCAATAGTACAGTAATTTCTTAATTATAAGAATTCTATATTAGGACATTTGTCCAAGTCACCATTTCGTCCAAAAATCCTGCCAAAACATAAAAACTAACCAATAAGTATTAGTTAGTTTTAATATTTTGGCTTCCAAATGCCAAGATTCATGGTTATTGTTTTTCCACGCCTAAAAAAGTAACTACAAAAGTAAAAAGTTAATATTTAAAAGTATTATACGAAGAGTAATTAGTATTGACGTAAAAATTGCGGATTCTTGCCCTTCCTTATTTGAAGAAAATTCAATAGAGAATTTATTATTAGTTAAACGATTATTCTCGAAGTATCCAATATGTATCAAGTATAGCAAGAATGTATAAAAACTATTTTTAATTACAAAGATTATATGCACGTCGGAAAGTTTTTTTATTTAATTTCGTCAATGATTTTGAAATCGTTCAATGTTTTCGATTTACTCTGTCTATAGTCACGGTGCATGATAAGTGTTGTCGATCTATAATTATTTTGATTAACTTTTCATACAATTATGCACATGTATACCAGCTATAATTGAGTTTCGCATGTCGATAATAAAAATGTTTAAAAATCTATGTACTGTTCGTATAATTAACTCTCTTAATATCTGTAATTAGCATTCCCTCGCTTTTAAAATTCATTTTAATTAAATTTTAGTTTTTAGTATATGTGAATTTGATTAAAGTTCCAGTTATAAAACTAATAGCAAATTAATAATACGTAAGTTGATTTTTGAAATTTTACTAATGAACTGAAACTGTCTGATGTATAATATTTGCAATACTATGGTGGATCATTGATGAATTTAATCCTTAATTTAATTTTCATTTAAATCGTCAAAATCTTTTGAATGCAAAATAATAATTATACGCAATAAGCTACTCTAGCAAATTCGAGTTCACTACAAAATTTTCTATACTTGGAGTTACATTTTCTCGTTACAATAAAATTATCGTAAATATTTGTCAAGATATCAGTGATCTAATACCTTCCCATGAAAATGTATATCTAATATATTTTCATGAAAGTGTATATTAAGAACAATAAAACACTTCCTCCCTGTCGACTACATCATATAATTGGTTTAAAATAAAGTCTGTCATTATATATAACCCATTGTCGTTGTAAAAGTATCTAATTCTAGAGAAGAACAACAGTGGGAGGTTGTCTGGTCCTGGTCTAGTAACAGTCGGGGTAAACTATACTTTGGCTCAAGGTCAGCGTGTCTAAGGGGTAGCGTCGCTGTACAATCAAGTTTTCTGTTAAATTCTTACTACAAAATACAGGGTCATTTTATAAAAAAGTTCTATTTACATCGCTTACATTAATAGTACCTTAAATCGGTTATGACATTTCTCATCTGAAGTTTAAATTATTTAAAGTTTACATACAAATAAATATGAACCAACAATTTATAATTCGAATTTATATATAGTAGATATATTTATGGTGCGTAAATAAACCAATTTAATAACTAAAGAGTTTATAAATATATTATATTTATATTTATATATATATATATATATATATGTATATATATAAATATAAATATAAATATAATATATGTATTTATAAACTCTTTAGTTATTAAATAATGTAACAGCTTGCGCAAATTTTTGAAGTAATGGAAATTGTATTAAAAATGGTTTACGCTTCCACTTGTATGAAAAATTATGATAAATGTGGGAGATTACTGACTTTGTGAATAAACTGCATTATTTAGGGTCATCAGGAAACTTAGTACAGTGACGTGTGAGCAAATAATTTGTTATTAACATCTACAGTTGTCACAATTTTGTTAACTGGATAATTTGAGATAGTATTAACAACTGAACTTATATGCGATATGTATCTTGAGGACAAACTCTTATCCGTTATTAGGGCCGCACTTAATATCTGAAAAACCAACCAATTACAAGGCACTTGCTTGTTTTGTGATAAAATATGCGAATCGATTTCCTAGTTTTAAAGCAATGGAAGATATTAAATATCATTAATTTATCTAATTTTCCGTATTATTCCCTTCTGTTCGGGGGAATAGCATGAGAAAGGTATAAAGCAAAATTCAAAAATAAAAAAAAAGAAGGCATGGAAAATATTTTAAAGCTGTAAAAGAAGAATCTTTCTTATAATAAACGAGCCAGAAATGTAAAGCTGAATCGAAAGCATCTATACAAATAAAAATACATGAAACTGTGGAGGTCAATCTCGTAAATAAAGAGGATCTCATACCCGACAGATTTACTAGATCAATTGAGAAATCTGGAATCCTTAATGCTAAAGTGCAGAAAAGGAAAGAGGAGATAACATACACATATCGAGGCTAAATGAGCCGTAATTAAGGCTAATTCAAAGCAGTATATGCAAAGGAATCAAGAGTATCTCGAAAGACATGGGGACTACGATAGGTCTGAGTAGAATATACATATATTACTATTAGATTATCCTTTATTTATTTTTATTAATTGGCGTGCTGCGTATAACATTTGCTCCCTTGGAATTTATCCTAAAGAGGATGAGAGAGATGTGGTTTCAACAGGATGGCGCTACACCTCACTTTGCACACGAATCAATGGATTTATTGAGAGAAAACTTTCCTGGACTTGTAATCTTAAGGAACGGTGCTGTTAATTGGCCACCAAGATCATGTGATTTGACACTGTTAGGCTATTTTCTTTGGGGTTATGTGAAAAGCCAGGTTTATAAAAACAATCCACAATAAATTCCTGCTTTGAAAGATGGAATTATTCGTGTCATTGGTGAGATAGAGCCTCAACTATGTCAAAATGTCATTGAAAATTTTAACAAAAGAGTGGACGTCTGTGGAGCTGCAAGAGGAGGCCATTTGGCAGATATTATTTCTCGCATATAATAGCCATAACTGATATTTCAATTACCAATAAAAAGTTTTTAAAAGTGAATGCAAATTATGTGTTTCATTTATTTTTTAAAAAACCGCGAAATTTGAAACATCCTTTATAATAACATAAAATAGTCAACACATGTTACTTTTATCGTAAGGAGCACTCTAGTTTTTACAAAGAAGAATTATTGCGGTCACTATGTCTCTCTGGTTTCTCTTCACATTTTGACCTGTGTTCGTTGAAATAGGCTTTCAAAACGGCTCTTTTAGCCTATTTGAGCGTTGACCATTTTGCTACCTTTTTCATGTTAAACTTAGGAATTTCAGATTAAATAATATAATCTACTCGTTAGACAACACCTTTTTGATCCATATAGCTTTATGTATACGTACCTATGAAAAAGAAAAAAGAAATTGTATGCTCTTAGATGTAGGTTTTAGCTCTTTATAGTACAATATGAGGTTCCATACGCATCTTCTAATTGCAATTTTGGAGGCCAGGTTCATGATTGTTAAAGAAAATAAAAGAATTTGGTCAGAATAAATGACATATACCATCTATACTTTTCCTCTTTTTACCAGTGCCACGTTTGATTAATCGTATACTACTAATTTGTCTAGCTATATTGTTACCTATTGTCGGGATGATATTTTGGTAACAGTAAAATCAGATATTGAAATGATAGAAACAATGCTCTAATAATTTATTTAAATATAATTAACAACTGTTAACAAATATTTTTTAAACACTAATTACATATACGAATATATATTAATATAGACCATCGTGTGTAAGTGTCTGTATCGTTCTCAGGCATAATCCAGCCGCTTATACATGCATCTGGCGAGGCACAAATATTCTTGTTCTGGAATCGGTACTTTCTGATTTTTTACAGAATGCATGTACGCATACATTACCAGTTTCGTAACACTGCCTTATCATTAAGACTGATCGATTCCCCTCCATTGTAAGACATTAAGTGGTTGAAATATACTACTTTCAACTTACCCTAAGTACTTTTTCGGATCTGATTCACCACGTCATTATTTTGTGTAAAAACATTATATGGTCTCTTTCAGGATTTTCCAAATGTGCCCTTCCTCGACATGGATTGTACAACCAAACTCTGTCTTTCTCTTGAAAACCGAATATGTTAGCGCGTGCTTGTATATATTTTTCGGAAATGACCCAGCAGTACAAACTGTCATTCTAATGATGCACCTCACAGACATTGTTTCATTTGCTCTTGGCGTCAAGTTTTCGGTCTTTTACTAGCCCCGCAATCCTAGGGTATTGTTGATACCAATATATCATCCAATCACAGAACTACTGCACTCGCGAAGAAATTTCTCCTTGAGTATAACTGTTTGCTTGACTTAATTTCAGTAACTTCTTCCCAAATTCGTTTCAAAACATTATCTTGCGCTCAGTAACATTTCAAAGCTGCACTAATCTGAAAAATCGTTCTATATTAATTGTGCCAAGTTTCACTCCTTTATTATCCAAATTGGTGAGATCTTCATCTACTACTCAGTCTTGCTGTAGCTGACTTAACGTCCACGGTAAGACAACTTCTAACCCTAAATAATAAGCAGTCCAACAGAACCTTTTCTTTTCTTCTACGTTCTTACAACGTGTGTTGTTAGTGTTACTCGTCCTTCTGGACAAAGCATCTACGTTGCTTATTTGAATGTCCTTTTCAGGCTAGGATTTTCTTTCACGAATACTCTGAGAACAGTCTTTGGTCAGAAGTGTTGATATCATTACTTCGTCCTCGCTCATTTGTAGTATCTCGCCTTCTATGTCCAGCATAATCCTTGCATATCAAAGAAAATCCAGCCCCAATAGTACTTCGTCTAAAATATTCGCGACCAAAATTTCTTACTATGCTAATTATTGCTCCAGACGAATTTCAGCTCGAGTTATTAAGTTACATTTGGGAATAAAATTTTATCGGACGATTGTGTATGTTCGTCCAGAGTCAATTGTAAAATGACATATTTTGTTACATATGACATCATCCACCAACAAATTTTCAAGTTTGGGCTGACGCATTGTAACTATGATGCCTCAACTATGTATAGCGGACCATGATGGAGTCAGTCGATTTCTTTCCCTTACAGATTACTGGTTCTAGTTTTTCTAGTTCTCTTTCACGCTCACACAAATCCGAATGTGGATGGAATTGACGTTGAATCTTGAAATTAGCATACTTGTCGCAATTCCAGCGTACGGTTATGTGTTTGTGTTTAAAACTCCCATTTGGTTTTTTCATCTTTAATAAAAGTTTCTCCTTGGAGTTCAAAATCTTATTCAAGCAATCACTATCACTACTAGATGTTTATAGTTCCTACTGTCATGTAGAACCAGATGACCTACCAGCTGCTTAATATTCCAGAGCATTGGCTAATATGTACGCAACCGCTCTGTATCTACCAACCTGGAGTGCAGTTTGCGTTTCTCGGTCTTTGACACCGTTGATTAAACTTGGGCAGCTAGTTACTCTATAACATCTTCCGAGACAGAAGAGTAAACTAATCTTACCAAGCGCCCTATATTTACTTGAATTACACTAAGCTCTCATTTGCTTTCTGCATCCTGTCTTTCAGTTGTGCTTGATAGACTTGTTGTGAGTATTTAACTTCGTAGTAAGCTTCTAGATGCGAGGTTAGGCTTGTATAGTTCTGTTACTAGTTTTCCAGAATCGCTTATAGAATATTCAGAACTTTTGCGCGTGATACCACACTTAAAACAGTTGCCTTATCCATCTCATACTATCCGTCAAACTTTGCGACTGCTTTGAATTGTTTGATGTATGTGTGCTAAGTCATTTTACCATCGAATACTTTTATTTTAACCCTTGTGTGACTTTTTACATATATAGTACATGGTTATTTTAGGTTTAGTAATTTTTACTATATTCATTGTTGTATTTTATCTTCAAAACTCTTCAGTCTGCTATGAATATTCTCAACACGTTGTTCCATGTGTCGTTTAACACTTTTCATGTGAAAATTACCTACTTGTTCCTGATCAGTTTATACACTTTTCTAAATTGCTTTGGTTTTACGGTCTATGTTAGCTTACAAAGCATTAAATTCTATATCTAAATTTGTAGTTAAACGTTTCAATTTTGTTATCGTTTTGATAATTTTCTGATTGATTTGTTTGTCCACCTTCCATTTTTGTTTAATACTTGCTTACCCACAAGTTTTTTGTCTATCTCTGACTGTCTATCTCATTTATATTTTCCACCTAGTGAATATTTGTTTACATTCCATGTTTTTTTCTTTTCCATTTTCTGCAACTTTGTCCCATTATTAGAGGCAAAAGATCGAGAACAATTGGCGTCTCTTATTCTACTGTGGAGTTCTCATCCGGTATTTTTTCACATTTTCCACCTCGGTTTGTATTTAAAAATTTCGACTTTCGAAATTCTTTTAAAAAGTCTTAGAATTTTTTAAATTATTACGATTTTCGTCGTTCTTGAATTTACTTCGCGTCTGTCGTTTCAAATTTACTTTTGACATCAATTGATACGTTTTTATCGAGATAACTCTTTATCGATAGTAAAATCAAACATTATTATAAAGCCTGTTCATGTATGTCTTAAATTTTGTGTAATATATGTTTATAGTTTGTATTTTATTTATATCCAGCGCTGCACTTAATAGCTAATACTGCCAATTAGCAAAAATTTAAGAGCATAAAACGGCGATAAAGTCGTTGACTATAACTATAGGGAAATCCATTCCCCTCAAAGAAATTGCAAATTTATTGGCCGTAATTCGTACATAATAAGCTAACTTTCGATAGCGAAATCGACTGCGTAGATTGAGCGGTATAATAACAATTATAGCTGAGTAATATTATATTTATTATACTATACTGATAGAAGACAGGTATCGTGGAGACGAAAATTTTTATTGATTAGATGCCGAGAACAAGGAAGAACAATAAAATTCTTAATGTTTACTTAACACACTCAAGTGAATATATACACATAAAATGGATTTTAATTACAATAATCAGTCTTTTATGTATAAAAGTCTTTTATAGGCCTTCGTTAAAATAAATGTTTAAAAATTAATAAATACTTGACTCAAGACAAAGAGAGATTCACATGTACGTTTATTGCGTAATAAATTAAAATATATTACGTAAATCGGTGTTCTGGTGTACTTACTATCAGTTTGGTTAGCAAAAAAATTACATATTCAAAGAAAATTTGGTAGGAAACGAAACTCGAATACTAGTGCCATCTTTTAAGAAAGCTATATTTTACTTGGCGAAAAAATTTACTTAAATTTTGACATTTTGTTCGAAAATTACAGCAGTATAGATAAAGTATCTAAACGAAAAATTCGAAAAACTTGAAAGAACTCGAGTATAATTTTATTAATTTAATAGTATTTACAATATTATATATATTGTACAATAGTGGTTACAATATTCACCAGAAAAAAAAAATGTTAAAAAAATATGTAACTTAAAAAAAGGGGAGAAAAATTTCCGAAATGTCGTTGATATAAACTAAGTCTTTTATTATCTCATACTCGTCAGAAAATTCAAACCCAAAATAATAAAATTTATAGTTAGAATAAAGCAACCAATATTTTAAAAAAGAAAAGATTACGTTTATATATTTTACATGGTACATTTTGATGAGTTTCGGATAGAACTTTTAAAGCCTTCACAAAAAATCTAAACTTAATACTTTTGTCCTTAACAGTTCGTAACATGTTTTACTACTTTTAGAAACCCTAGCATATAAGTATAATAAACTGTGAAAACGACGGATTTTATTTATAACTTTGTTTAAAGTATCATCTATTCTTTTCATTTCTGTTGTAATTGTTTTTTTTAAATTATCTAAATTAGCAGACTTCATTTTAAAAGATCTAGCTAGCCATTCCAGAAAATCATTCAATAGGAATATGTGAATCTTCTAGATTTATAAAACTGCTAACGCTGGAACAAACTCATCTCTGTGAAGTTCTAAGTATCTTTGCACAGTAATATTATCTAAATAGGTACGATTATTGATTATGCCTGCTCAAATGCTGAACTCTTGTGAAAGTTGGGAATTAGTGTTGTGCTGACAGTACGGGTGTGCGGCATCCCAGCACCCAGTATCTACAAGCTTGATGGTCGATACGCTTGTTTACAGTAAATGTAGACCTGTACGAAGAAAGAATGCTCTCTAAAGATTTAACATGTGTTTCAAGTATTTGTAGGTACATAATTTGCTCACAAATTTGGTTTCGATGGCCTGAACTGACCTCTGTAGATGATATACTACAATGCGTTAAAAACAATCAGCAACTATTGTCAGAATCTATCAATAACACCATTTTAAACGTGTTGTTGAGAGATATGGGTAAAATTTTCAATATCTAAGAAACTGTTAGAGAAAAAGATATTAAATGTAAGTTTTTTGAAAAGCCCTTTAAAAGTTCTATCTAAAACTGACAAAGAATAGGCAATTCCTATAACAGAAATGCATATAAGGTAATTACTTAATCACTGGTGACGTCACGTCAAAGGCATGTACATTATATAAAATTCAACACCACTAGAATCATTAGTCTCCATGTTTTAGAATCTTTTTTATTCCATAAGAAGTGTCTATACTGTATACCTCCGTGTATACTTTAACGTAAACATAAGTGATCGAAATTCAAATAATTAATTAGTATTACATTTTGTGTAAAGATCGCCAAGTCAGTAATATGTACACGGTAAAAATGTTAGGAAGAAGTTGAGTCTGTTTGGGGGACATAAGTTATTCAAGTTTGACGAGATGTGCCTAATTTAACTGAACTAAAGAATTTGATATGAAAAGGATTTCTGTGAATTTTGTGCTTATAACTTAATGGAATAGCTTGATTTTGTGTTTACGCACAGTAATTACAGATGAGTGGTGGTTTCAGACTTGATTGAACCGGAACAAAATAATAAATCAACGATTCCATTTGAATGTTCTGAAGAGATTACAAGATTCTTTTCGGTTACAATGAATTATAACTTGCTAAATAGACAATTGTATCCCAAGACACGTATTGTGTGGGAGACGTGAAATAAAAAAAATTATTACCTAATTTAGTTTTCTTATTTGACCCCTTGACTTAGGTTCCTGTGATTTTGCGCGATTTCCAATTTAAAAAATATACTGAAACATGAGAGTTTCTCAAGAGTGAATCGGAATTAGAGATCTACTTCAGAAATGGGAATGCAATTTAATTGCCATACAGATGTAAAAGCGGATTACTTTAAAGGTAGTGGGTACATTTTTGGAAATAAACTATGATACCACGTTTCTCTTACGCCGACAATTAAAAACTATAATAGTTCTAAGAATTCTTTCACTTAAAAGGAATTTTGACGAAATTATGATATGCTGTTTCCCCTTTCTCTCTCCGACCATAATCATGTATATATACATATATATATAATAACCCACGTGTCATATAGTAGATGGCTCAAGAAAGTCGGCCTCTTTAGTTAGGAAGAGCTGTCTTTTCTGTTAGCCTCAGAAACCCCATGTTCCTTCCTAAATTTTTCGTGTTGATAAGTCAACTTTCTTGGATAAGACTTACACGCCGTACTCGCGATTTAGCTAATGAGCCATATCTTGAATTTAAAAATTCTTCTCAGCCATGATTTTACATCGTTAGTTTCACCGTTTGTTTATACAGCATATGGGAAACATAAATTTTTTTCTAATTGTCACTTACCAAAATCCTTCTGAATGCTATGTTGTAATGTTGCTAGCTCTCGAACTCAGTAAGTTCTTGTTTTCGATATAATACTACACATGTAGATAAGAGCACTATTATATACACAAATTTAATAATAGTGAATGACTTCAAGAGACGAGATTTAAAATATAATAAGTACAAGCCCTGTAAAAATGAGCACAAAATGCTATGAGAAAACTTTAAGTTATTACCTCAAACGACCACCCTTTTTTCAATCGTACTTATAAGAAGTACCAGGCAAAGACTGTTGTATTAATACCAAAGTACTGCGAAACCGTAGAAATGCCTAATAATTGCATCATCCATATATATATATATATTAGGTGCGCAACTAAGTTCTAGCTGTTTTTTTGATGAAAATGCAACTTTACAAATGAATCATTCAAAATATTGCCCATCGCTAGCGACAACTTTTTCCCATCTTTCTGCCAGAGCTCGAATACCGTCACGGTAGAAGTGTTCGTCTTTTGAGGCTATCCACCAATCAAGCTATTTTGAGATGTCTTCATATGATCGAAACTGCTGATTAGCCAGACCATGTGCCATCGAACAGAACAAGTAATAATCGGACGGCGCAATATCTGGGGAATATGGCGGGTGGGGTAGAACCTCCAATTTGACCGTTTCTCAGAATGTTTTAACGGGTTTGGAAACGTGAGGCTGAGCGTTGTCATGTTGTAGAATCACTTTTTCCTGCCTCTGCTCGTATTGTGCCGCTTTTCGCGCAGTGCTCGGCTCAATCGCATCAATTAAGTTCGATACCGTTTCCCAGTGATGGTTTCGTTCGGCTTCAATAGCTCATAATAAATAACACCGCCCTGGTCCCACCAAATACACAGCAAAACCTTCGCAGCGTGAATATTCGACCGAACCGACGACGTAGAACAATGACCGGGCAGTCCCCATGATTTTGTTCTCTTTGGGTTGCTGTAATGAATCCATTTTTCATCACCCGTAACGATGCGATGAAGAAAACCCTTCCTTTTTTGCCACTAGAACAGTTGTTCACAAGCGAAGAAACGACGCTCAGTCTTTTGGCTTCAAATCATAAGGAACCCTAGTTCCTTGGCTTTGAATCATTCCTAACGCATGCAATCACTGGGAAATGGCTTGGCGGGTAACTCCTAATGCTGAAGTAATCTCCTTTTGGGTTTAGCACGGATCCTCATCGAGCAATGCTTCCAATTCAGCGTCTTCGAAGGTTTTTGGTCTTTCTTCACGCGAACGGTCGTCAACATCGAAATCACCGTCTCTGAAGCGACGGAACCAATCACGGCACGTTGTTTCACTTAGAGCAGCATCTCCGTAAACTTTTTGGAGTTCTCGATGCGCTTTAGCTGCCGATTTCTTCGAATGAAAGAAGAAAAGCAACACTTCCCGCAAATGACGATTATTTGGCACAAAATCGGACATTTTCACACAACCAAAAGTATATGACGCAAAAACAAAATTACTAGTGTGTCAAAGCGGTTTGTTTACCATATTTCTAAGTTTGGTTCATGACGTTTTGGTTAGGTCACAATCGACCAGCACTGGAGCCATCTCTTGAAAAACAGCGAGAATTTAGTTGCGCACCTAATATATATATATATATATATTATGTATCTGTATAAGACAGCTTCAGTAAGCGACAGACCAGCTCCAGAACATAACGAGTGCGATCTCATTGAAACATCGAGAGAATAGTGTTTATGAGGACACAATTCACACGCGGTTTAGATCCCAAGAAAATACGTGTTCATGTATGTACCTAGTCCTACCATAAATACTAATATAAAGGTTTTTAAGTACAAAAAGAAAACTGCAAGTTGGATTTAAATTATTTTTTGATAGTTTATTTTGGCAATAGTAAGCTACAAAATACAATGCAAATTACTCGAAATGGCCGCCATTTGCCTTAATACAACGCCGAAGTCTGCAGGGCCACTCATCAATCGCTGTACGGACGATATCCATGGGAAAATTGTCGACTGCTTCTGTTAACGCTTGCTTCAATGATTCCAGGTTGCGATGGGGTCTTCTACAGACCATGCCCTCTAATATTGACCACAGTTCGTAGTCGAGCGGATTTAGGTCTGGGCTTGCTGACGGCCAATAGTCAGTACTAATAAACTCAGGTACATGATTTTCAAGCCATTGCTGAGTTGTTTTGCCATTGTGAGCGGGCGCAGAATCTTGTTGGAATATCCATGGTTGGTTTTTGAACATGGTGTAGTTCAGGGGCTTCACTACATTGCTTAAAATGTCTCGTTGATAGTTTTTGGCCGCTGTTTTAACACCTTTTTCACAAAAATGCAAAGAAGTGACACCGTCATAGGATACTCCGCACCAAACCATCACTGAAGCAGGAAAATGACCTCGCTGAATCCTTGGTACCACTTCACTGGCTTCCTTGGAGGACCGTGCATACACCCTATCATTCTGCTTGTTAAAAGTTTCTTCCACGGTAAAAATTTTTTCATCAGAAAACAGAATTTTTTTGTAACGCTCTTTGCCGTACAACGATATCAGGTCTGCATTTTTTCTTCCTATTCTTTTTTAATTCAACGTTAAGGCGCTGTCCTGTTTGTCGTTTGAAAGCTCTAAGTCCTAGGTCTTGTTTAATGATACGGCTCATGTTTCTGGGAGCAATACCCATTTCACGAGCCATGATTTTCTGTTTGCGGACAGGATGTCGATTGATGCGGGACCTCACAACATTGATGGCCTGTGGTGTACGAACTATGCGAGGCCTGCCAGATCTTTTACGGTCAATTACATTTCCAGTATCAATGAATAACTTAAAAGTACGATACACAAACACACGCGTAATATTTAACAGTTTCAATAAATCAAAAATACGGGCTCTTTCTATTCCACACTTATGAAATGCAATAACCGCAATACGGCTCTCTTTATCCGACCATTCCATAATGACGACGCACGCTATAGTAAAATTGTTCGGCACGTTTGTAAAGCATAGATCAAATGTCAGAACTGCCAACATAAAATTTTTGTGCTTTCAAGTTATCATCTGCAAAAAGGTGCGTTTACACTTGTATCAATACTTATGGCAGGACTAGGTATATACAATATATAACACAAAACTAAAGGGCATGCAAGGAAAATATTTATGTATATTGATTTTTATAGATACTACATAATGGGTTGATAGAATATATGAAACTGTTGTTTCGAGAAATATGGGGTTTCGTGTATATAATTTCAATGTTATCTTGGATAGTCATTTTTAGCGTTATTGTACACCATCAGTAATTTTCGCAACTGGAACGGGATAGAGCGAATGAGAAAAGCAGAAACTGTCAGCGGAAACGCAAACAATGGATCTCTGTTAACGTGGTAGAATTATTCCAATCACTGATAGTGTCAATTTGCATTTTCATGCACGGCATTGCCTACGCATGTATCCGGTAAAATGCAACGGAAACCGCCCGGAAACCGCGCGATATCGGTGTTCACCAGGGCTTTGAACTGGCCGTTTTCACAACATACCCCATTTAGATATCTCGTATATGATCCAGATCTATATTTTAATATACATTCATTACAATTTATTAGATAATCATTCCGAATTCTTCTACGTATTATTTAAATTTAATTAAATTTATAGTGCGGTTTTTTGAATATTTCATTTTTTTTTTGTATGTAGTGTGAATTTGGGCACTCTTATTCGATATCATTTGTACCAGGCTTTTTAAATAATCAACAGTATCACGAGTATCTTCACTTACTTATCACACTAATGTATATACATTGTCTATTATTAGATTGATGCAATTTGTAAACAATACTAATGCAACTGCTAATACTATACGTATCAATTTTTATCTTCGTTCAGGCTATATCGTAATCACCCAAAAACTATTATAATAGTTTAATCACTTAAGGTTGATATATAGCCTCTTTCCATATTAATTTTCGTATTCTGTATACGTATTTCGACAACTAAGTTGTCATCATCAGCATATAATTAAACAGTTTCGCACGTGGGAACCACGGCAAAACCCCCTCAGGAACAAATTCCGTTTATGATATATGATCGCGAAAATGTCATCTACATAGCGATTTTTAATACACATAAATGTAGCTTAGACGATTTCGTCAAGCAAATAAATTCATAATTCCCGACGATTAAATTTACGGTAGAAAAAGAAAACAAAAACACCTTGCCTTTTTTGGATACCCTAGTAACTAGGAATAATATTAAAATAGAAATTGATATTTTCCGAAAAGAAACTAATGTCAATAGATTCATCACGGCGGACTCAAATCATATGCTTAGTTTCCCACTAACAAAAGTTTGATATAAAAAAGAGTTGAACTTAAAAATATCGTGAGAAGCAATGGTTTTGATTCGGAAATAATCGATGGATTAATTAAGAAGGCTAACATAAGAAAGACAATTCGGTGTATTACATGTCTGTCAACTCAAAGCAATCGAGACAAACAATTTATATGTTTACCTTTTCACCCTTTGACGAAAAATTTGAATAGTGTTTTTAAAGAGCGCGGTTTTACGGAGATATTTCAGTCCACTAACTCGATCAAGTTCCTCTTAGGAAATGCAAAAAACAAAGTTGCGGACAACAAAAAATCGGTAATTTACGGAATTAAATACAATAACAATAATAAAATACAGTACAAACAATACACTTGCCAAACAAAACGATCGATAAAAACTCGGTATAAAGAGCATATTGCGCACATCAAATTCAATAGACCAGAAGAATCTGGTTTAGCAAAACATGTGTTGTAAAGTATTCATAGGGTAACCGGGAATTATTTGCATTTGATAAAGAATGTGTGTAATTATCGCGAATTAAATACATATGAAATCATGTACATTTTGAAGAATAAGGGCCATGTGTTGCACATTGATATAGGCCCTACCCATAGTTCATCTCTCTTTGACCTCATACGGTAGACAAGGGAAGGTGTAATAAACGCGTGCGGGTACTTTTCTTCGGGGTAGTTCAAGACTTGAAAACAATTTATTTAAGAATTATGTGAAACGAATATACAGTGTGCGTTTTTGCTTTCGACAGTAAGATCCTGTATTTGTTTCGTGTCGGTTATTGTCACGGTTTCCAGGAGCGCCACTGTTTAATTATCCGGTAACGATGCCAACTTAGTTGTCGAAATACGTATACCGAATACGAAAATTAATGTGGAAAGAGGTTATATATCAACCTTAAGAGATTAAGCTAATTAACCACAGGCTCCATCAAATTTACCTTTATTGTAATAGTATTATACTAGTTCTGATTAATAGTCTTGAGGAGAAATTCTCTTGAAATATATGTGCTTTTCTATATATCAGTATAATACGAGTATAATATGATGTAGTTTAGTATTTCTCTGAAAACATATCCGGAAATTTAAGACTCAATACATTGTTTGCAGAGTAACTTGAGGTGAGAAAATATATGGAATAGAATATGCTAAGACAGTGGGGCTCAAGCTTTTCCACTTCTTGGGTTTCTTGCTGAAACTTTTTTCCCAAGTTCCACGAAAACAAAACGAGCTATTTATTCCAATTAAAGGATTGGACAACTATAATATTTTTGAAAGTGATCTGTTTATTGAAATACACCGTGAGTAATCATTGGTACAGCTTTGTATTTGAACATGTATCGACTAAAATTTCTTCGTTGTACCTCGCCTGCTTTCATCAATTTTTTATGAACTAATCTCTTTAAACGTACAAAAGACAATTTGATAAGAATGGAAAAATATCTGTATATATGTAAGTGCCTGTAGTAATCGTAAATCAGTAACATGTATTCTGTTTATCATCAATTAATTGAAGTTACTCAACTTATGAGAAATATGTTCAAATTTAGGAATACCAAATATTAGGCGAATGTATGCATTTTGGACAAGTTGAACGCAACTACTACTGAATAAATATATACTGGAGAACAACAATTGAACTGTATTACTTAAACTAAGGATTCACATAATTATATTTTTATTCTTTCATGATTACTATTAAACTACTGTACTATATTATTAGTGAGAATTGTTTATACATTTAACCTCTAGTTCCGATCTATAATCGAACCAATTTTTACTTTCTCAAACTAGAGATAGCACAATACCATTCATGGAAAAATTAATGCACTCATAAAGTTCTAGAAAATTGTTAGTGATATCAAAAGTACGTTTCAAAAGGCAATTGCATTAGAAGAATTTAGAATCAACGAATCGTACCGAATCACTTCAGAAATACTATTTACACTATCGCTCACGGAAGTATGGACAGCAAGTATATCAAGCAACAAGGAAAAAAATTTTAAAAAATCAACGAAATTGAATAAAAATTAATATTTATTGATTCTTTAGATAATAAAAATTAAAATTACAATTCATTAAACTTATTCCTAATATACTTATATATTACATTAATTATACTTTCTTTTCATCGAAGAAACCACCGTTCACGGTGATTACAGCTTTTGTTATTCGGGCATTCTTCCTATTAATTTTCTTATTACATCTGGTGTAATGTTATTCCATTCTTTTTGTAAAATATTCCAAAGTTTTTCCTTCGATATCGGATATTCCTCTTTAACTCTTCTATCGAGTTCGTCCCATAATAATTCAATGGGGTTGAGGTCCGGACAATGAGTAGGCCATGTCATTACTTTCAAAATATATTAATTTTTCCCCGCCTCAAGGTAATTTTTACACAACAACGATGTGTATTTGTGGTCATTATTATGCATGCACACCTGACCGTAAAACGTGATTTTCCAAAATTTCTCGGTAATTCTCCTTTCTGATAATACCATCTGTTTTTATCAAATCCCCATTCTGGATAATGAAAAACAACCCCAGACTACAACAAAACCACTCCCATGTTTCACCTTTGCAGCTATGCAATCTGGCAATATTTCTGCTCGCACCGATCGTCTGACGAAAATTCTTCTCTTTTGCCAGAACGCTTCAATTTAAATTTGGCTGTTATTTCAGGTGGAGTTAATTTTCTATTTCTTTTGCTAATTAATTTAATTCTTTCGTCGTCAGCTTTGTAAGTATCTCTAGATGGTCCCCTTCCAGCCTTGAAACCGGCGAATTGTGAGACCCACTGTCGATTTTTTCACTTTTAATTTTGGCCAATACCGCGAACTGAATACGCCTCACGATGCAAAGTACGTATCGCTGATCGTGTTCCACTATCAAGCGGCTTCCCGCGTGGCATTTTGTAAACAGAAATTACATTGTTCGCTTACAAAATAGACAACTTCACACGAGCACGTTCAGTGATCTACTGATGGGCACAAGAAAGTAGCAATAGGGTAACCGACTCATTTCAGGTAAATTTCTAGACTTTAGTCCCTTTTTAATGGTCGTGTTACTAATCCTGATTATAATGGGTGTTTATTAAGCCGCATGAAAACTATCGATATCGATAACTATAGTTTGACAGCCGATAATGTCAAACTGTATTGACATTTCCGTTCAGTAAGGTTTGGTAAGTCATTATGAATCGTTTAGCGCCAGAACAACACTTCCGAATTGTGGAAATTTACATTGAAGAAAATAAATCTGTTCGTGAAGTTCATAGAGCACTTCGTCCATTTTACGGTCTATATAATCGGCTAGTGAGAAACCAATTAGTGCAGTTATTGATCGTTGTCGCACTAATTTTACTCTTCTCGATTCAAAACCATCAACAAGACAAAGAAATGTGCGTACCGAAGAGAATATTTCTGCTGTAGCGCGAAGTATTGAAGAAGACGCCGAAATGTTGATTCGTCGTCCTTCTCAACTTTCGGCCTTTGCCCTTAGACTACGTGGAAAATTTTACGTAACGATCTTGGCTCACATGCCTATAAAATACAGCTCATGTAAGAATTGAAGCCAAACGACAATCGTTTGCGTCGCGTTTTTGCTGATTGGACTCATTTGAAACTGGCCAAAGAATAGCATTTTTATCAAAGAATTGTGTTTAGTGATGAAGCTCATTTCTGGTTAAATGGTTACGTCAATAAGCAAAATTGCCGTATTTGGAGCGAAGACAATCATCAAGCTGTTAACGAATCATCATTATATCCATTAAAATTCACTGTTTGGTGCTGTTTACGCTGGCGGCATCATTGGCCTTTATTTCTTTCGAAATGAGGAAGGCACTGCCGTTATGTTGAATGGCGAGCACTATCGAGCCATGCTGACTGCTAAACATCGATGACATTTGGTTCCAACAAAATGGCACAACTTGCCATACATTTATTGCAAAATCAATTTTGTGACAACTTTATTTCCAGAAGTGGTCCTGTTCACTGACCCCCTCGTTCGGGCGATTTAACTTTTACTTTTTGTGGGGCTATGTTAAGTCAATGATTTATGCCAACAAACCAGCAACTCTTGTAGGGTTGGAAGCCAATATTCAAGCCACCACTGACGCCATACGGCCAGATTTATTGGAAAAATAGTTAAACATTGGACTAATCGAATGGATCACATAACTCGTAGCCGCGGCGGACATATGCCGAAAATCATATTTAATAAACAAATACCATGAAATTGTCTACCAGATTGTAATCAAAAAATTTCATTCTAACAATATTTCTGTCTTGTATTTCTCTAGTTCTTAAAAGAACATCCATTATATAGTTGGGGTTATCGTACAATGCTATTGAGATGCAACATCAGGTAATATAGTTGTTAGATATAATTATTTCTATCATGTTATTTAGAAAATATGTATATACAAATACAATACCTATTTGAATTATAAACCTTCTTAAAAATAAGGTATAATAATACTATCGCTATTTATAGGCATAATATAATTTTTATGATTGTTATATGAAATTTAAGCAAGTGTCCATACTTCCGTTAGCGGGAGTGTATACCAAATATTTTTATACCTTGTATATATATTGTAGATAGAAGTGAAAGCAATAAATTTTTACAGGCCAGTATTACCGAAAATTTATTGTATATATTATATATTACCTAAATTCATTTATAACATATATAATTTCTAGGGTTAACGTATGCTCACAAAATGTATATGCTAATTAATTAATAACGTAGCGCGCGTTACGACAACATTATTAAGACACTGCGGAAACGGGCTAACATTTCATGCGTCTTCTATAAGGGTTCGAAATTCCCAAAGTCTGTTACTGGTCCATAGCAGTTCTTTCCGTGAATCGTATTTTTTTAGTATGTTCTGAAAACGAATGACAAGTTCAAGCAACGGTTCGCCTTTTTCCAGATTTACAAACTTCAACAGACCTATGAAGATAATTCAGGTGATCTAAAGCATTCACAGAAAACCGAAACTAGAAGATGGACTTCGCAGTTGAAGACCTTCGACTATAAGGAATGATGAAAATGTCCACAGAATTTTATCACTAAGTTCTTGAGAGATTTGATAAAATGTCATTCGTGTGAGACCGCAGCTGCCTTATTCACCTGACTTGAGTTCTTGTGAACAATTGAAGGCACTTCCTATACCTAAATTCCAATAATGCCATAAATAATAGAGAAATCGTGTCCAGCACAGCGTTACTTCCCAAAGCTACTACTCGGAAGAAGACAATGCGGTATTTTAATTTCAATTAAATAAGAAGAATAGAAAATAGCAATCTTTTTACTTTGTTTATGGATCTCGTGTATATACATACATATATTCTGTAATTCTTAATGTAATAGTTAATTACGTTAATATATCTCTCCAATAAATTATCAATCTTCAATTTTATATATATTTTTACATAGTATGATACTTAAAAATATAATTCGCCTTTTAATATTCTTTCGCTTCTGTGGACAATAGAAACACTTATAAATCCATATAGTTACATAAGACAATTATAGACTCTATATAGTTGTATAAATGCCTATCTTAAAAGAGATAACAAAATGCATGCCTTGTTAGGTTCACGAATGACATTACCATATGCTTATGCAAGTAACAAGGAACGATTCAAAGAATAGCGATAAGTCCATGTTCTGCCATTTGTCATTGATGTACCAAATTTGTCAGCACGCAATTAGACCGATTTTGGTTTACACACAAAAGAATGGCACGCGATATTAATCTGTGTTGAAATAATTGATTTCCTATTTTGTCCATAGACACAGACATGTACGCCTACCTATTGTGTGTAACAAATAATGTGTAGCTCTCCAATCTAATAGCAAGATAAACATCCAATCTGTGCAGTTAAAGATTACCCGGTATGAAATCATCATGTAATGAAACGTGACATATTATTGCTTTATCCAAAAGAAGTTTTTCTTTTCTATATATATGTATATATATATATATATATATATATATATATATATATATATGTATGTATATATATATGCATCTCGTACCCTATTAGTTGAGATTATCTAATCGACAGATATATTAGGGACAATATATTATGGTTTATTATGCATGTTTGATGGTGACAACGGATTGGTGACAACAGATTGAGTAATTAACTAATTCTGAAATGTTATCTGTCATCTCACGAAAGTAAACATGACCGTTATATCAATAATAGACACCATGAATTTAAAAAGGTGACAAATTGATGATTATAAATTCCCAATGGCTTCGTAGCTAATACAGGAATTGCTTTCAATATAATCAGTGTTCCTTTTACATTTGATGACTACGTAATAACGCCAGATAAAGAATCAGCTGACGTGCGTGTACTTATTAAAATTATTACTACGAAGAAAGGTATGTTAAATTCCTGTAATAGCGGTTTATTAATACAAGTTTCTCCTTGGTTTCCGAACTGGAACTATGTTTTCGGCTCTGCTACTTCACCCGCAAGAAAGGACGAAACGTCGCCAAGTGAAGTAGCAGAACCTAAGATATGACTCCTGACTCCTGTCTGGAAACCGAGAGCAGTAACACACTTATTAAAGTGATATCGTCAACTCGGAGAAATAGAACTCTGACGTAGATGAGAAAGAAAATTTAAAATAAATTCTAAATGAGGTTCATGGAAATGAGTGGAAACGGACAATACATTATTTTTTAAGCGAAAATTCTTATCTTTTAAGCTTAACACTAATTGCGAACAATCAATACTGTTATGAAACCAATTGTGCAAAACCTTAATACTTGAATGAGATTTTTTTGAAATTAGTTCATCAGATAACTATTATCCAGCACACCGATGCGTTTTTTTTTGGATCGCGTTAGGAAGAATTATATTCTATTGCCAGATAACAATTGTTTTCAAAAAATATTTGTACTGAATATCTGCAATGTTTTCTTTGCGATATCCAATTTGCTACAATTTTTGTCATCCAAGCTTGATATGGCACGGAAGTTTGTGCCATATTGAGCGACGGATGACAAAAATTGTAGCAAATTAGATATAGCAAAGAAAACATTGCCGATATTCAGTACAAATATTTTTGAAAACAATTGTTATCGCTGGTGCATTTAGGCCTGAAGTACTCTCTATCTGTTGGTAGGTCACTCGCCTGTCCTCGCCAAGCATTTTGCTCACAGTAGTATCATTTTCCTCCATAACTGACGTTCGTGGCCTTCCCGGCCTCGCAGCATCTTCCACAGTTAATATAATACTTGGAACACTTTGAAAAAATTAAATAAACAAAGCTATATTGCAAAACTTTTCTAGTACCATTTATAAATATATATATATATATATATATATATATATATATATATATATATATATAGCAATATAGTTTGTTTGACCTCCTACAGTTAACTTTGCACGCCCGCAAAAATATTAGAAGTAACACAATAATAGTACTAAAAAAGGACACTACTTTGTGTGGTTTTGTATAGGCAAACAGAACTGTCAAAAACTTTCCATAGTATATAGTAGTAGTATAGTAATGAAAAACTAAACTTCGTGCTGTAATAAAAAAGGTGTTAATAGAAATAATTTTGTCATGCTTATTGTAATTTCTTAGTATATAACATAAGTAAATAATATTGTCTGTCAAAATGTTGACTGTGATGTAGCTATATTCTTGGGAATTCTATTTTTTCCCAATTAGCTTCCCTATATTATTTGTTATTTTTCACTGCCAAATTCCTTGCTCTTTTTTACCTTTTTGGACCTGTCAAGCAGTTATTAGTAAATGTTTCTTACTCGTTCTGCAGGTATCATCTGCTATATATTACTGAAAATGTACAATGTTTTGCACAGTAATATCACTGTGACGATTAAATGACCTCTTATGTTTTCTGTAAAATAATTACCACATAAAGATATCGTTCTCTTATTTTGGAAGTATTCACTACATATAATAGTGAACTAATACTAGGGTTCCAGCAAGGCCATGCAACACGTCACTTTGCTTAGAATTCTTTACGATACTTAGACAAATTTTATGGTGACTATGTAAAAAGTCAAAGTTTGACACTTCTCCGATCACCATACTTAACACCTCCATATTATTATTTATTTTGTAGAATAAAAATGATATTTATAAGAATCGACTTCCTAATATTGACGGTTTGATCCAAACTATTCAGCATGAGATTGAGGTAATTGCAGAAGCATTTTCAACATTTGTTGTAAATTATGTTCTTGAAATAAAATATAATTTGAATAAGTACTGTTCTTTACATTACAAAATTCGTGCTTGTGATGAGAAAATTTAAAACGTCAATGAAAATGTGCGCGTCTTTATCAATTTGTTTGAAAAATACCCTAAATGTTCACGTTCAATCATTTTGGTATTTTCTATTTAAGTTGAAGAGAGTTTATCAAGAACACTAAACAGCAAACAGATTGATTTTATTCAAATTATTTTTTAATAATCTGAAAATTAATTCGAAAAATGTGCCTGAAATTGCGATTATTTTTACTACTCTCCTGTCGGTAAAATTCGAATTGAAAAAGACACTCTCTCTAGCGTAATTTAAATATATTCATGCAATTTATGTGCTTGTATTTATTAGCACTCGGAGGTTATCATTAATGAGTATTTTACATATATATGTACGTACATATTTGAAATAATAAATCCTGTCGGACTTAAAATTCATCATAAGTTGCAATACCGCCGTTAAAAGGAGGCCATTAAACAATAACATGAAGACAAGGTTTGACGGTTTGAACTTTCACGTATTCCCTAGATTCATTGCAGCAATTACTGACATAGGAATTTATATTAAATAAATAAAGAAACGGCAGTTTAATTAAACTATAAGTCATACTGTTTGGTTTGCTAAAAGGCAGTAAATGTCGATATCCAACTTTAAAATCTAGCACGGAGGAAAGGCATGTATTTGAGTTAATATATCAGGAAACAATTTGCGAGTGGTTTTATCTTACAACAGTGGTTAACTAATAACTACCTCTTGGCACATCTCTGTTTTTATTGACAGGAAATCGTTATTTACATTGAACACTACGTGTTAATATTTTATTATAATAGACCGTGTTATTAAGAAATAAGAAAAGACGTTAAAGTAAATTTATTAATTTAAGATCAATACATATACATGACTTTAATGTCACAGATTAATAGGCGTTTATTTGATAGTTGATGTCGTCTTTACCAATACTTTACAATATACAAGCCATAATTACTTAACCCTGGCTTGGATTATACGGTACTCAGACAATGAATATTAATAAGAAAAATAAATGAAGATCTGATTAATTTCTTTAAAAATAATTAATAACTTGAAAGCATAATAAAAGCATATAGCTGTTTTCTTCAATCATATGGGGTAAACTATGTAAATACAAGTAATATAGAAATATATTGGGTCTGGGAAAAAGTTCGTGGCGTTTTTTCAGTAAAATTCAACTGGTCCCCGCATGGCGCATGGACGAATTCATTTAAACCGAATATGCTCCATTATTATCGACAATGTTTCGCCATTTTTTTGGTAGATCCATGATCCCATCGGTGAAAAACTTCTGTGGTTTCTGGTCGAAAAACTGAATCAAGTAGTTTTCACAGGCTTCTTTTGAAACCAACTTAATTCCATTGAGAGAGTTCTGCAGAGATCGAAACAGATGATAGTCAGAGGGTGCTATATCCGGACTGTAAGGTGGGTGCATCAAAACTTCCCAACCAAACTCTCTCAATTTTTGACGGGTCATCAAAGAAGTGTGTGGTCGGGCGTTGTCATGATGGAAGACAACACCTTTCCTATTAATCAATTCGGGCCGTTTTCTTTCAATCGCCTGGCGTAATCTCTCTAGTTGTGCACAGTAGAGTTGAGAATCAATCGTCTGACCAGTTGGAAGTAGCTCGTAGTGGACGATTCCCCTCCAGTCCCACCATACACACAGCATCACTTTTTTTGGCGTCAATGTTGGCTTAGCGAACGCTTGTGACGGCTCACCATCCTTTATCCACGATCTTTTACGCTTCCGATTATCGTACTTAATCCATTTTTCATCTCCGGTTATTAAACGTTTCAGAAACGGCTCGATTTCATTCCGTTTCAGCAGCGCATCGCAGATGTTAATTCGGTCAATCATGTTTTTCACGCTCAACTCATGAGGAACCCATACGTCAAGCTTTTTTTTGTAACCAGCTTTGTGTAAATGGTTCAAAACAGTTTTGTGGTCAATGCCTAGCTCCATGCCAATATCGACACTGCTGATATGCTTATCTTGTTGGACTTTTTCAAGAATTTCATCAGATTTTTCAGTGATTGGACGACCGGAGCGTGACTCATCTTTCACATTGAAATTTCCAGAACGAAAGCGAGCGAACCATTTCCGCGCAACAGATTTCGATAAAGTACCTTCACCGTACACAGCACAAATTTTATCACAAGCCTGCGCAGCGTTCTTCCCCTTATCATAATAATATTGCAGAATATAGCGAAATTTCTCATTATTCTTCTCCATTTTCAAGTGCGAATAACTTTCCAACCACTGCACCGATTACAATGTTTCTACGCTCAAACTAACGTTCGGAAGGTCATCTAAAAAACGAGCCCTCGGTGGTGTCGCTGTGACTTGTTGTTCTTTAGTTATCGGCAACCAATGCCATCTATCGGGAAAAACGCCACGAACTTTTTCCCAGACCCAATATAATGTACACGGAATGTGGTAAAAATTGGAAAACCCAGTGATGTATTGAATGCCTACAAGTACATAACTAATGTACAAATGTGAAAATTCTTAAAGCTAGATTGTATGTGTACAATAAGGAAAGCTTAGATATTTTAAAAATGATTAAATATACGTTAAAAAGGATATGTATCTTTTCTAAGTAAATTCTTTCTTTAGATCAAAAAGGTGCAATGAATTAGTGCCTGTTATCTTGGAGATGCCTCACTCTATAAATAGTGTCAGACATTCACTATACAATTTAAGTAAAGAAATTCATCTTCGAAAAGTAGGCGTGAATACTAAAATATAAAAACGAAGGGATGAAACAATAAGAAAGTTGACGTAATCTTAAAAGATGGATCTAAAAAGAGAATAACGTTACCTTTAGCAATAAAGCAAGGATTAATTTAAATAAATAATAAAGAAGAGTGAATATTATCTGAAAATATTCTCTTGTGCGCAGTAAAAATTCTTAGGTTAAGAATTTCTTTAAAAGTTATCAATTATACTTAAGTAGATTTCCTAGAATATCAATAATTTCATGTGTAACAGAATAAATATTGTTTCTCGTTGTAAGTTTATTTCTTGTTGCGTATTGAATAGTAACATTTTGGATGTGAATTCACCATCCAATACAGTTTGATTGATTGGAAAAAGAATAGTTGGTGCTGTTGAGAAGAAAACTAACACGAAGATAGTACATAAAGGCAAAAGATCCCTGTGTAATATCTTTCCCATTATTAAGATATATGTCTAAGAATAAAATAATAAGATAGATACGTATAAAACTATTAAATAGGAAAAAGAAATGGTATGTCTTAGACGATAATGTAAATAAAATATAGAAGAAGATTGCGATAAATGGAAATAAATTTCGTTACCAATTTAGGTATTATTAAGTATCCATTTTTACAAACAAATATATTTAATGCTAATACATATAAGAAAGATATGCTATGAATTACTTATCCTAAAAATTAAAAACTGTCGAGAAAATGATCTTATCATTGATAAGTATTAATTTTTACGTAGATGGCAGTATAAAGTTAAGATAAAGTATCGATAACATTGTTAGGTAATAGAAATATGAACATGAAATAAGATCAAATAATTTTAAAAGATATGTAATAAAAACCTTGAATTATAAAAATTAAGATCATATTGAATGTTTCAACATTTCGTTGTCAAGGATTGAGAAGGCATAGAACAATAATGAATACAGATATATTCGACCATGATCAGTATGGACGGAATATTTTGAATAAGAAGGTGGATTTATGGGAAGATAGGTAGACGAAGGTGTCATTTAAAGTTGAACTGACATTCTAATATTATAACTGACGAAATAAGATCATATTCAAATTGTTACTACACATAGATACTCTATATATTGATACCATGATGGAAAAAATATTTATCTCGTATTAAAGATAAATATTTTGAAATTTATGAAATATGCGCTTGTGCATCAAAGGATGTAAACATATGACAGCCACTAAATCTAAACACAATTCGTTTTAATAATAGTAAAGTTGATGTTTATTAGTTGAACATGAATCTGCAACGTATAATCAAAGGGATAGATGATGGCCCCTTGTGTGACTAATGTGTTCTTTTCAATTCATTTAAAATCAAAGATGAAGCTGTGATTGGTAGATTGAAAATTATAATCTGAATTCTATATAATATTTCAGTTATTTGAAAATAAAATTTTACCCAGATTTTGTTGCTGCGTTTAAGCATACAATTTGGCATATAACATTATTACAGTAAAACGATGTATCACGCAAACTGAGTTGATTTGATTTTCAATGTGTATATAAAATATTTGTTCATCTTATGATGGTGAATTATCCTTATCAATTTATAAACAGTAGTGTATTTTTCTATTAATAAATTGTATCTTATTATTTAAAACTTGTCTGAATAAAGAACATATTTTTAAGTTTAAAAGTTTAAAAGCGTCACAATACATTATATAATGCTAGGAGTCTATTACTTATAAATTTAGACTTTACTCCAGTATTCCACATATGTATTTATTTCAATACCACACGAGCGAGTTAACAGTAATATATTTAAATTAAATTTATGTAAAAAAATTAACCTAAATTCTAATTTTAACCACTTTTCATATCGTGTATATAATGCAGAAATTTTTTAAAAAATTTCTTTATTTCATATAGGATGTGAAAGCGTGGAAAATTAGAATTTTTCAGTTTTCATTTAATAACTCAAAGGACTCGAATTCACTATCTCCATGGTGTAATGGTGATGACATATTCCCGGAGAAAATGAGATCGCGGGTTCAAGCCCTGTACAGAGTATTACATACATATATGATGTGAAAAGCTGTTCAATTGAATTTTTAAGTTTAGCATCTCAAAAGTGTATTAATATCCTACCTCGGGTTATATTTATAGCATATTAGAAGGACTCAAAGTTACTGTCTCCGTGGTATAATGGTGATGGCACATTCCTGGAGAGCATAAGATCGCGGGTTCGAGTCCATCACGGAGAAGAAAATGTTTTCAAAAATTTCTTCATTACATATTTAAGCGATTAAAATTTGAATTTTCCAGTCCAGCATCATAAAAGCGCATAATTATATGCAAAATTAACCATTTTATGAAGTATTTCATTCATTTAGTTTAATATAAATGTTCATACCATGTGACACACTAAGTTACATTTAATTCAAAAACTTTTAAAATTGTTTTTATACTTTGTTGAATATATAGTTTTTCATAAAGAAACAATTTTGACCATAAAATGCTCGATGGGCCCGGAGTAATATTTTATTGCTTCTAATTTGCATTAAATATTCGTAAATTAATCTAACGTCCTGGTATGGTCTATACAAGCATACAATCAACTATTTCTCACGTCAAGTATTAGTTTTTTGGTTTTTTATATTAAAAAATGGTTTCTTATCATCATTGTCCTGCAATTACATAAACTGAACCCACGAGGACCACCAGTAAATTTATATATTGTCAGATAATTTGAAGTAAACAAATTTGCATGTTAGTACAAGTTGGAACCTGCATTATTACAGAATCTGAAAATACTTGTACAGTATACTTTGTTATTAATTTGAACGCAAATTCTTGAATTCTTATATAAAAGCAATATTGGTATCGAAAGAGTCTGTACAAGCTTGTACAGTTTTGTGTTCTGAAATTTGAGGAAGCGTTGTTGCAATGAGAAAGTGAATGCGATGAATCATCTTCTGGAGATAGTGATGCTTTGAGAGCAGAAAGTGATTACATAATGGACAGTGATTTCGAAGCAAATACTGTGACAATCCAAACCAGAATAAATCTGCAAATTCCTATATTTCTCTAAACAACTTGGAATGTAGAGTAAATCCACCAGATAGAAACAAAATTCAACAAACATAATATTTACAAGGCTGTTGTATTAAGAGAAGCTTTTTAGTTATTTGTTACTGAAGTTATTATGCAGAAAAATGTGCTATACCAACTTAGAAGCAAGACATGCTTATAGTTGAAATCAAAAACGTGGACTAATGTAACTGTTGATGAAATTTATGCATTTTGTGGATTACTTATTTATGCTAGAGTTAACCTACACTAGAATACTCCTGCAAGGGAACTTCATTTGATGACTTTACTAATAGCATATATTGAACCAGGGTAACCATATTTCGATTTGAAGGAATACGAAGATTTATTAGATTTGAAGATAACAGGACTATCAACGCATTTATCAATCAATACATTAATATTGATAAACTGGTAAAATATGACTTCAAAGTTTCGTGGATTTGCGAATCTAAATCTGACTTTGCTTTTGATAGTTTAGTTTAGCGCCAACCTGAGAAGCCTTCGTATAAGAATTTAGGATTTGAAACAGTATCAATTTTTCGAAGTAGCATGATTGAAAGTACGAACAAAAATATTGATACCTTTGACCCATCTACTGCTGAACTAAACGAAACGATCAAGAGAAAAAGGTACGAAATTTAAACTTAGATCCTAAAAGCAAAATGGTATATGTAATGTGTAGAAATATACACTACTTGTTATTTTAATATATAAACAATTTTTGTTATATAACTAGGTTTGTTTTTGTGAAATGATGTCTTCAATGTAGTTTTATTCCAATAAATTTATGTTGTCACATTTTTCATAGTTGGATTTGTGAGGCACGGTTTACGTAAAAGTAAACATTGTACCAGATATGCATCCTAGGGTTAATAACGATGTTGCAAAATATTTCAGAAAAATATGAGAACGCTTATTTTATGAATTAAGGGATGTTAGCTGAAGTATGGAATTCTTCATATCCTATGTACGTAAACTATGTATATATTAATATAAAACTTTTTATAGAGAAGTAATAGAAACTTTGAACTAGAGAGATAAAATCTCGAAGACAGTAGATATGTGTCAATAACATTTAAATGTGCAAAAAAGGTTGATTTTCGAAAGATAGACTGAAACTAGGGAGAATTCACATAAAGAGATATCGATCTAAGAGAAATTGAAAGTACATTGTTCATACTGGTCGTAGAAAATGAGTGCATGGAGCAGTTGCAAGTCATTGGAAACTACTAAATTGTTCCTTAATTGCGAAAATTTTCGCTTTTATAACTTTTAAATTTGCTTTAACCTAAATATATATTAATATATTATTAAAAACCTTTTTATTACATTATAGTAAATAGATGACCACGGAAGTTATTTATAGCTTACGGTCAGTATAGAAACCTAAAGATTTAATAAATTTCATGGAATCATATTTTAAGATAATTATAATCTTTTCTTAATACCAATAATTATTATTAATCATTTACTTTGGTTTTAAATCAATAATAAATTCAATTCGAAAACCAACGATGCGTAGAAGTTCAAAACGAACTCATCTTCAAGTAAGATAATATCAATCTTTAGACGTAATTAATCTGTGTAATTGATAACGCAGGACGATATATCGGCAAATGTGGTTTCTTCGTATTGTCACAAAGCGAGAGGCCATAAGTGAAAGAGAAAGAAAAGAGAACGGCATTTTTTCGCCGTGGGTGCCTTCGTGGCCTGCGTTGTTCACGCCTGTATTTACGATTCGAAGATAATCGTTAACATCTGTAATTTGCCCAGGCGACCACACGAACTTTATGATAACACGTTGTCTAAAGTACGGTCATGAGCTACAGAAATAACCGCCATCGACGTGTATTATATTGAAATGAATAACGCTAAATGGAAAGATTTATACTCTGTTGCACATTTACTCGTGGCTATTGAGTTGTTCTGAGAATATACCGATATCGCTTCATCAGTCTAGAAGTAAGGAGTTTTTATAATTACTACAACTATTAAAAGGTTGTAGAAATACATTTTTGTTGATAATTTTAACATTCCTGTTATGATCTCAAATGAATTTGAACAATTCATACTATACTAGAAAGAACAACGAAGCTATTTGTAATTTATTTTTCGATAAAACAAAAACACAAATAGAAGGATTTAAATATTAATCGTTTATCTGGTTATCACAAAAAAACTAATTTATTTTTTGTAAACCTGGGTAAAGATAATATTCAAAGCCAGAGCAGTTTCAACTGTATGCAAAAAAATAAAAAGTGGTACTACCATATATGAAACAACTTGTTGAGATTTATATCATATGTTCATTAAAAAACACGCAAGGACGCGGAGCTAATTGATTACCCAAAATTTTAATAAAAAGATAGGCTGGTATATTGTGCACATCATTATCAACAGCCATAGACCAATACTTTCGTTCAGACATCTTTCCAGAACACTTGAAAATAACAATAGTAAAACCGATGTTCAAAAAAGTGACGTTTAGGATCGAAAATTACAGATCCATCGCCAAAATTTGAGTAATTGCCAAAATCATGGAAAAAGCAATTTTAAAGACAATGCTTTACTTTGCAAAGACATGAACACCTTAACGATGTCACAAAATGCGTATATTCGAGATCGCTCAACTATTAAAGCTATATACATGACGATGAGTAGAATAACGAAGATCGTGTCTGACAAAAAAAGAAGTGTCTTGAGTATTTTTAGATCTATCGAAGGCATTTAATAGTGTAGATCGTTCGATTCTTTTGCAGAAGTTATAGCTAAGGAGTCTCAGAAGAATGATCTATAAACTACTAAAATCACATTTAAATAATTGAATACAGAATCATATTGCAATGATGGTACGTCTTTCGTCATCAGATGAAAACTCATTATCAACAGGGACGAAATTGTTAATATAATGACTTTAATGAGTGATTGGTTTGAATCAAACAGTTTAAAGTTAAATATAAGTAAAGCAAATTTAATAAAATTTGCATTACGAAATGTGAAAGTTTGAAAATTAATTATAACGACATTGGAGGAATTAAGGTCGAATGAACAGAAAAGATTTGTGGATTAAAGGTATATAGTGCAGTAAATTGGGACATGTTAACATACTTACCAGAAATATTTCGTCAACGGTCTACGCCTTGCGAAAAACTTCATTGCAGGTACATAATGAGGCAGCTTGGATTGTATATCATGCTTACATAGCGTCTAGACTATCATATGGAATTGTTCTTTATGTAAATTCTTTACATACAAAGGGAGTATTTGTAACCCAAAAATCCTGTATAAGAACCACTTTTAAAATAAGAAAAACAAGCACATATTGCTATACTTATGTATGTACTATATATACGAGTTTATATACATATGTACATATATACACATACGCATGCTTTCGTAAGAAACATTATAGTAAGCTCTTGAAGAAGTATGTGACAGACCACAAATATAACAACGTCAGCTAAGGTATATATGGTAAAAGTATTGAAGTATATAGGAGGACAGTCCAACAAATGAGACTGTTGAAAACGGGTGACACAAATGGAAAATCTTATTTGTTTTTCAACTTGGCAATCCTTCGAAATGTAGCTGTCAATATTTGCATTCACTCGGACGGTAGGGACACTTGTTGGTTTAGTAGAGTATAAACTGCTCTCAACTTGTATATAGATACAGAAAAAGTGCAGTACTGATCAGTGATTAAGTTCTTATTTCTAAAGAATAAAGCAAACTAAAAAATCCATGCTAAACTGGAGACTGTTTATGAAAACAAACCTTCATCGATTCCAACCATAAAACGATAGATATCTGTGTTTAAACTTAGTCGGACAAGTTGTTATATTTGATGAATACTGTGGACGCCCAAAAAATGTATGCAGAGGTGATTAAGAAAATATTATTCACTTCTAGAAGACCGTAGAATAAAAGTGCTTGAGTAGCAGAAGCTACTCTCACCTAGAAGAAAAAATTTGGTATCGATCAGTAGCTTAGATTTGTATAATGGATTGAGTATGAAAAAATATGTTCAAGATAAATGCCACATTTACTGACTATGGCTCACAAATACGAACTAGAAGGAATTCTAGCCCTCAATTTAGCAAAGATAAGACACGACTCAAAAACTATTGACGCAGAAAAATAACGATTGATGAAATGTAAATACGCTATGTTGAAATGAAGCAACAACCGAAAGGATGAATTGAGGCTGGCACAATTTCTTCGAAAAAGGCAAAAACTGTACATTCGTCTGGAAGTGCTTTCCTACTGTCTTTTGGATTCTTGATTCGCTTGGGTCTTTTTATACATCAATGAACTAAATATTGTATAACGAGTTACAAAAACTGGTGTCTGAGTTCCCTAATTAGCGTACTAGTGTAACAGGATTGTGGTTTCTTCAGCTTTAGGTTGCTCTATGCCACTTTACTCTGCCATGAGCTCTTTAAAGTGTGATTACTTCCATTTCCTGCCATTAATCTTTCCTTTATTTCTTTACTCACGCTAGGTTTCTTACGAAATATTGTTTGAAGATATGTGTAGTTTTCCACTTCAAACTTTTATATTCTCCCCTTTTTATTAAAATTTTCAAATATCCACCAGTTGTGTAGTACTCTTCTGTTCATTTCATGTCATGTATTCTGTTGTGTCCGATTTCTAATCCGTATTGATTTGATGCTTTCTCTAACCTTGCACATACTGTATGTAGTTCTATCTCCCTTTTTACTATGATTATTATGTCGTCTGTAAATGCTATGATGAACCTTTGGAGCCCAATATATTGTTGTTTTTATTCTATGAATTTATAGAAAGTTATATTGTAAGAGATTCACAGTATTTAATATGAAAAATATACTCCACAGAAATTATTAAAGCATTTTCGTCAGACGTTGTTTTTTTTTAAACGTTCATTACGTTTAAATGAATGTACCTTAATGGATAAGAAAAGACTTTAAGGAGATGCTATAGAGCAAATTTGCTAATTAACTTGTCAGGGGATTTCGCAAATATTAGAAGGGAATGATAAAACAATTCGATTTCTTTACAGAAACTGTGAAAGTTGAGTAAATGAATTGTGAATAGATTAAAAGCCGTAACAAGCGTCATAGACTAACATTTTGTGCATCACACTTTTCGTACTATAAATGGTTTTGGATCTGTTGCTTACTTGTAATGAGAAAAATGTACTAAGAAGCGGATTTACTACGAAATTCTCATAATGGAAGTAACAATTACAGCGGAGATCTATTACATGCAACTACAATGCATAAATAATGTGTTACTTCGAAAATAGAGATAATTCATTTTCTGAAAGTGTCCTGGTAGAGTAGTGCACAAACACAATACTGAAAGACATAATCGGCAAAATAATTCTTCATTTGTATGACGGGCTTTGTGTTGTCCCACTCTCCTCCCTCCTGTACTCGCCCCATTCTTTTTAAAGGGTTTATTACATTTTCTATGTGTAGATAGACATTTGCGCTTTAGAAAGAGATTTTTGGTCGTAAGATTCAAACTTCCATTGTATTGGAAAAAGGTGATCGATTTTGAATAATTCACAATCTATCATTTCTAAGAAGTAAATTTATTTCCGAAAACTGCAGACTTTTTTAATTCCTAATATACAAAATCACACCGACCTGTTTAGTGACACAAAGTATACACCTGCACGCGCGTGCATGCACGGAGACATATACAATACACACACGTGCATATGCATCCGATAGTAACAAATAATTAGGGATTATCTTTTTTAAGAAATCGCAAGTTTGTGCATAATTATTTGTATGGACTCCAGTGTGAAATTAACAATCCACCCAATTCTGTGTTGGAGTATTTTCAAGATATTTCAATGATCTTGTCATCGATAATTTTATCTTAAAATGTTTGCGCAAGAGCGAAAACCAGATAGAAATTTTTTAGTACTGGATCTTCTTGAATTAGGCCAACAATATTTATTTTATAAGTTTTAGATTTGTAGACGCTATGAAGGCATTCTTGCTTGGTTTAATTTTTATAATGAAACTAATAACTCGTATCTAATCATGGGTTGCTTTGAGATTAATTCTCAACGATATTAATTAGTAAAATATATTTTATCAGAAAGTAAAATAGGAATTTCAGAATTAACTGTATTAGCAAGAGTATAATATTTAGCATTTTAAACGCCAATTCAGTTGCCTCTATTTCTTGATTATTGCCTCTAATTTACAAATGTATCTCTTGACATATCGAAAACGTAAATAATAAAATTATTTTTAAAGAAAATTTTGACGAATTGGGCTTGGACCCAACGTCAAAGGCTTTTCAAGGAAGTTATATTTTCTTCCGAATTAACCGAATTGACTCTATTTCTTTAGCGAAAGGAAAGTTTCTTATGAAGAGTGAAATGAAGTATATGAATTTTACAAGTATTATATTTGGAAAACGATTTTCCAAGGTATAGCACATTGTAAAAATATTTTTATGATTAAAGCATATTTTTGCTTGGTGAAGAAATATCTAATTTATATTACATAAAATATTCGAATTTTATTCTTATTGTGTTATGAGAATAATTTTTCACATTTTATAATAGCATGGGTTAGTCATATTTCTTTTTCTATAAATAATTATTATATGCTTTATGATAAATATTTAAAATATAAATCAGTCTCTTATTCATTTACTTATTCTGAGTCTCTTCTATCATAAATGAGAAGTATAAATTAGTTATAAAAAATTCAATTTTTTAACAATACATTTAGTTCTTATTGATAAACCAAAATATCACCTCAATAATTCATTTATTGAAAATTTATTTCTGTAAAAAACGCTGTCTAAATTTTAATATTTAGTAAGAACTGCTGCATGAAGAAAGTACAGTCAGAAGAGGAAAAAATTATTCCGCGATCGAATTAAGAGAGCCTTGACCCTGTGAAGACACGCCCCCCGCGTTTACTCGGACCACATGTGTTATTAGTTTCCTTAATACGGAGCGTGTGTATTTTCGAGGAACTGCCCTCGCGGGCATCTGCTACAAACAATTGAAATTGACCGAGAAACAGGTTCAGACATTTTGCTCAGGGGGCACGTTTCAAAATCAGTTTAAAACAACCGTTGAATTATACTAATTTTGGAAAAGTATCGGAATAATTAAATTTAGATACGCTGCTGTTACGCCATTTCTTTAATTCAAACATATAAGGAAAGTAAGTATTTGCTCATCATATATGTACATATGTGCGTCCGTCATATACTTACGTAATGGATTTGTTACGGTTTGTCAATAAACATAATGAAAATTAAGATATAACCTTTTCATTTAATACTTTTTATTACAATAATTTAAATAACTAAATGCTATGGGCTCAAGCTCCGTAACAATTGAAAGTACAAGCGAAGACAAGAAAACATAAACTTGTAGGCAAAAAATTATTTTATTTTCAACGTATTTTCTTCGTTATATTATTCCACCGATATGTGCCGTCAATCCTTCCAAACAGTAAGCCTGCTTGAAATATGTGACAGTTTCAGCAACTATCCTCTCATTCCAGCCAAACCCCTTGTCAGCAATCCAAATTTTCAGGTTGGAAAAAAGGAAATAGTCGAGGTGTGAACGCGTGCATTGTCTTGAAGAAAACGGTCTGCAAGGTGAGGCTTTTGCATTGTATTGCAGCGTGTAGTCGGTCTGAAAAGAATGCATAGTATTCGCCTGTTTTTTTAAGATAATCTATAAGACCAATTCCACTGCACTTCCAAAAGCCAATAGCCATAATCTTTTTGACCGAGTGTATAATTTCTGTCTCTTGCGCCAGCATGAATCCATTGTTTTGATTCTTACTTCATTTCGAGTGTGTATACATGTATATATATATATATATATATATATGGTATATTCATTTCCATTAACTGCTTAATAGATACCGAAGGCACCAAGTACTCCATTTTTTCCATGTTTCAAAACAAACAGTTAACTCTTCATACATCCTTAGGATCAGAATACTTAAATTTTGATAGTTATGTTTTAAAGAACTGCCAAGTTGAAAAACAAATAAAATTTCTTTTAGTGCTTCTTCCTTCCATCGAGCGCGCACTGATCCACCCTCGAAACCACGTAGTTCTTTCAGGCTTCTTTAATATTAAATCAATCAAAAAATTTTTGATGTTTCTGGTTTAACCAGAAGTATATACGACTTTCTTTTTTCAAATGAAACAGTACATGTTCTTTATTTCTATTGAAAAGAAGATATTTATAGAAACTCAGCAGTATCCTACATGTAGTTTTCACAACTAGAAAAGAGCACAAAAGTAATTTTGACCAATCATATTCTTACTTGTTTGTCAATGGTAATAAGATCACGACTACATCTTTTTAAATTAAATAATAGAATTTGTCCAAAATGAAGATGTTTATAAAGATACGCATTTACCCGTCCTAATAGCGTAGTATCCGTGACTATAGTTATTCGACATTGTTGTGTGTTTTTACATGCAGTCTTCATCTTAAATTTTGTGAATAGTCTATGTAAACATTATTCTTTAGGTTCAAAGAGTCCAACAGCATTTAATCTGGAGTCTGACAGACGATCAACTAGGTTCCAACTCACCTATCGGAAAAATTGCTATTTATGTGTTCCTTATAAGAATATAGTACTTTAATTGCGATACAAGTAGACCACATATTTGTACTCTATTTTATTTAATGACAACGCATACGAATATTATGAGGATTAAGATTAGAATGTTTCGGTATGAATGCTGTCCGGGAAGGTTTTTCGTGGTTACAGTTTCTCGTTTAAGCGAATACTGGCAGACAGAAATCTTAAATCGCACCACGAGCGCAGGCGTAATAATAACTCATGGTCTGCCAAAGTCTGTAAGTTGCGTTAGGCTTGTTGGGAGATGTGAAGATGTGGATTACTATTAATATTATTAATTATATTCGTATGTACATATATATATATATATATATATATATATATATATATATATATGAATTTTGAAAAGTAAATTTAAAAGAAAGAATTCGCCCATTAGTTAAATATTGTCAAAATATCATGTCTATGTAGAAATCAACAATACATCCATTTTTTAGTACAAAGAGGTAAATAAATGTATAGGAAACTAACGAATAATAATGCCCGTGTCAGAAAAATCATGGCGTACATTTCCTGTGTTTATCATAGCTCATTTATTAAGATAAAGAAAGACTAACCAATTATGTACTGCCTGTTGATTCAATAACTTTTTGCCACTCTTCATCGATATTCATAATTCCTCGTTCATATTGACGATACACCATTATTTTAATTCTGAATCGAACACTACACCACGCGAAGAGTTTTGAAGAGAACGGAACGAGGAAGAAAGGGGGTAAGGAATTTCAGATGTGAATAGATGATAAATGAAATGAATGGTATGCGATCAAATCTTCATCTCATTAGAGAAAATCCTCAACGAAAAGTTTATTCATGATTGAGACGAGACAGTTTTTAGGCAATCGTGCATGACAAGATCTACTTTTTATTGATTGAATTATGAGCTTTAAGATGGTTGGGAAAGTTAAAAATTGCAAGACGGCTCAAGTGCTCCAATTATAGTGCTAAATGTGGAAACCATTAGCAGTCGAGCAGTAATTAGTGACACAGATTTAGGTTTAAATATCTCACAACTATTTAAACTAACATTCTTATATGTATCGAAGGGGCTTTTGTCTTCTTTCAGAAACATTTATACATGCAGTTTGTGTTTGTCGGAGCGTTTGCGAACATCGCATGTAAAAGCCCGTAGTGTGGCTGTATATCACTTCCGGGAACAGTATGTCCGAGACAAGAATGAAGAATAGTCGGAAGCGATTATTGCTGTAGGTGTAGTATTAGATCCAGATAAGAAAGTACGCAATGAGTAGAAAAATGTGAATTAACACCATGAAAAGTAGTGTAAAATAATCTTGCGTGTGCCAACGAAGAATCATATTCTACATACGACCTGAGGTAATTGGAAAAATAACTTCACCACAATAACAACACGGACGGTAAAATGTTGAGTATGTAGTGCGCCCGCCATATGGTCTTGATATAGCCCCATATGACTTGTGTTTGTATCTTTAAGCAAACAAAAACCTTAGAAGCTGACGTTTCCAAACAAAATTGGAGGCTGTTAAGACTTTAGCGATTTTGAAAAAGTCGTGAAGGTATGGTTTTTATCATGTCTTTAAACAATGGCAGCATAGTTGAGATTAGGTAATTACATAATAAGAATACTATATATTAGGTACGCAACTAAGTCTAGCTGTTTTTTTGATGAAAATGCAACTTTATTGTGAAAAAATGTTTACAAACGAATCATTCAAAATATTGCCCATCGCTAGAGACAACTTTTTCCTATCTTTCTGGCAGAGCTCGAATACCATCACGGTAGAAGTGTTCGTCTTTTGAGGCTATCCACGAATCAAGTCATTTTGAGATGTCTTCATATGAGCGGAACTACTGATTAGCCAGACCATGTGCCATCGAAAGGGACAAGTAATAATCGGACGGCGCAATATCTGGGGAATATGACGGGTGGGGTAGGACCTTCATTTGAGCGTTTCTAAGTAGGTTTTATGAGGTTTAGCAACGTGAGGCCGAGCGTTGTCATGCTGTAGAATCACTTTTCGTGCCTCTGCTCGTATTATGGCCGCTTTTGGAGCAGTGTTCGGCTCAATCGCATCAATTGAGTTCGGTATCGTTCTCCAGTGATGGTTCCGTTCGGCTCATAATAAATAACACCGCCCTGGTCCCACCAAATACGCAGCAAAACCTTCGCAGCGTGAAAATTCGGCCGAACCGACGACGTAGAAGCATGTCCAGGCAGTCCTCATGATTTTGTTCTTTTCGTGTTGCTGTAATGAATCCATTTTTTATCATCCGTAACGATGCGATGAAGAAAACCTTTCCTTTTTTGCCGCTGGAGCAGTTGTTCACAGGCGAAAAAACGACGCTCAACGTCTCTTGGCTTCAAATCATGAGGAACCCAAGTTCCTTGTTTTGGAATCATTCCCAACGCATACAATCGCTAGGAAATGGCTTGGCAGATAACTCCTAATGCTGAGGTAAGCTCTTTTTGCGTTTGGCACGGATCCTCATCGAGCAATGCCTCCAATTCAGCGTCTTCGAAGGTTTTTGGTCTTCCTTCACGCGAACGATCGTCAACATCGAAATCACCGTCTTTGAAGCGACGAAACCAATCACGGCACGTTGTTACACTTAGAGCAGCATCTCCGCAAACTTTTTGGCGTTCTCGATGCGCTTCAGCCGCCGTTTTCTTCGAATGAAAAAGAAAAGCAACACTTCCCGCAAATGACGATTATTTGGCACAAAATCAGGCATTTGCATACAACTAAAAGTATATGACGCAAAAACAAAATCACTAATGTGTTAAAGCAGTTTGTTTACCATATGTCTAAGCTTGGTTCATGACGTTTTGGTTATGTCACAATCGACCAGCTCCTACTACTGGAGCCATCTCTTGAAAAACAACGAAAACTTAATTGCGCACCTAATAAAACCTGTTAAAAATATGTTCTATAAGAACTAATAAATAATATTTCAATAGCTCTAGTCCTAATCTTTACTAAAAGTATTTCGTACCATGTAGATATATATTACCACTATTTCGTGTGTCTGATTTCGATCCGAATACTGGTATAGGCAAAATTCTTATATAGCAAAATTATATAATTACGCCTCAGTGTAAGCTATAGCTGTATATTAAACTTATTTTGCTTCTATAACCAATGAGTTTAGTAATAAAGAACACACGAGGGAAATAACACTTCACCAAAAGTTAAATGCAGAGTAGATGATTTACAGTTTGTGAACGATATTTAAAATAAATCGCCCGTTCAGCCTATTGTAACTGCTTCAAAATGATTTATATCGACGGCGGCACGAGCATAAATCAATACGAGTAATTGTGAAATTAACATACACAGATTCGCAAAGAGTAAAATGTCTCAATTTAATCACATATGTACTTCATCCGAATAATAATAAGTTAAATTCTCTACAGTAATAACGTACATATGTATGTTCCGTACGTCAAAATAAAACTAGAAATTTCTAAACCTAATTTTAAAATTTCGAGATGCTTTCAAACCATATTTCGTCTATCGAGCAAGACTAAAGATAATTTATAAAATTTGAGATGTGACTCAAATCTAATTAATTTTTAGCGAAAATATATGCCATTAACTTATCTAAAAATAACAGGTGATTCAACAAAAGAGACTACTGCTAGAGGTATTACTCTGCCAGTTAATATAATATCTACAAATATTTCTGTAAAATAGTTTTAACTTTTTTAAACAAGCGATCGCTACTGAGCGTATAAAAACGCGATTTAAATACTACTCAGCCAGTATGCAAAAGTTCATATCTGATTAGTAGTGAAGAATTGTATTTTTAAATATTGTCCGAGCTGGAAACACACCAGTCTAATAGATGTAGAGGTTTGAAGAGCCATAAGTGAATTGGATAATTGATGCACACAACAAAGTGTTGAAGAAAAGTGTTTGGAGTGAGCTAAAGCGTAATTTCTAGATTTCGGACTCACACTTTGAAAACTGAAAGATGAAGGTATGGCCAAAGCAGGTCAACATCAACAATAACAACACGAACATTGCGTTCTTAATGTAACCCAGATTCGAAGTGAAGGGAGTTTGTTACTGCCCCCTATAAACGCTAATATCAACGCAAATATTTAGAAATTATTTGCGTTAGCATCCTTCTCGTTGCAGAATATGAAAAGGCATGTGGGAAATGTGGGAAAATAACTATATGAAATGAACGGTGGCGAGTATTTTTTCGTGACGAATCCAGATTTATATTGCAGCCAGATAACAGGCATATTCTGATTTAAGGTGAATGTGGATACATGCAATAACCTACGAGAGAGACCTCAGTATAAGAATGGTAGCGTAATTGTATGGATCTTCAACGTCAGTATCCAAAAGTTCACCACTGCAGTTGTTAGTGAATATTTACAATTTTTAGAGCCGTCCGAAATGGAAACATGATAGTCTATCAGAGATAGAAGTTTGGATGGTCAAGGATGACTTGGAAAATAGAAGACAATAAAATATTGCTGAAGTGTTGAAAGTGGACCTACTCAATGAAGGCAAATCTAATATGGGCAACATCTATTATAAGAGACGATACCTGACACAATTTTTATGCGGAAAACGCGCTCTAAGAAATGTTTGACATACTAATGCGAACCGCGCCATTAAAATATTAAACACTTAAATCGATTTAATATAATATAACTGTAATACTCGTACTGAATATTTCTGTGTCTCTCCCAAATTAATAGTATAACGTTTTACCATCTCCAAACAGAATCACATTAAAACTTTCCAAACAAGTCAAAATCAATAAAGTGTTCAGTTACTTGTTCGTAAACATACTCAAATTAAAAAAATGTTAAATCTACCTTTTAAATTTTTGATTACTTTTATGAAATACCTCAATCGTTTTAAGCAGTGCATATTAGCTTCTTGCAGTGCAGAAAAAGTAAAAGCGCCTTAAGAATCCAGTATCATACCATACATAAAACTGTTAAAAAGTGGATAGTTTTAAACCGCTGTTTCGTAAAAACAGTTCCTATTCTTTTTTATACTAATATTAAAGCCTTATGTTTTGTAAATGTTACATGTGAACTTAATCTAACCTGGCTATCAATTTTTAACTACTTCAAATTATTATTGATTTGGTAAAGTTTGTTTCTAGACCCATCGTCGCATAAAGGTCAACTGGCAATAATATTTGAATTATTAGTATCTAGAGAGAGGCCCTTGTAATCCAAATTTACTTTCTCTACACTTTTATAGAATCTGTCTGAATAATCTAGTCTAAATTACATTAGACTAGAGTCTGAAATAAAGAAAGGTTTAAATTTGCTAGACTTAACAATTTAAAGGATTAATAATATATTTGAATTTACAATCTATCCCAAAAAAACATATACCAATACAATTATACATAATAAGTCATACTCAATTGGACATGAGTTACTAGTGTACAATAGATTGATTTGAAGATTCATCAACATGCTTTTGTCAAAAGTTAATTATGAAAAAGAATTAAACATAATAAAGCAGATTGCAAATTATAGTAGGTACAATTCCCTAATAGTAATCGATATTTTATCTAAACTCTGTAAGAGAAGGCCATTTCGAATGTATACCAGGAAAACAAAAAAGAAATTTGACAATAAATACAAAGTAATTACTTACATTAAACCTTCGAATATTAAATTGACAAAATTTCTTAAGAAATTTAATTTAATAATTTAAGTACATTAAAAATAACAAGGATAAAATCTACAGTAGCAGAAAGTCAGGAGTCTGTAAGTTAATATGTGGCACATGTCCAAATGTTTTATGTTGGAGGAATAGGAGGAATGTTAGAACACAGTAAATATATATTTACAAAAAATAGATTCTTTTTTCGCTAGTAATTTATTTAATAATAACCATATGCCAAATAAAGAATATAAAATGATACGTATGTGAAGCAAAAACAAACTATATTTATTGAAAGCTTAAAATAGATAAACGCTTGACATTTGTTTTAGTAATAAAAAAGTTTAGTAGATCCAAAGACCGTGTTCTTATAATTTAAATTATTGTCATTTAGGTGATAAGTTTATTATATATTGTACAAAATATGATACTCTTACAGATTTATAATGTGTATTAGAATTTGGCTGGAAACTGGAAATTTATTGCCAGCTTCTGAAAAAGCCATTATGTAGTGAAATAATGTGTAATAATTAATAATTAAAATAATTGAAAATTTTAGTAATCTGTGTATGTATTTGGTATTAGTTATCAATATAAATTGTTATCAAGTAAAGGCTGAACCAATTCAGTTCTTTTCCTATCTTTCTATTGCTAGTTTTTAGTACTGTAAACTCTATCTTAACTTCAAAATCATCAGTCGCATAATATTGTTCAATATACGCTAGGCGTTAGGAAACAGTAACCAAAATATTTTGGAAAAATATGCAAAATAGAGATAATTTACGATTAATGCTGTATAGTTCTATATCAAGTATAAATTTAAGTTCTTGATAACTGTAAAATACAAATATATTAGAACGAATTTAATTAATAAATTCATCTTTGCAAATGTCATTATTTGGAATAATACGTGCGCTATTGCGTGGTTAAAACATTGAACTGCTGTACCAATTTACATAAGTTGACTACCCTCAGGAAAATTCAATTTACATTCTGAAATCGTTCTAACAGAAAGTTGAAGACCATTTTCTAATAGATTAAAAATACCTTCTACACCACAATAACGTGTATATCCATCCACTTATTTTTATGTTGCCCATAGGTATACAATAAATTACCTACATCTACGTAGAGTCACATGCACAAGTATGTTCATCTCCTATCGCAATATAGTGATCACGAAACGAGGAACCAGCACTATATAAATTAGAAGGCGAAAACCTAGGCGAGCAGACTATAATTAATAAATTTAATATGGTTAGTACATATCCTCCTCTTAGAAATATAAATCACAAATCGAAAAAGAGAATGTACATACATCCAATAGGATATACCATTATAGTGTATAGGTATATATGGATGCAGTGCTTACATACATAGGTATCTGTGAAACGTGATCAATTTTTCTAGTTTAGACTAAACGAAATTAAATATCTCGTAAATTATTTTCTACACTTCTGTTATGGTACCTACTTAGACGTACTAATAATAATAGAAATATGTGCAGAGATATTTATGGTAAGTTCTATTTTTACAGATACTAATATGTACATACATATTAGTATCGGAATACACAAATAGAAACAGGGATAAAGAAGAACTTAATGTAGTGATAAATATAATGAATTGGTTAGAAATAGTTAAGAAGAAACACAATATCATAAGGAGTGAATTGATAATAGATAAAAGTATCCTTTTAAGCTTCAAAGGTGTAAGAACTTCTGAAAAATTGAATGTAGAACATGTTTAATAGAATAGCGGGCGAAACGAAAATGGTGACTATAGTGAAAAATAATGATGACGAAACTTAGTTAAGATAGAAAAGGATAAGCAGAAGCAAATTAAAGAGTTAGCAATTGAAGTGAAATTGCAAAGAGAGAGGACAAAAAATTTTCATTGATGAAGTGACGATGAAGTAAGAATTAGAAAATACTAGAAAAAACATAAACGCGAAATTTCTAAAAAATATATAAAAGGAAACGGAAATTATAGGCCATAAATTATGGCATGATTCTTTAAACTGTAGGGATTTGTAAAACGAAACACAAGAAGTTGAACGAATATGAGAATAAAAGTAAAATAAGGAAAATATAGTACGAATATGTACCCGGTATAACAAAATAGTGTTACCATCTGGAAGCATGAAGGAAATATCATTTACACAACATACAAAATAGATGTAGCACTAATACCAGGAACATAATGACAGGGACAGAGCTTAATCGATGAAAATTCCCATATTTCCTATTATTCCGGTTAAAACAGGTTAGCATGGTGTGCCATTCGTGCGTCTGGGAGACATAGAGACTAAGTAAGAGTTAGTTAATAATTAGAATGGAGTATTAAGGGTGAAAGTAAAGCCACTGAATATTTCTCTACTTAATACATATTTATAGTATAATAAAAGCTGCATGCCAACAAGCAAAAGAATCCATGCGTGAAAAACTTGAACAGAAAATATGTGATTTCGAAGAGAAGATACATTGAATAATCAGTGTACAAGCAGATAAAGAAAACTATGTACCAGGAAGACACACTACTCAGTCAGAAACAAGTAAACAATGATCAGAGGTTATGCATAGACAAATATAAGTATAAGCACTTTTTGAAGCATACTAAGTAACATAAAATTACATGGACATCTCCAGATTAGAAACTTTGTAGTCAAAAATCTATATACATACTTATTAATAAACACAAACAAAAATCAATAAAAGACAGAGTACAGAGGAATTTGTGAAGCCATTAGAACAGGAAATAAGTGATTTCAAAAAGAAGACACATCAAAAAATTTAGGAGAGATCAGTGCACAAATAGGTAAAGAAAGCTATGTACCAGGAAGGATAAAGTTACATGGACACCTCCAAATCAGAAATATTGTAGTCAAGAAAAACAATATACATACTTATTAATAAGTGAAAACACTAATCAATACAAGGCAAAGTACAGAGGAGTTTATAAAACCATCAGTCGTTTCATGATAATTGTTTCCGTCAAACAAAAAGTAAAAGATACATACAAAATAAAGATATAAATTTAGTAAAAGTGGTAAAGTAAAACATAGACATTAAATTAAAAATTAAGATCGAAAATATAGAACAAAACTAAAATGTAGAAAACAAAAGCAAGCATGGATAGACTGCAGGATCTTTAAAGAAGGCATTTAATATCAAAACAGGTGATGAATCCTAAATATGTAATTATGACTCACAGCAATCATCTGTTCGGTGTTTGAAGGCAAGAAGAAACTTTTTTTTTCTGCTTCTCCGGGTACAGTGGTCCAATTGTTGGAATCTATCTTGAAGATCGTAAAACAGTAAGTGCCGATTAGTACACAAATGTCTACCTTCCTCGAGCCTTCGTAGTGTATAAGTAGCCGCCCAAAACCTGATTTGTGTTATCGTTACATCACGATAACTTAACTCTAACACTAAACCGCAGTTCGACAAATCACATATTCACCATACAGTCTAGATCTAGTTCCTAATGATATCCATATGTTTCCGCCCGATAAAATTTTCATACGTGGTGAGAGATTTTCAATGTGATGGTTACTGATTGTCAGCGCTATTTTGATGATCAACAAAAAGGAGAAGCACAATTTTACATATCTGATATCTGGTAGATCTAATAGAATTTAAATCAACAACAGGTTAATGAAGAAGGACAGAAAATGATTCAAGATGTAGGATCATACCGAGAAACAAAAAGTAGTAAAAAGACAGAACGAAAAATAAAATATGAGAAAGAAATATAAAAAGAGATAACATGAAGATAACAAGAATAGTATTGAAGAAAATGATTTCACAATGTCTGTAAAGTATAAAAAAAGGAAAGATTAAGATGAAGATTAATTGAGATAGATCGGAATTGATAGCCAAAACGACAACGAAGAACTAACTAAGAAAAGAATTTTCAAAAATAATAAAGAAAACAAAGTAAAACATGGTTGAATGAAATGATGAACAATATAGAAAATAATGAGAAGAACGACACAAACTTATATCAACAAATAAGAAGGTAAAAAAAAGAAAAGAGAAAACACTGCCAGCATAGGTGTGAAGTAATGGGAGTGCTAAATGAATAAAATGACAGTTGTAGTGGAAGATCTAGGAAGCGAATATGTAGAAAGGATCAAGACAAAATAAAGAATATAAACTTGGAATAAGATTGGTGATCACATACCAAAAAGAGACGAGGAACATCAGAAAATTTTTTAAACGAAATTAATAAGGAAGTTATATAGAGCTAAGAAAGTGAATGAAACAAATATGGAAAATTAACAAACGAAATTGTAAAAATGTTAAATAGAGAGACTATAATTAGACTAATAATTATAAAAAGAATAAAACGGTATGACCACATAAGTCAAAAGGAAACCAACTCTGCAGATAGAGGAACAACAAATTGGAAACTTCAAGTAAACCAAGAGGAAGACCAAAACTGAGGTGGGAGGAGCAAATAAGTAACGATATACGAAGCATGGGAGTGATAGGATGGTGGGAGAGGATAAAGAATAAAAAAAGAGTGGAGAATATATATATATATATATATATATATATATATATATATATATATGTATATATATATATATATGTGTATATATATATATATATATATATATATATATATATATATATATATATATATATCACTGTATCACTGACACAACAAACAGTAAAGAAAAAAAGCTGTGAAATATATAGAGTGTCGCATTATTTCACAGAATCAGTCAAGGTGACTTCAACTCCAAGAGGGAATATATAGCAAAAATAATATATGTACTCTTTCAAGTGTTTGTCACTCATTCTGAGCGATGCTATATTTTTTAATTTTGTAATTTTGCCTTTTGTATGGCTTTTATATTTTCTACATACGGTATAGATATCGAAGTACCGTGTATATACCAATAATAATAATAATAATAATAATAATAATAATAATAATATATGCAGAAAAACCAACAATATTCGTACTTGTGACTTGCAGAGCGCAAGGTTTTATATATGTATACGTGCCACAAATGCGCGCCAATCACTCAATACATTTTGACTTGGTAACCACTATTGTATTGTTGTTTTCAACCCATTTGAATTATCAGCCAAATTCTGTGTAATCCGAACATGTTTACTCCATGAATTTAAACTTGATTCTAAAGCTGCAGAAATAAGACATGACGATTCACTCCGTTCAGGACGACCTTGCGTTATTGCCAATGAAGATTAAACAAAATTCGAAAGTACCATCCACTTTCTGAAATGTTTAAAATCAGCGATGAAACAATATTAGCATCAAATTGAAAAATCATAAAAGCCAAGCAAACGGGTTTCACGTACGTTATCAAATGACAATAAAGTTTAAAGGAGAACACATTGATAATCAAGAAAACATTGATAAATGTCTTCTTCGCATCACAAAAATGAAATCGTGTGGTCACTTGTGGTAAAAAATGGGCCCTGTACTGTAACATGAAGTGAATCTGTTCTCGGTTGTCATCAGGGAATCCTGTTACCCACATTTCAAAGGCACCACTTCACTCCCAGAAATTTTGTTATACGTATGGTGGACTGCAGCCGATATTGTTCACTACGAATTTCTGAACACAGTCTAAATAATTACAAGTAAGATCTACTCTACGCAACTTCAGCGTGTGCAGAATGCTTTGCTTCAGAAATAACCAGGACTAGTTAATCGAAAGAAAGTGTTATTCTTGCAAGACAATGCAAGACCCCATACTGGAAGATGTACAAAGTGAAAAGATTTCTGCTCTACGATGGAAAATTCTACCCTATTCCTCATATTTGTCCGGTATTCCTCCAAGTGATTATTGTCTTTCCTTAGCTCTAAATAATCAAATGCAAATAAAAAACTTACCAACAAAGCTGAGGTTGAAGGAGAGGTTGGTAGATTTTTTAATTCTAGAGACACCACGTATTTCAAAACCGGAATATATAAATTAGCTTCTTGTTGGTAAACGGTAATAGATTAATAAAGTAATTGTTTTAATGAATAAGTTGCTTAAAGAACACATATGTGTGCTTAAGTTTCATTTAAAAAACCACACGAGCTATATTGGTTACTTAATAAATTATGTGTTTGCGTTTTCAATCGCACTATATTCCTCTGTCCTAAATACACAACTAATTTAATGAATTATTAATCATTATTATTCATTTGAGGAGAGTTGTGATGTATTACTCAGCGATAAAAGCGCTAACGTACACACTGTACATGTGAGGAGCACATAAAAAAATTTTGAAGTACGTTTCCCCGTAGATATTATGACTAATTAATGAACACATTGCTGAAACTATTTGTCAAATGTGTCATGCGAACGTACTGATGATATCTGTGCGTGATACCAGGTTAATGTATAGAACAACTCATAATATCGTTAATAAAATATATTGCTGATGTATTCACATAGAAAGACGTCATCCCAACCCTGTTCCAATTCTATTCCATACGCTCCAGCGTGCACTTAATAGAATACCTATTTCGTTTATTTATAAATTTGTATTTTCTTTTTTTTTTCTTTTTCTTCTGGAATTGATGAATGGCTGTTTGAATAAGGTTACGATAAAGCAGCTGTCACGGAATTATTAAGGTATCTAAATTTGCATATAGTTATTTTTAAACTTAGCGATTAATTTTCTCAATACGCAGGGGAAAGTAATTTTCATTAAATCTTACGTTAGCTGAAACTTACATGTTGATTTTGTTTCTTGTTTTAAGGCGCTAAAGTTTTACAATTTTATTTAACAGTAGCTTTAATAAAATTGTTACCGTTAAGACAGTCTTTAATAAATGAGGAATCGATTTACTAAAGCTTGAATAACTCCTTTCGATTAATATAATTATTGCTAGTTTTTCAACGGCGTACAATAATACTTTAGGGACGTAATTTTAGGTAGCACTCGAAATAAAACAAATGAATTCTTTATTAGTTTTGAAAATATTCCCATTCAGTTTCAATGTACATGTACCAACTAATTCCGAAGTGTCGTTATAGTATTTTTGGAATGCTCTTTCTCAAGGCCATCAAATACTTCTCCGTGGTTGCAGTAAGTACTTCATCCTACCGAAGCGTCTTTTCAAGAAAAATTTTAAATCGGGGAATAAACGGTCGTGTGGGACTAGATCTGGCACGACATTAAGCCCCAATTTATAATCTTACTCGAACTGGTATAAGAAGACGCATGTATGTAAGTATAACAGTTATACAAAATACATCATACACATTATTATTAAATATGAATAGTTATCATTTGAGTTATGCACAAGATCAAGAAGCAAGTACTCTATGCAAACAATGAATACATGAAACACGTTTCAAAAATAAATGAATCTATCAATATAGGTTTATATTTGGGCGGCAAGAAATTTTTTCTCAATTTTAGGAAGAACAATTTCAATATGATAGATATTCTACCGTAATGTACTTCGAACCGCCACATTTCATCCTAAGATACACCGTTCTTATTCAATAGGATGCAAATGATAAGCATGCAGATTTATGCATTCATTCAATCGTAAAAAATATTAGCACGGTGTAGTTGTATATTTATAGTTAATCCTATAACTGTATCCAAAAGAAACATTTCAAACATATTGAAAAATTTCATGTCAATACTTTAACTATAAATATAGACTACCGCATAAGAAGAAAACTTTAGTTCTAAAATTTCATTACTGTAATTCTAGATGTTTAGAGAGTCCCAAATCTATATAGAAGAAACCAGGGTGAGGCAAATGAGCACGAACAAGTGTTTGGAAGTTATAATAAAGCAAGAAAATAAAATAGAAGAGGAAATTAACTAGTGCGCAGAAGCAGCAGCAAGACTTCTTTAAGTTAAGATATCAGAAAAAGCAAATTTTTGAAAAGTGATATTATCGATTATATAGTACGGATGCGAGAATTAGATGTTGGACAATAAAAAAATGAATAAAATAAACACTGCCGAAGTGGTATTTTGTTGGAAAATTGACGAGACTAGATAAAATAAAGCAAGATTGTGATCAGAGAATAGCTTGATATAGCACCAATACTTGAAAAAATTCAGAAGAAATAGCTGGGATGGTATGGGCATTTGATTCATATGAGTGGCAGTAGAATAGCTAAGCGAAGTATACAGTGAAAAGAGGAAGAGGAAGACCAAAACATTAACGGAAATAAGAAATTCAGTCATCTGAAATGCAGCGGATGTGAAGAATTTGGCATTGAAGAGAGGTTATAATTAATTATAATTGGTATTTCTGTACAGCTGAAGCTCCATCATATATAAAAGTTACTCATTTTCGTTATTAGAAAAGTGGGGATATATAGATACCATGTATGAGCAGCGAAAGAAGATAGTACGGATGACTTCGGCTAGTCAAGGCGATGATCGACGTATATCCAGTGTGTTGTAAAATGTAGTACGGGTTTTCATTGTGTTGATGACGATGAGTGTGAAACGTAAAATAACAGGGTGCTGTGCATGGCTAATGTAAATAAATTTATCAGACAATTTCCGGACCTCGAATATGATGATGCTAAAGTAATTTATTTAGAACGCCGTACAGTGTTGCTCTGCCGGAATTAGGAGACTGCTTTAGACATGTAAAAAAATACAAAATGTGCATCTCGTATTTCGGAGTTTGTTTTTCAGAAGTTTGTGTTACATTTAATTTTTATGTTGATGGCTTGTAATCTGCCATTTAGGATAGTAGAGAAAGAATCGTTCCGTCAGTTTTGGGCTACACACAATGCATACTACGTACTGCCAATATAAGGGTGAAGCTATACACAGTGTGCTATTAAGTACACTACAACATTTTAAAAACATGTTTTCTTAAACATGAACGTTCCACTTTGGTACATGAAACGTGCCTGTTACATGCATTATATCTGATCGCAGAAACTATTTGAAAAAAATAACCAGTTGTAGATGGTTTAATAAGCAGCACCAAAAAAGTTTTCCTGAAATACATAAAACGGATACGCGAATTTTGCATACTTTCCTAGCATATGAGAATTACTTCAACCAATTCTTCTACACTGAGATACATGGCTAGAAGCAGTTTCGTATTATTCAAAAAATTTTAGCACACTAAAATCCATAGTAATACAGTTCAAGCCAAAAGAATCAAAGCCATAAAAGAAAGCCATATAAAATTTATTATTACTGGTGTTTGCACGGGCTTATGAAATCAAATTTTGCTTGACAGAGATCAATATACTTTTTCCACAGATATGTTAACTCAGTTCAAAAAATATTTTAACTGCGCAAATATTGGGTCTGGGAAAAAGTTCGTGGCGTTTTTTCAGTAAAATTCAACTGGTCCCCGCATGGCGCGTGGACGAATTCATTTAAACCGAATATGCTCCATTATTATCGACAATGTTTCGCCATTTTTTTGGTAGATCCATGATCCCATCGGTGAAAAACTTCTGTGGTTTCTGGTCGAAAAACTGAATCAAGTAGTTTTCACAGGCTTCTTTTGAAACCAACTTAATTCCATTGAGAGAGTTCTGCAGAGATCGAAACAGATGATAGTCAGAGGGTGCTATATCCGGACTGTAAGGTGGGTGCATCAAAACTTCCCAACCAAACTCTCTCAATTTTTGACGGGTCATCAAAGAAGTGTGTGGTCGGGCGTTGTCAAGATGGAAGACAACACCTTTCCTATTAATCAATTCGGGCCGTTTTCTTTCAATCGCCTGGCGTAATCTCTCTAGTTGTGCACAGTAGAGTTGAGAATAAATCGTCTGACCAGTTGGAAGTAGCTCTTAGTGGACGATTCCCCTCCAGTCCCACCATACACACAGCATCACTTTTTTTGGCGTCAATGTTGGCTTAGCGAACGCTTGTGACGGCTCACCATCCTTTATCCACGATCTTTTACGCTTCCGATTATCGTACGTAATCCATTTTTCATCTCCGGTTATTAAACGTTTCAGAAACGGCTCGATTTCATTCCGTTTCAGCAGCGCATCGCAGATGTTAATTCGGTCAATCATGTTTTTCACGCTCAACTCATGAGGAACCCATACGTCAAGCTTTTTTTTGTAACCAGCTTTGTGTAAATGGTTCAAAACAGTTTTGTGGTCAATGCCTAGCTCCATGCCAATATCGACACTGCTGATATGCTTATCTTGTTGGACTTTTTCAAGAATTTCATTAGATTTTTCAGTGATTGGACGACCGGAGCGTGACTCATCTTTCACATTGAAATTTCCAGAACGAAAGCGAGCGAACCATTTCCGCGCAACAGATTTCGATAAAGTACCTTCACCGTACACAGCACAAATTTTATCACAAGCCTGCGCAGCGTTCTTCCCCTTATCATAATAATATTGCAGAATATAGCGAAATTTCTCATTATTCTTCTCCATTTTCAAGTGCGAATAACTTTCCAACCACTGCACCGATTACAATGTTTCTACGCTCAAACTAACGTTCGGAAGGTCATCTAAAAAACGAGCCGTCGGTAGTGTCGCTGTGACTTGTTGTTCTTTAGTTATCGGCAACCAATGCCATCTATCGGGAAAAACGCCACGAACTTTTTCCCAGACCCAATATTACAACAATAGATACCACACCTTCATTCTCTTTATACAAGAATATTTTTACTACGCGACGAACATCTTTTAACGAAAGGACTCTAGAGGTTTACGCACGTTCCAGACGTTTAGTCGAGCATAGTCTGATTTTAATACTTCACTTGTAGGTAAGTGTTTAACAACAATAATACATAAAATATATGAGCCATTATTATTTATTCATACTGAATTACTGTACTTATTGTACGCCTTTCGTATGTTTTATGATGTGTTCGTTTCTGGCATCGCAACGCCCGATATACATCAGAGACGGCCTAGACTGCCGGGGACATCTGCACCAGCTTCAGCTGATCATGATTCATGCCCATAAACCGCATAACAATTGATGAATAAACAAAGATATTTAATACAAATTGGCTGTAACTTTGTGCGCAGTCTTGGTAAACCATTAAGAACACGTTCTAATGATGTATTAGTGAGAACATGTTCTTATATGCCTCTTGTTCAGGATAATATATATGTATATATAATTGTATGGTACTCGTCACAAAAATGATTACAGTGTTCCAAAACACAGATTAACAAAATTCACCAAAGTTGTACAATATAATAGCACAGCCTTTATTAATAAATTAGCTAATAATAAAAAACTAGAACAAAATTTTGATAGATTTAAACAAATTTTTTTTCACATTTATGTAGTATTAGGCCATATTCTCTAGGAAAGTATCGTGATTATTACTTTAAAAATATTTTAATCTAGTACATTTTGATGATTCTAATTCTACTAATGTATATAATTATATCTAGTGGAAATAAATTGTTGTCATTATTATTATTAAATACAGTGAAACGAATTTCTAGACAATAATTCATATTCGAGCACTTCGTTTCACTTTAATACACTTCTGCCTAGTTTTTTGATCAATCTGAAAAACATTTGGTCCAAGACCTACACTATGAAGGAATTTAATGTTTATATTATTCATATTGAGAATATCTATATGCCTATCAAATATGTTTGGTATGTTTGCTTTCAAAAATACAATCATTATTATTTCTTATTAAAAAAACATGGGAATTATATTCCATATCAGGTAGTTATAAAATTAATCAGTAATCTTTTGTTAATATTGTGTAGAAATGCATCAAAATACTTTTTGTGTTGACCGATAAATATTTAAATTCGAATAAGATAAATTTAAACAGTAGATATAAAAACAAACTTGTAGTACAATCTTTCAAGTACCTAAACATGATTGCTGTGAAAGAAACTAGAATTCATAATGATATTTAAAAAAATACATATCAGATCGCATAGACAAAGTGTGACTGTTCGTCTATTCATAACTTGCGTGGAATTCCATAGTTACATAAGTGAATAAATTCATAAATATTTTATAATAGTTTGACTATATTTCATGTATATAAATTCCATCCATCGGTACCGCACCTGACACCTGTTCATCTTACATTGTGGAAGTAGCAGGCAGAATAGTTTTCTCAAACGCCCACTTGACCATGAGTTCTCATTTCGTGTGGCAATTTGTTGACTTTCAGTGATAAATACCGTTCGGATAGATGAAAGAAACCGAATCGTTGACCGTAACGTGGGTGTCTATCAATGGAAAGTTGCGCCAAAATATTTTATAGCTCCTTTTCGAATAACTTCTTAAAGATATTTACAAAACGACAATTGGTAGTGTTTGAAATGTGAGGATTTGTTACCACACAGAATATTGGGAAATATTTCTGCAGGTACATTTGTTCATTACCATAAATTAGTGTCCTTCAAACTGAGATCTTTAAGTGTAGATCATGAATAAATTGAAAATATACAACATATACTGATATAAGTAAAGTTCGTATAAATGCTTCATTTTGCAATACTTAATCATGTTAAAAAATTCTCGGTTAGAAAGTATTGAACGACTCGTTATTTAAATATACGCATATACAGTGTGTATGTTTGTTTCAAATCCAAAAATATGTATTTGAAATTGAAAATATAGAAAATGTTCCGAATAAAAATTATAATCCTACTATTTCAAAATATCTAATTAATTCTCCTAGACAAATAATTCCTCATTACCTGTCTCAAAGTATATCATGAGACAAAGGGTTTTTTCCGGGATAATAGTTCGCATTTATTTTGGATTATTTATAAATACGCTTATCATTTGTCCTGGCGCGACAGGTCAGGAATTACGTATGTACACAAGTTTCTACAAGCAGATAAACACGAACCAATTAAGCGAATATTTCCATCAATTTTTGATCGTCTCAAGCAATGTGTATGCATATCATTGCGTTATTAGTAAGCATCGTTACTTGGCTTGGCAATGTTATTTGTTCTACGTTTTATATAAATATATAATTAAGTATATCGAAACGTGCGGAAAAGAAAAAAGCGATCATTTGTTGACTGGTTCACATGGTCAAAAAGTATATCGGCGAAACTGGTTTTATAATGGTTCTACAATAATATGTAAAGTTTGTGATAATTCGCTGATGTGCTGAAAGAACACATAAATGAAAAGAAATTCACGCTAGATTTACTTTTATTTACAACATGCAGTTTATCGCTAAACTTACTGAATAAAGAACAGTTTCGACCTATTTGGCATAACTACAATTCTAACTGAAAGCTACCACCTCAGACAGGGATAACTATCTACCCTCTCTACGCGAAAATTCGAAAATAGAAACAAAGCTGTAAAGACAAACAGGTTATGAGTTGACGAGACGACAGATTGTAAAAAAATTCTATTGTAAATATAATAGTACGTATACTGGAATCCCTTAAACTGACGTTTCCAATTTTATTAATTAGCAAAAGGTTAGAAAAATGTAAAGGTAAAGTGATTACGAAGGTTGTGCAGAATGTGCTACAAAAATTTGAACTTTTGATAAATTAACTGTTGCTGTTTGTGAGTTATGATACCGAGACTTTTGACTCTGATATGCAAAGTTCAGGTTTTACATCTTGTTGCATAGACTGTTCGAGAATATTTTCTAGATGTGGATGCATTAATAGCAAATACTTAAATTTCTTCAATTAATTGTTGAATTCCAAAAACTATGTCATGTATTCCTGAATCACCATAGTCAATCCTTACACGTTGGGACATATGGCTAAAGGCAGATTTTTATTAGTCTGAGTATTTCCAACAAACTAAATATGATACTACAATTCAATTTTGATGAAGCTGCAGTTGTTAAGGAAAATCATATAAGATTTCCAGATACTTCCGTTAAAATAAATTTACGAACTACTTTTGACAATTATAAAAGATTATTAGACGCAATAAAAAAATTGCAAAATATTGTGTTGTCAGTATTGATGTCAGTATAAATAGTGAACGATGTGCATTCACTGGTATGTGCTATAATAACATAAAAATTTGAGTGTTTTGTACAGAACATATATATATTTTTTCATCACAGCGAACGTTACTGACCTAGACAAGTATAGAAACATTCCTAATGGTGCAAACTTTACACCAAACTAAAGTAATAAAATTTAAGGTGGAGTTTTGACAAATCATTTGTAAAATATTATCATCAATTTGTGTTATTAGAATTGAAATTTTTAATCTAAAATAAATTTAATTTATAACTTAATCATAGTTTAGGGGTTATATATCAACCTTCAGTGATTAAGATAATCAACCACAGTCTCCAGCAAAATTACAATAATTTATAACGTTTTATACAAGGTGAGAATAATTATGTCTCATATCAGAATCTGCTATAATTTTTTTTATTATTTGAAATATGGATTTGGTTCTATTGCCTTTACTGTCACTTCAGAAGTCCCGCAAGTATCCAACCTGAGATCTTTAATGTTAAAGGTTTATAATATTATCATATATATATATATATATATATATATATATATATATATATATATATATATATATATATATATATATAACTGGTTTTATTGGATTCCAGAATCCTGGTTTACATGAACTATCTTAAAATTTTCTGGAAATTCGCTAACGTGCCTGATTGTTATGCGTTGCGGAGGTACCTATATGCTGTTAATTAGTAGTGCAATGAAAACTGATTATCCAACATAACCATTTATGCTGGAAAAATCAGCAATCTAGTCACTATTCCCTGGATCTAATACCTATACTGAGCCATACCTGTTTTAGGAATTTGGGAGTGGTGGTAATGCAATTTGTGCTTCTGCATCGCGTTTATTTTTTAAAATCTTGCAGTTTTCGGATATAGCAATGTTTTAACATTGGTACGTCCAAGATTTGAATACGGATTTGTTAATTGGTATCCATGTTACATTTATCAACAAATTATCGTGGAGAAGATGTAGAAGAGATTCTTAAAGAATTCATCTTATACAATCAGTGATTGTTACCCAACTCGTGGAATGGTTAGGCTTCCACAATTTTCAACATTTAATGTTCGCGAAATTAGCAAGTACGGAGCTTCTAGGTAAACTTATCAAAAATTGAATTGATTTTTTATACCTCCTGTCAGCGGTAAATCTCCACGGTTTAGAGGAGTGATAGCGTACCCAATGACTTCCAGAAATATTCTTGGTCAACAGAACTAGATTATCCTAATTGCCGCCCATATGTCGAGAAACGCTAATGATCTTTTTCCTGGTATTTTTCATATGTATGTATGTATTTAGTTGGCCCTCATACATCCTCGTATCTTTTCCTCTCATTTTGATTGCAACTTTGGTTAGCGAATTATTTACGAATAATTATCAATTTAAATTGTATGTGTAGATTCGTATATGTGCTTGTTTGGGTACGTGTATGTGTATTCAGTTATTAGATGTGTAAGTATGACATAATTTGCAACCGCACTTTTTCGTTTATGTATTGTCCTGTTTATAGGTTCTATACTACAGACGTGGAAAATTCATTATGAATCTGTATACGTCTGCACACAGCTCAAAAATTATATACATATTTTATAATAAATATCGTCGAGAATTTCGTAGAAAATATCACAGGCGTTTGTTACGACGGCTAGCTGCAAAATTTGAGCAAATAGGGATATACTTCTATAGGGGATATTGTTAGAAATATACTTTTTAAGACCAAATTAGAATTTCAAAAATCAAAAGTAGACACATTTAACACAAATGAAAATATTAAAGCCGTGCGATGAAATATCTACAGAAGTTGACCACTACACTAAGGAGTAGCTTGTAAATATATCAGTTACACAGATATCTAGGAATATTCAAAAAAATTAAGTTAAATTCTCTTCAAGAAACTATTAAATAAGGTCCAGATTATGTAATTATATATAAGTCAATTTACCAATATGTAATAGCTAATATGGAATCTTCTATTAACAATTTCCTCAATTGCAAGAAAACAATTAGATCGAAAATGGTCTATATTATAGCTAATTTTAAATATTCAGTATCAATAACCAGTAGTAAATATAAGCAAAACGTCAATATTAAATACGCAAAAACAGTATATCTACAAAAAAAAAGATGATTTCTTCGAAAAATAAAAAAATAATTTTAAATCAAATAGTTCAACCAATAAATTAAAGATTAATAATTCGCAAACCTAAAATTTTACAGATTAGTCATATTACATACAAAAAAATGTGACACTGTATCTCATGGCATTCAGTATATAAAACCCTTTCAAAATACCTTGTAAATTGTATATCTATCACTGTAAAAATGAATAGTTTGCAAAAAAGACTCAAATTTAAAGAATCAATTGATGAAATTGACATACGAAGGTATTAAAAATTAATGTCTTTAGAAGTCACATTATTTATTAATGTTCCAGTGGATCATTATTAAAAAAAGCGAATTTTTTTCAGATTTTCAGAACTATCCATGTATGCCTTCCTTGAGAGATTAGACTTTGTTTTTACTACCATATATTTTCAGTACCCAATTAGGTTCTATACGCACCAGTTTCATGCAAAATAACATGAACCTTGAGATTCACCTAAGAGACACCACAATAATGTCACAATTATCGAACTTTATCAAACTAATAAATAATGGCAAGTATCATTTGCCAAAATGTAAGATGTCTGGACATATTTTTTTAGTATTTGTCTCTAGGAGTTCATTAAATTACAGGTTTTATTTAGAATAATGTACATATACCGAAATAAGAGAAAAGGTGTCATTCATTACTTGGAGTTTATAGAAATTCCCGGCATTTGCAGATTATTTAATTTATGTTCAAAAGAATATTCTTTAAGTTTAATAACGTGGTAGTTTTGGTCGAGGAGCAGACATCATGGTCTACTTTTTATTGCCCAAATCACAACATTGCATCTGATGTTCGAGGACTTCAATCAGTAATAAGTACTTTAGATTTGATTGTCAATAGTAGAAAATATGTCTTCTAATCTACTAATTAAATAGTTACGTTTTTCTATTTTTAAGATGATTAATAAATTATAAATAATGACTTATTTTCCTGTCCGTCTTGTCTATAAGTATATTGCTATTGCTTTTTTATTTTATATTTAATTCGAACGAATTTCAACTAGATTAAATAATTACTATGCCGTCTATGGAATACATTTTAATCATTATAGCAATTTGTTAATTTTATTTTTTAATTTTAGTTTTCATTCAGGACATTCTTGAGGTGCGACCAATATATATTTTTGGATAATTTTCGCAAGCTGAAAAATATAGGAGTGGCAGTGATGCAATATATGAAAAGTAAACTGTATTAATAATGTAGAACAAAGAAATTTATATCGAGTTAAAAATATTCGCAAGATATCTACTGAATCTGTGCATGAAGTGCGCCAGTATAAAGGAAGATAACAATGGTGAAAGAATACAAGCGAGGAAATGGGTAAAGTGTGTTCGCGTGTTGGGCATTCGTGCGAAGAAGGGCACGACAATGAATGAACGGGTGAATGAGGATTATGAAATACGAACTTTGGGATACAAAAATAACAAATCGCATTTGTCTTCACAGCTGGACGTCCAGCGATATCTGTAGGCGAGGAAGCGGTTTTGAACACGCACACACAGGCACAATTGTGCGCTCTGTTCGGCGCTGAAACATTCATCTATTCCTTACTTGAATGAAAATGAGGAAACTAAATCAATTTTCGATGTAAAATATTGATACACATTAATAATAATATTTCTCATGTTAGTCTTCTACTAACGTTTCCAAAAGATGCTATTTATTTTTTACATACATATTCATAACCTTAGAAAAGGTCATTTCGTTCTAAATTATTCAATTAGATTCAGAATAAGAAAAATCTGGTGCACAATTTGCATTTAAAATTTAGATTTATATATATAGAACTTTAATCTAGAACAAGAAAACATTTTATGCGTGAATATATAGACACTAATCGTTGATACATATGAGGGACATTTTATATTTACTTACTTCACTTCAATATAATATAATTTCCCTGCTTCGCGACAACCGATTCAAAATGTCTGGGAAGCGTTACTATTTCATCTAATATACTAACTCTTCAGATGGCGAATGACTCAGATAACGGTGAGAGGAAGCTCTTCCAGAGAAGGAAAACGATGTCGACGCATAGATTTTCCATCTTTGGCAATAAATCAATGTCTGATGGACACATATCTGGACTGTAGGGTGCATGAGGTAACACTTCCCAAACTTTTTTATTTACGATTTTGACGATGCGCGTGGGAGCGTTTTTAAATGAGTTCAGTCTCGAAGAATAAGGTTGGGTTTTGTGCATTCCTTTATTCAGCTTTTAAATGAATCAAGAATAATACACTGATGTAATATTTAGTCTTCATAGAACTCTGTCTATTATGATGGTTCCATGGTATTCATAAAGAAAGTTCATCATTAATTTCATCCTTGATTGAGCTCGTCGAAATTTGTTTGTTCGTTTTTGGGAGGTAGTCAGCAAATATTTTTCTACAAAAGTCTTATTTGGAAGATAAGTCTCTTTCAGAACTTTTCTCTGATAATAATTTTACTTCTGTTATATTCCGTATTATTCTAGTACATATTCTTTAGGGCAACGCTTATCATAAATATAATGGGCTACTAAAATACTGCTTTTTCTCTGTTTGTATAAAAGAAATTAGCTTCGGAATTTCTGAGATTTGATAAGTACTCTGATTCTATATATAACTAATTTTATACAATAGTTTTATAATAGATTTACATTTAAAAGAATTTACTTGACTTTACCAGGAAAGTCACTACCGGTTTTTCTAACAGATGTCGCTAGGCTTAAGTATGTAGTGTTATGATTTGATACATGTCATTTTATTCTATTGACCTCAAACTTCAAAGCTATACATGTTATATTTTGCGAAAGTAACACTGTCGTAGATTTAAACCTCTTTGAAAATGTCGAGTTTTGTGCCTGAAAAAGTACATTTGCGGCACGCAATCAAAGAAAGTCATCGCTTACTGTTAAAAACTTACGGCGAACATGCCCCAACCATAAAAACATGTGAGGAGTGGTTTCGACAACTCAAAAGTGATGATTTCATGCAAGACAAGGACCGTTCTGGTAGTCCGAAAAAGTTTGAAGACGCGAAACTGCAGAAATTATTGGAAGAAAACCCAACACAAACTCAAACACAATTGGCAGAAACGTTAGATGTGGCCCAAGAAATGATTAGCAATCAATTACGAGCAATGGGAAAAATCCAAAGGACGGGAAACTGGATGCTACATCAATTGAATGACAGGCAAATGGAAAATCGAAAAATCGTCTGTGAAATGCTCCTTTAAAGGTATGATCCGAAGTCATTTCTGCATCGAATAGTGACGGGCGATGAAAAATGGATTTATTTTGAAAACCCTAAGTGCAAAAATCACTGTTATCACCTGGCAAAGCCGGCCCATCGACTCCAAGGCCAAATCGTTTTGATCGCAAAACAATGCTCTGTGTTGGACCTGAGTAGCGTGGTATACTGCTAACTATTGAAACCTGGCGAAACAGTTGACACTGATCGCTACCGACAATAAATTAACAATTTGAACCATGCATTGATAGAAAAAGTCCAGAATGTTTCCGAAGCCACGGTAAAGTGATTTTACAGCAGGATAACGCGCCGTCTTATGTTACAAAACTGGTCAAGGAAGCGCTCAAAGCACTTGGATGGGACATAATATCACTCCCGCCGTACTCTCCAAACTTTGCCTCGTCCGACTATCGCCTTTGTGTATCAATGGGACACGCGCTTGCAGAGCAGCACTTCGCCAATTTCGAAAGAAGTTAGAAAATGGCTCGATGACTGGTTTTGCTTATAGGACAAACAGTTTTTTTTTTTGGTATGGCATCCATAAATTGCCTGAAAGATAGGCAAGATTTGTAGAATCAAATGGCCAATACTTTGAATAAATAAGTGTTTCCATTTTCTTTAAAATTATAGTTTTTTTAAGAAAATGACTTTCCGGTACACTTAGTATATACTCCTAGTATTTTGTAATTAATCTATTGTGCCATGATTTTCTTGAACATTAATATATAAATTTCTCATTTAAGTAGGAACAAGCTAAATATATTTTACATACTCATGTAGAACACAAATTTGTCATTTATAATAAGTAGTATTATTAAATGGACTGGCAGATATGAAAAAAATTTACATCTTGTTACTGTCAGGAAGTGCTGCCCAGAGAAACCAGTTGGTAATATACACTAGTACTCACAGAAACCTTCTTTTAGTGACCTTTTATCCTTTTTTAATATTTGTTCTCGCCATACACTGTGACAAGTTCATTAGAATAACAATATTTGTTTTGATTTATTGTTAATTTCTACTTCTCATGCAAATATTAGCAATCAATTTAACTGTATTTTTCCTTCGTTTCCTTATTGAAAAATTATAAACGCGTGTGGGATGGAATGTACTTGAGTAAATTATCATTTCTTATATAAGGTGCAGGGAATAGTAATAATATTCCTCGATAATTTATTTTACCCGCAAATTTCTTCTGGCGTTCAATCTGAAATGGAAACATTAAATCTATTTTATTGAATTTGCTCCGTTTAAATGTCATCGTAAGCTATAAAATATTGTTTTGGCATACTTTAAAAATTGCAATGAGTTTAAAACATAATCTGCTGATACCCTTGAGGTAATAATTTTATTTTAGTGAGTAAAAATAATGTTATTGTTTATATATGTAGAACTTATTTAGACCTTATTACATTTGGAGCAATGTACTTAAGAAAATAAGGCTATAATTCTTTTCATAAAAATTTAACTGTAAAATAAATAAACCTTAAATGTATCTACATTATACAGTTAAATAAAATAAGTGGATGATTTGATGGAAGGTGAGACTTGCCTAGCAGGGTTGGTTTGTGACATAAATTGGTATTATTTTCAAATACCTTAAATGAGGTTGATTAAATTTTTAATATCGCGTGATGTTTAGTTTTACAGGTACAGTTGGTTAAAGAAAACGTGTTTAGTGCAAATTGTAAAATGGATATAATCGTTACTCGTAATGCAATCCAGTACCGTTTCTTTTCCATGAAGAAGAATACAACTGACCTTTTGGCAAATATGCAGCAAATACTGGGCAATGACGCTACTTCGACAGCAACGATTCATCGCTGGGCTGCTCGCTTTAAACATTGCGACATGAGTCTTGAACCGCCAAAACGTGTTACCCTTCCAGCAATTATTAAAAATGTTAATTATGATGTCTTACGTGATCGATGAGTGACTGTTAAGGAGAGCACTGAGACAGATGCCACGTTTGCAGAATGCAGGTTAAAAACGTGAACCAGCGCGAATTTCCAAGGATAATTTGAAGCTCGATAACATCAACACAATAGATTTTTGATCGACCAAACTTGGCTCCATTACCATGTGTTAGAATCAAAACTACAATCTCAGCAGGGAAGGCATTGTAGCCGTCCTTCGCCAAAAAAGGCCAAGATATTTTCTTCGGATCGAAATGTAATTCTTATGATTTTTGGGATTCGAAAGGGATACTGTCTATCGATTATCTGGCAAAAGACCAAACTATCAACGGGACACGTGCTATCGTTTTAGACAAAGTGAAAGATGCAATTACCGACATAAGATCTGCAATGGCTCAAAAGAATTACATCATAACAATGCAACGTCATTCACCATTTCATTGTGTGAGGAAAAAGTGGATAAATTACCATTTGAAGTTGTGCCCTCCTTCAAACTTCTATTTATTCTCAAAATTCATGCCATTTCTTGCCCGAAAGAAATTCAAGACAGATGAGAAAGTTATTGCAGAAGTGAAACAGTATTTTTACGATCTTGAAGCTGATTATGATAAAACTAGTGAAATGACACTTCAGCGCCGCTGATCTCTGCGTATTAATGCTGAAAGGGAATATATTGAAAAAAAAATGATTTAATAATTTTCCAATATTTAAATGCATAAATTCCAGAAGCTACGACAAATGTCAGACTAAAATATTCTGAAACTAATTCTTTAAAACAAGTGCGAGCTACTGAATCGATTACATTAATTGACCAGATAGATAGATGTTATTTAAAGTGATCATAGAATCTACAACACTTTTTTGACTGTTCCGGATTTGTTAGGGTCCTCATGCTTCGCTTGGCAAGTTGGCCTTGATTACGCCTCTTTTGAGATCTATATAATCTAAAAATTTAAAAGCTTAAAAGCTTTTGCACTTAGAAATTCCTAATAACCACCTAACCAAATCCCATCAGAAATCATATCTATATTTTATCTAAAATGTTGATTGTCTCAGCTTTATATACCTTTATCTGTATAGGTTACTCTAGTTCATTCTTGTTTTCCCGACTTGCCTTTCCCTGTAGAGGGTTCTTACGTCGTAGCTTTAGAATCTCCAATTTTCCTTTTGTTGTTGTAAGTTTTTATGTACTTCCTTCATACTGTTCTCATGACTGGTTTTCATATAGTCACGATTTGAGTCTAACTTCCTTTTATTTAGAAATTTGAAAAAACACCTCAGAGGACGTAATATTTCATACCATATCCAATTGAAAGGGACGACTCGTACCGTTATCGTACGTTTTTCGTTTCATTGTTAGGTAGAATTTTTTCTAGTTCTCCTAGTATAAATTTCTCTAAAGGCTCTTATCACTTTGAAAGTATTACTTTACGTATATAATATTTTTATTACTCGTAATAATATTTCTCGCATTATAATAAACTAAATATAAATTAATTGAAATAAATATATAAACTCTTGAGTTTATTAATTCATTACTAATGAAGCATAATTAATATAATGAGTAATATATTCCCTGGTAAAGCTGTGTATATGTTTCTTAATCAAGGCTTTAATTATAAATACTGTGTTGTAATAATAAAAAGTCTTGAGTAGGAGAACACTTATAGGCGTTTAGTAAAGTAGTGATAGTGATAGCGACAGTTGATATTACTTATATAAATATTTATAATAATTCTCAATGTAAATTAATATTAGTATGCAAATATAGTCCACTTACACATATGGTAAGAAATGCCAATAGGCTGAACAATTATCCTTTCGTCTTCTACTAATTTTTATACAGATTTATTTTTATATTATACGTTATATTTTCATTTATTTATTTAATTTAGTTTAATGTTGTTTTGCAATATTATTTTGAGATATGCCAATTATAGAAGGCTTTGGGAGACGATTTAAGATTTTCATCTATTAGCATTCGCTTAACCAGGGAAGGTAAACCACGTAAAACTTCCGGGATAGCAGGTGATTGGAATCGAACCCGAGACCCTCGACATCATATGTCAGTGACTTGTAACCGAGCTATAATCCGGCTTCAAATTTATGTGATTGTAGGGAGGAAATGGTCAATCCAACATGTGTATGTACGGATATGCTTGGTCTTCGACGTTATAGATGAAAAGTGTCCGTCAAAGTAAAATCAAACGCTATTTGCAGATGGTTACTATATATTGTATGTCAAAACATAAAACACTCATAAAACAAGTTAAAACCGAACTGATATGTCCTTTAAATAACAAATTATTCAAGAATATAATGAAAATACTTTAATTAATAACTTACTGGATCGACTAACGAGCGGGTTCATGTGTATGCAGAGTCACACCCAGGTTGACCTTCTCTGGTTTTTGAAAATTTGTTTGGTGATGTATACAACAAAATTCGAGAGAACCTATAACTCACGATTTCAAAGTTATCAACTGATTTTCAGCAGATTCCGGGGTCAGTTTTGTATACCACTATTTCGGAGAAATAGTATCGAAAATTGTCTTTCCGTTGGATTCCAAGACTGCTTTTTAACGATCACAAAATAAAAAGACTGGACTGTCTAGTTTTTGAGTCGATACGGACGACAAGGAGACGAATTGTTGAACTACATAGAGGAGATAAGACTTGGGTGTCTCACATGACTCCTGAATCCAAGCGACAGTCAATGGAATGGCAACACACATCGTCGCCAAACAGACAATTTCAGCACGGAGGATTATGGCAATTGTCTTTTGGAAAGGGAAAGGGGATTTTGTTAGTGAATTTCGGTCGGTAGACAAAACAATAAATTCTGATGCGTATTGTGTGATTTTGAGAAAATTCCGACGTGTCATACAAAACAAGCGACTAGCCTAATTTCTTTTAGTGTGATGTTCCTCCATCGTTGAAACCAGGTAATGTCATCACCTGACTAAAATACGTACAGAATATAGACGATAATGTAGTACAATTAATCACCTCCAAAACCAAAAACAAAAAGAAAAGGAATTTATATACGACACACTTTCAGACAATATTGGGGATATTTGGTGTTTGGTGAGGCATTTCTATCGATATCATTATTGATTAAATTCTGAAGAAGGCAGTATGTATATTGCCGAAACGTTAATAAATTGAATAATTTCTCAATTAACACTGCAGCAGAAAAACAGCAAAAAAGGAACCGTATATTATTAATTATAAACGGGGAAAGGGAAAAGGAGAACAGACTAATCAATATATATATATATATACCATTTCGGTAGTACCATAGTCACTAAAGATTCTCTAATAAGTCTCCGTAATTTATTGCTAATTGGGTAACTTTTTTATTTTTTTATAAAACTGATTCTTTTGTCTCTAGTATACAAACTGGAGTGGTATATTAAGATTCCGTAAATGATGCTAAGTAATAAACAAAATCAAACACACAATTAACGTGTTTGAATTATGTTAGCATTACATGAATACTTCTGAACAATTTTAAATGATTTGCAATTTTCTCTATTCAAACATAAAAATGATTTTAAATGTTGATAACTACAATAAAGAAAATTGAAGAGTATGTTATAGAAAAATAGTAAGTTAGTTTCAAATTATGTAAAAGTAATTACAGCATTCTATTTGAATACTTAAAAATGACGTCACTTCCGAAATTACCGGAAATGCTGTACTGATATGTACTTTCGGAAATCTTAATTTTTCGACATTATTCTATTGCCAAATTTAATTTAAATCAATTTACAAATAAAAATATTTAAGGCTACTTTTATAGTAAGTCACTCGGCTTACGGATGCATACATACATACACAAGTACTTGAAGACGAAAATAAAATTTTAAAGTATTATGTAGTAGTAACAGTGTCAACAGCTTAAGGCAAATAAATTCAAATTGCATTGCTTCCACTCAAGCTGCACCCAAGTTTTATCGTATTATTATCATGTGAAGAATATATGTATGTGACAAGTACTTTTCATCTCAATATTTCTACCAACTATTATACGACGCATCAGCATAGAAATTAGCACTCACTAATTATTCAATTGCATATACAACTAACAGGTTTTATTCAAATACGTATCTACGAATAGTACCATAAATATTATAGGTCGTATACTGAACTGTTCTTTTAAAGTATATGAATATTTTCCACTAAGCTGCTCTCACGAACACGCACGTACACACTTCAAGTAGGTTTACGCTTGTTCCGCTTCCAATGAAATATTGGCAAATAAATATTACACACCGGTAATTACTTAATTACAAATCGACCCACAATGTTAAGTGTCAATGAAGAAAATAATTGAACCGACTGCAAATTGAAATGCCAGCATTAAAAATATTTATGAAGCAATAACTTAATATTAGCTATCTTTCCCATCGTGATAATTAATAAATGAGTTAGGGTATCGTTTTTCTGTGCTCAAATTAAAACACAGAGAAGAAAATAAAAATAAAAATTGCAGAAAGATTTAAATGAAATTCATGTAGACTTCTTCAGCCTGTATTTTCATTTAATTACTGATACCAATGAGCAAAAAAATATGTGCATTTGTGTGGGCAATTTGACTGGAAGCGAAACTGGACTACTTGCACCATTTTTCAGAAGAAACTTATTAATTAGTTAATTCTAGATTGTGTTATTCTAATTCCAATTTTGCAATTTGTTATGGTGGTAGGTGAAAATAGGTTAATTTCCGATATTCGATCTGAAAGTTACAAGTTAATGAAAAAATTCTAAAATGCATAAACTCAAGATTCGGGAGGAAAAAATATTCATTTTTTAAGCAAAACTTTTGATGGCAACGTTCCTTTACAAACCATATGTTATGTATGTTGCTGGATTGCTCAACCTAAAAATTGTGAAATGAATATTGCCGATCAGGATCGACAAAAGCTGCGACAATTCAGAAAATGATCTATGAAATTAATAATATGGCTTTTGAACGATAAAAGACGTGACACCAAGGAAATAGCTTGAAAAAACATCCGGAGCTATAGAATGCGTGATCTTTGCACAAAAGATTTTATACAAGATTTATAGCAGAGTACAGTCTAGCCACAAATAGCCAGTATCTTAATGACTCATAAAGATAACTCGACTTGAAAAGTAAAATACCTATTCTCCAAATGGATAGAAAGTATGCATTAAAACGATATAATTTATTAGAGGCGTTCCCTTTCTGCCTCTACACAGATTTGCACATTAACAACCCCGTCTATAGATTTATGCAATATTTTGCAGCAGAATCAAAAATACTTTGTTTCTAAAACTAAAAATTTTGATGACATTTCTTGCTATCTATATCTATGAAAATATCTCATAATAGATATGTTAGAAGCCGTAGTAAACTCAGGAGCATTGTTTTCTATTAATATTTGCGTGATTTTCGCTTTCTGAACGGAATATTTAAATACCCATTACCCTCCTTAAATAAAGAGCCTGTCAGAGCATTCACCAGTTTCTTTGTATATTCGGACTGTTTTTACTACCCCATCCTTAAAAAATTATTAAGAAAAACATCTTTGTAAGAGATGCTCCATCAAACTACTGTTTCTGATACTGATTAGTGATTGCACTTGACCGGCGTCACGATTTTCCAGACTTCTAGGAAACTACGAGCATACAATCTATCATTCCAACTAAACTTTTCTTCTGTTGTAAAAATTCTTCTCATGAGAGAGTAATATTTTGCGATATGACTTAACAATTTCTTTGCTCATTAAGTTCTTATGACTTTCAAGGCTGGTGTTAAAACATTGTGTTTGCTCCCTCTATAAGCCATCATTGTTCTGAATGTGATGTCAATTTCATGAAATAAGATTGCGTTCGCGAAGGATTCCGAGCGATTCTTACACGAGCAGTAGTTGCAGTGTTCGATAGCAGTCTACGACATCAGCAGTATCCCGAAAACTGCTAATGGTACGATATATTAGAGAAATGATTAAAGAGTTAAAATCTGCAGGCACTCTTTCGCACTTTGTACAGTGCTGTGATAGCGATGTGATTACAGTATTCGAACCGCTCTATATTGTAAATGGTGTTCATTGAGTAGCTACCAAATAAGTTCTGATGTATTACATATGCTCGCCGATCGTTTACACTATTTTGGCATTTTCTGGCACATAATTCCCTACAATTGTGCAATTATTGTTATGCGATTATTTCTTCTTAGATAATGACGAAAACATCATTTATATATGTATATTTAATAAATGTAGGACAATTTGAAAATACAGCGTTTAGGTCTCAGAAAAATGGGTACTGCTCTACGATTACGTAAGAACGTACAGTACTATTTCTAGAAAAAACGACCTTTGTGTTATTAGAAAAATCCCCTTATCAATTTTCGGTCGGGTACCTGCTATTAGGGTCTAAACACAGATATTGAAATATATGAAAGCACTACGAATAATACCCAATTTTAATTGAAATTTGTACGTACTCATGTCAAAAAGCGTATTAAAGCGTTTTAATAACATATTGTAAATTTTAGTATTAGTTTAATTTTTTGATGAATTTTTAAGCTTCATAATTTTTTCGGTATGAGAAAAGTGAAATTTATTAGCATCGGGGGCGAAACCAAAATAGGGACTATTAAAAACAGGCATGTAATCAAACCGACAAATTGCATTAATGCTAAAAATTTCTCTACATAGAGTCGACTGAATTAATTCGAGACAATATTTCATCAAAATCGGACGGTTACAGTCATTGTATGACTGAATAATTATAAACTCAACAATCGAAAATAGACAACCTTCTGCTACAGGGCTGCTAGATAAATTAAAAGTACATAATATAAACATATCTGAGCGCACGATGAGATCACTATGGTATGCTGCCGGAATCAGGTATCGCAGACCAGTCAAGAAGCCTACGTTGACACCAAAACTGAAGAAAACACGCCTGCAATGAGCAAAAATTCACAGAAGCTTTACGGTTGAAGATCAGAGAAAAGTAAATGAGTTCCCACTTTGTCATTAATAAATCATTTTCTGAAATCAATTTTTATGATAAATTTCATTTTTACAAGTCACATTTTCTTTGCACAGGTGTAATTTGCTTCTCAGAAACTGAATAGTTTTAAATTTTTTTCATCAAATTCATTACAAGCTCCAACATCTACTTCATTTTAAACTCGCTCTTTAGATACACTTATTAATATAATCCTACTCTTTTTAACCAGCGTCAGTGATTATACCCTACCATAATTAAATACTTATTAAAAATTAAATTATTTTTGTATACTTTTTACTAATATCCACCCGTCTTAAATGTGAAATGGTAGCATTTTATAAGCCTAATGTTCATTCCACATATGAATGATACTAATATTGTCGGCTTTTCGTTCTTCTCTTTTGAAAACGGACACTTATACATGATACATGCAAAAGAGAGAGAGAGAGAGAGAGAAGTACATGGAAAGATAGATAAGCGGCACAGCAAACATTTGCATCGGCGGTATCTTTTGACGACCCTACCTCACAATAGAACAATGCCTCATCCTGATAAATATATTAGAGCTTATATAATATCCATACAAATAATAGTTCGTGCTGGATGAGGATCAATGAATGTTGTTGTAAATGAACAGTGTCTGTATTAAATCAACGCTTCTTCATGTTGCGGTATTTTTCAAGGAGAACTATCTACTAAACATGGTGACTTCTTTACTGAGAACAGGAATATTAATGCAGCAAAGAAAGGAATATAATAGAAAAAAGTGAATGCTGTCTACTATGGGTTTCGTCAATGAAACATCAAGTTGCGATTGAATGAAAATATTTTGACAGAATAAATTGTCTTTTGTATCAAATATAAAAGCTATTAGTATACAAAGCATAAAGATAAACACGTAAGGAGAAGAAGAAAACTTAATCGTTCTTTTACAGTATTTTAGGGAACTACTAAACATATAGGGGAATAGAACGATTGAATTCGTTCGCTTCTCATACATCGGACGACAAAAAAATTAACGAAATTCAACTGAAAGTAATGGAAATTCTAGAAAACATTTTTCGATATCGAAAAACAAAATACAGTGGTGATTTCTTGAAAAAGTATATAAATTAATAAAAGAATTTTGGGAGAGACTATGTCATCATAGTGGAGACAACACCGTTACTGTACACGATCTATAGGATTTTGGCCACGACGTATGTACATGATGAATATTAGTTTCGCATAAATAGATAAATGTTGGTTCAAATCTGTATGTTAAAACACATACTTGTTACTTTGAGTACGCGATGCTAGCGTATTTACTTTTTATAGATCTTAAGTTATCATATGAGTTGATAGTGAAAACGAAGAAAAATCAACATTTTAGGCAAAATATGTAATAATATATCTAAAGTTAGCAGATAATAACATTAGTACCAACAATATGAGAGATGTAGAATTTCTGGATGACGAAGAGAATAGGGCAATTGAGAAGATTATACTGAGACCCATGATGTCCTTTTATGAAACTATCGGGTTAAAATTCTAAAACTTGTATTGTAACTTTGACTGCACATATTTTAAGTTACTTACTGTGGTACTGTTACATACAATTACATCCGACTTAAAGAACTCTGAAGAAAATCCAAATACAAAGCCAAAGAAAAAACTTCCCAAAATTATGTTTGGCAATTGATCAAGTAGTTTACAATTGGTTTTGTAAAGCTAGAAAACATTTCCATATCTGGACATTTGATGAAAGAAAAAGCTTTAGAATAAACAATTTGCAGAGAGGCAACTGATATTTTCCCGGACACTGTCGAAGCTTGGCAAGCAAATATTATTGTAGGAGTATTCACCAAAAATGTTTATAACGCTGACAAAATCGGCCTTTTTTTACCACGCAATGCCAAACTAAACATTTGCTCTAGAAAATGATAAATGTTCTGGTATAAGTAACTTGGATGACAACAGATATCATGATTTTTGTGGTTAAAATCTCTGGTCTTATTATTTCTGGAAAAGCCAGCATCCCCAATACAGCAAGCAGGGTTGTGGGAAAAAGTCCACCACTAGACCAGCTTTTTCTTGCGCATGGTTTAGATTTGGAAAATTTAGAATCTGTTGATATTTGCTTTTGTCAAAAAAATCACAATTTAAGCGTACAAAAAATAATCAGTGAACTAATTGATAATAAAGACTGTGGTCATTCAAGCAGTGAAAGTGACTGAACTTTGCACGTCAAACATTAAATATATGAGGGTGTATGGAAAAACTAAGATATGTACAAATTTTCCTATTTTCTAATGATGTAAAAGTAAATTAACTACAGAAATTTAAAATGTGAATTACGTATTTTCCAAACGAAGCTTAAATTTAAAATAAAGCTCAATGGAAAACTATGTTACCAAAAAAAGTAATTATGTAATAGGACGACTATTTCTCTTATGTATATGTATGTATATACCCCATTTGTACGTATATAACATGTGCAGTGAATTTATTAATTATACATATATATATATATATATATATATATATATATATATATATATATATATATATATATATATATATATATATATATATATATATATATATATATATATATATATATATATATATATATATATATATATATATATATATATATATATATATATATATATATATATATATATATATATATATATATATATATATATATATATATATATATATACAACACATATGTACTTCGACGTAGTTATAATCTCATAATATATGTCACACATGTATTCCTATATTAATAAAAAAAAGCAGACATATACGGTATTTTTTGAAAATCAGTGAATCACAAGTCTTTATTATCAATTAATTTTCTGATAATTTCTTGCACGATTAAATTAGGATTTCAATCAAGGCATTACCATCAGCAAATGGAAAGTTTTCCAGACCTAGACCTGGAAAACCATACAAAAGAAAAGCTAGTTTAGTGGTATTTTGTCTTCATCAAACTCTTCTTGCTGAACCTTTTCCCAGAATATTGCTTTGACAAAACATTTTGTAAATTGTAGATTGCCAAACTTTTCTAGCACGCTGATATCCAAATTAAAAAATGCTGATCAAATTCATGTTTTTTTTACATCTTCAAAAGAACACTATTTCTCAATGTTAGTAATCTTATATTTAGTATACATAATTTATTGTAAATTGATTGAAAACGACCACTTCAATTGGCAACGTACAATTTTGACTCTGTCAATAACGGGCACCTCCATATTATGGTTATATTTACAGTAAATTTTAGTGATCGCTCCTTAGAGGTTTTACTGTACAGGTTTCAGTTTTTCCTGCAAATGTAAGCATAAAGATTATTTTCTAAGGAGGATATCAATTTAGTATCGATGGAAACAAGACATAGATTGAGCATTATAATAACTCAGCTAATGTTGATAATGTATTAAACCATTTTTTCGGTACTTTACAGGAATTTCAGACAAACTATCTTATATGCATCGACCATATTTACCAAATATTTAAAAATGTTAAAGTGAAAGATCATTACAATAACTATTTTTGAGTCAAGTAAGAAAGTACTGGGTGAGCAAACTCAAGTGAAGTGCGGTGGTATCATAAAGGTCCCTAGTTCAATTTCAAATGTTGGCTAAACAATTTTATAGCAAATAATACTAACTAAACTAAATAATTTAACCAAAAATACGTAAGTAAGTAAAAACAGCGTATCCGTAATATTCAGAAATTCTTATGGACGACTTACGAAAACTAAAAAAGATGAAACTAAGGACCTTTATGATACCACCACACTTCACTTGAGTTTGCTTACCTAGTATTTTTGGTAAACCCATTTCTTAATTCACCATATGTTTTGCGCAAAAGCTTGGTACAAGAAATAAAGTCAACTTGTTAAAACAACAAAATAATTGAATATATCAAATAGTAAGAGAGCCGTACGATCATTTCTCATGATATAGGTGAAAGCACTTATATTGGTTTAAACTCCATTCAGCGGCAAATTCGCTGACCAAGCAAACAGCGATGTGTTTATATAAACAAGGGTATTTGCCAAATAAAACCTAGTTAATCAAAACTCCGACCAATGATTTAAAACTTCCAGGCTTTCTTATTTGCTCGAACAAAAAATATTTTGACAAAATCGACTTCATAATCTTGACGAGACTCAACTATATAAGAAAAGCCTTATAATGTTTTTGAGAATATAAAGTAGAGAATAATATTCGGAAATTTCCAGTATTTATTATAAATTATGATAAATATTCTGTGCTCTTAAAATAAAATTAAATCTTAAAAATATATCGTTCTCTTTTATATTATATTATGTATGGTAAAAGTTATAAGCGTATATATAATATATTTTAGTATTAAATAATAATCTAAAACACTGAAAATAATAACAACAGATCTAAAATTTAGATTCAAAATGCCCCTTCAATCATTTTGATACACAATACAATTTCTATAAAATATAAGAATAACATTTTCTAGAGAAAATGACACAAATCTCTTTTCAAAATATATTAAAGACAATGACCTCTTCCCCAAACAAGTGACGAATATTCACTCGTGTTGTCTGTACTTTAGGAACATGAAATTTGAGTACACGTATAAAGTATCCGTTTTGAGATAATAAGCAAGTCCTGTAATGCCATTCCCTTGATTAAGAAATGAGATATCACCTTTTGTGTATTAATACCTACGATGTCTCAAAATTAAACCAAGTCTGGAAAATAATTTTGTCTGTTAAAATTAATCGATGTTGAAAATTAACAATCGTGAAAATTCAATATCTAAAAACTAACTGTAATTCAGTAGTTTCATTATAAAAGTTTGTTAACTCTTTCAAGATATAAATTAATTGTGGAAAACAACTGAACCACCGTATATGTCATTTAATCTTTGCCATCAACTTGGCCGCCAGTCGCGAAAGAACAACTGCAAATTATGTCGACGTGATCGCGCAAATTGCCACACCATATGGCCGTAATGTTAGATAATCGTTATTTCAATTTAATCACATTATCTGTAAGGCATCTATCCTACTAAGGTGCACTTACACACTGAATTCCACGCACACAATATGCGCAATTACCGCAATAAGTTGTCCTTTATAAAGACTCTTACATGTATTATGTTACATGCATATAAACTGCCTACGCACGTTTATTATAACAAACATGTATCCTGGGCATAAATAATTTTATATATATAGTTCGAGAAATGCATGGGTTTCTCAGCTTTAGCAATTGTTAAATGGTACCGGCATAGTTCACTATAAATTTGTTCAAGTCATAGATACGTACTACTGGAAATAGATAGGATATGGTCTATTATATTTACGAAGAAGTTGTAATCTACTTATCTGCAAGGGTTCATTATTAGTATTAAAATTATATCTATTATTTTTCTATTTATATTAATAATGCTAAATTTCAAATTTTTATTTACAGTAGACATGTGGTTAATATCCAGTGACTTTTAAAGATATTCTAATTTAATTCCTACCTAATTAATTTTCTTTAGAAATTCTCCATTAAAAATATAAAATTTAATATTCAATTTTCTATAATTAGTCTGATCTTTATCCTACCCACTTCAAATTTAATGTTCCCGAGCTTTGGTCATAACATTAACACATATATTTCTAAAGTCTTAATCCATAATATTATAGCTTGAACAATATAAATCGTGTTTAAAGAAAACACAATTCTAATGAGAAAATATTTAAGTCTCTGTTGTTTACAGAAAATCTCACTAGTGTGCAGGCTTGACGCAACGATCAGTGAACTCGCAAACTCCCGTAATTCTTGTTCGAGGAGTGGTGGCTCAGCCATAGAAAATCGTACCGCACTTGAACTGTATAGCGTAGTTTTCATCAAAAATTGAGCAGTAAAGATTTTAGTGCAGAGATCATTAGAATGTGGTATAGCACTTTTACAGAGATGGGATGCTTGCGTATTAGAAGATTCACGCATATTTAAGTAAAACGTCGAGCGAACTCAAAAAGCGTTCACTCGCAGTTCACAGAAATCGACACGGCCAGCAAGCCGTAAGTTTTGCACTGCCCTTTTAACAGTCAAAAAATGTTACGGCAACTTTTCTGCTTAATACATCACAGGATTCTATTTCTGCATTGCGAAAGGGACAAGAAAAAAATCTTTTAGTTTTGCAGTTTCATCATGGAGAGGGAAGGAGAGGATGAGAATTTCCCTTTGGTCTTCAAACGTAGCAGTATTTTATTTATCTAAATGAGTGAACATACAAATGTATGAATTTAGGCAACGTAACATGAAAGAGATTCTTTTAAAGTTAACATATTTTGAACAATTTCATATGAAAATGTCTATAACACACTTTTTTTCCAAGGAAACGGATTAGTCTCGGGTTACTCATAGTAATACCTTCGCATAATGAGAGAGTGGCTTTTCCCACAGTTGCAGCAAAGATGGTGAAAGCACCATTTTTCAGAAAGGCGGTGGGCCATCGAATGTAACTTGGCAATGATGCAATTGTAATGTCTTAATGCTGGATTTGGCAAAATATGTCTCCACATTTGGCACTTCATCTTTAGCCACCTCACTTCCCCGACCACAATATGCTATTTTTTTGTAGGGATTTGTTAAAGATTTGATACACGTATCTTCTCTACTAAACACTTTAAATGAGTTGACAGTCAATAAATACCATTACAGTTAAATATGTAGCGGTAGACATACTACATAATGTATAGAAAGAGTTCGTCTTGATGCGCGCTGTGCAGCCGTGGGAAACATCATTGAACATTTTATTGAAAACTCGATGTGTGTATAATCGCTTGCGTTTTGTAAAATGTTTTTATATTTTTGAGTCAATACAACACTTCGAAATCGGATGAAGACCTTAGGGATACTCGTGTGCTGGATACGTACTAAGCACGAAGCTTCTCATGTGATTAACCAGAACTTTATCATCTAGAGGAGTGATCTAAAGTAAATGTGTTTCACAAAGAAACAGTTTTGGTAAAAATAAAACTACAAAACTAGAGCACTCACCTTCACTTATCTAATAAATTAATGTACATATTACCTAACAGACAAAAAATAAATTTGTAATCAATCGATATTAGTTTGGATAATATCTGGTAACAGTTCTCAAAGAGTCTCAAGTGTAATGTCGAGAGTAATTTTTAAAGTGGAAATTTGCAAACAGCTTTTCTATACTGAAAGCCAATTTGTTTCTTGGAAATGAAAAAGTGGTTGGTCTAGAAGATGGGTATTGTTCAAGACATTAAAATTTTTTCAATTTTTAATAGCCAAACCCTTTTTAATAAGAGATGCTTTTGAGGCACAGTGAAACAATTGGTTTTCTTAACAAACATATTATACAATAATGTTTCACTTTCTCCATGTCTTTTTTTATTAATTAAATAAGTTACTTAGATTAGCTTATAATTGCTCAATAACACAATTAGCAACATAAAATTAGAAATCAAAAAAAATTTGAATTATAATTTTTCTGTTAAATAAACATGCATTCTATTGCAACGGTTTAATGAACAGTGTAGTAACAGACAGACTTGTTCATAATTACGAACGCGAACCAACAACGTCAAGTGTCAATATTGAAAAAACAAATACAGGTCAAAATAGTCAAAGAAATTAGAAGTACATGGAAATGAGTCTAAAAACGAATTAAATTCCGCTATTTAATTAAATTTAATTTTGGCAGGGCAAGCAAAAGAATAATAGCTGCCGACACATCTGGAAAAATATTTTAGAAGAAATGTAATTAAACAATAAAAAGTATAGAATAAAGCGTAGTAGTAAAAGTCTGAAAGGAAACTTGTATAAACATCACGATAAAAATAGTTATCTTATTTATTCAGAAACGGAAAATACTCTGAACGCAGGATTTTGTACTGGTTTCATTTAAAATCAGTATGAAAATAGAAAAGACTGCTTACGAATTTTAAGACTAAGAAATGAAAATGGGGAATTAGAAGTCAATTTTTACAGAAAGCATTCAAAGATAAATGTCATTTATTAAGAAATTTTCAAAACCCAAAGCGTGCTCGTGAATTTCACGGACTGTATCCTGGTATCCTTAAACCTTCAAAACCGATTCTTAGATTCTTACATGTTGGGGAACATGACTACAGAGAGCGTTTTACTATTATAAATATTTTGAAAATATAGAGAACTTAATTCTAGAATTCGATCCGAAAGGAGCTGCAGAAAGAAGAAAGCAAAGTCAGTCAAAATTTCAAGATAGGTTCAAATAGATTTATTATTATAATTAATATATAATAATCACATAATATAATAATATATTATAATTATTCAGAATAATTACGTCGAAATAGTGGACTCAAACGAAAAATTAGAAAGTACTTTACTGTCAATTTGGTACGTAGACTTCCGCGGTCGTGGGCCATGCTATCTGCTTCTGGGTTTCCGGGCTGGAACCGCGTCACTAGTATATCTGCCGACGTTTCGTACCCATTTGTATGGGACATCTTCAGGGCTGAACTACTGTACTGAAACAGTTTCAGTGAAGATGTTCTTGTACAGTCGTTCTCGGTTCGAACCCAAGATCCCGGTTTAATAAGCCAGTGACTTACCACTGAGCTGTCTAGATAATAAACACAAATTAATTTGTCCATGTAGAATATTTTTTTGTAAAAGCTGTTTATTTTATTTGCATCTTTCTTAAAATTTCATAAACTGCTTTTAAGAATTATTCATACGATATTTAATGGAAAGCAAATTATTAAATTATTTGAGAAATTTAAAACTAAGTAAATAATAAATTCTCATTCATTAAATTTAAGTACAAAATATTCAACAGAAATTGATAAATTTATATTTTAAATTGACTAATATCATCGTCTATTGCCAACCATCACAAACATTTTTAAATTGACTATTATTTATATATAGAAGGATATGAAAAAAGGAGATAAGAAGAATAACAATAAGAACTAGTGTCATAAGACACTTATCGAACACGTTCTTTAGGGACACTTAGGCCTCACGTCACTCGTCGAGCCCTAAACTGGCCTTGTTCAATAAGACTTATTAGAATGTTATGTTTTGTGCTTTCAATATACATTACTTTATATTCTAAACTTGACGTTATTTTTAAATAAATGGCTAAAGAAAGAAAAATCAGTTTTTTATTTATGTATGAATTGCTTGTTTGTGTTTATCGAAAGTTCTTAATTGGCCAACATAAACACCTGAGAATGTATCACAAATTAATCTATAAATTTGTATTTATTGTCAACATTCTTTCTTGTTTTGGGCAAGTCATTGAAATAATCCTATCATACAATTTTGTAGCTAGAATATTACTTATTATTCGGGGATTATAACCGTTATTATTTGCAATCTGTTTTATTATATTTATTAGTTTTTCGAAATTAACTTTGACATAGGTATATTAACCAACCTGTGAATCATACTGTTAAATAGTGCTAATTTGTGTTGTGCTAAACTATTGTGTATAGTTATATCAGTATATGTTTCTTTGTCATAGATTGAAAATTATAGTTTATTGTTAAGCCTTTTAATAGTTAAGTCTAAAAGATATAAACTTTCAATCTCTATCATAAATTTTATGCAAAAAAATATATACAGATATTGCAATTAAGTTACTATTATTATTATTAGTACGAAATGCAATATGAAATGTACTTTAGAAGTAGTACCATGAAGTAACTGTACGTCAGTTCAAAATAAAAAAAATTACTTCCATTTGTTTTAACCTGGGGTACAAATTCTGTTAGAATGTATCGATTAATCGATTAATATAACTCAAAAATATGTTTAACTTCTATTTGTTCCTGTAAAACATGCTATCACGCTATATATCTATATCAAAATAAAACATTTTTACTTAATTATCTATTTAAAACTGTAGTTTCAAGACTGTTCATAAAGACTTTAACTATCAACGGACTTAAATGGTTCCCCGTAATTAAATCTTCTTTGCTGTTACACAGAGTATTATTAATATTAAGGTATTACATTTATTTATTTTGTAAGAGTTTTTACTTTTTTTTAAGTCTACGTTCTTTATTTTCTTATATATAGAAAAGTCTCATTTTCATATTCTCTCGCAACAGATTAGTGTTCACCGCTTTGGAAGCTATTGCTCTGTACATATCTATGGTACATAACTAATTAAAATAAATATTTTGAGTTAAACGAATCGGAATACATGATTTACAATTCAAATAATTTATGAAATGAAAAACATAAATTTATAAAAAATCGCGTGTAAATGTTTACACATTTTAGACATATTACAGTAAATACAATGCACGCGTCTGTTTGAAATGTGTAACTGAAGTGTATACACGCCAGACCAAGCCTTCATCTTTTAAAGACATAGTTGCTAACTCTATCTTTACATTTCCTTGGTTATAATAAAATACATAAAACGTCATTCATACGTCATTAAATATTAAAACAGACAAGAGACAAGCATGCCCTACCCATCCTCGGAATAACCTCTGCTTGCATACATATTTTTACATACATATATCTGGTATCCTTAACGTTTCGACGTTTGTAAATATTTGCCGACTTTGCATTTATACACTCAGTCGATATTTCAAAGTAATTTCAGACAGATAAAAAGTGCACCAGACATAAAAAAAGGCCTAGATTCGTGCGGAATCCTTTTCTTTATCACAGTGCAAATTTACCCGCCAGTTATCTGTGTTTGCATCGATTCTTGTACACAGAAATGAATCGGTAAACAAGCGTGGACAGGATTTCCTGAAGTTTATATTTAACTTTGTTTTGTAGTTTGTTTCTTTTATATTCACTTTTTTACAAAGAGTTTTACGCTATAATTTATATTTATCAGAAGATAATGGTCAGATTGCGACGTTTTCATTATAATGAAGTTCAGAGCAAAATAAAATGCAAAAAAATTTAATAACAGATTTTCATTTATCTCACTAATTCATTTGCATAATATATATTTTTTTTGTATTATAGGGCGTAATAGAAGAATATAGTAATGACAGCAGTCATTCTTTATTTTTTTCGATTTTCTGACGTGTATCTTATACCACTCTACTACATGCATTGTATGATGTATTTCCTAGCATCATTTGTTATAAATATTAAAGGAGTTTATTATATAAGTGCACTTTATAGTATTCATGTAATAGAAATAATAAGTTATAAATCTATAATGCGTGGTGGAATACTTACCGTTTTAAATATCTTCCGTGAAGACAAAAAGTGAATAACATCGGTTAAACATTTGTAACATTGGGTATGTTTCCACAGTTGTGTTAGCAAATCGAGTGTGGCGTGAGTAAAAATATGTTTATATGCAGAAAATCTTTATAGTTGCATAGCTATCATAATCTTTAAATAAACATAACTAATCTGTAGACGTACCTTCATAAATTTTTTCTTAATGTCTAAAACACAACTTCCGTATAACACAAGAGTTTTTTGCGCCTTCTACCGCGCATAGCTGAGAGAATGTCTTTCACTACTTTGACAAATTCCGCTAAGTTCGAAGTAATTTTTTTGAATAGTTTTTAGATTTGTTTTAACCTGAATATCTTGAAATTTTGACTGGTTTTTCTTGATAGTTGCAGCTTCTTTCGGATCGAAGTTTAGAACCACATCCCTTATATCCTTTATATTTTATAATATTAAAACGCTGTCTGTAACCCAAACGTATAAAAATCAACTGTGGTGGTTCAGAGATCCCGTGACACAGTCTATGGAAATTCTCGAACACCCTTTGGGGTTTGATAAACACTGCTTTTGTATGTTCTATTAAAGCGTCTACTTCAGGATAACACCCACAGTCGAATAGTTTTTGTCATAAGACGCAAAGCATGTATTTTGCAAGTAACATGTAACAATCTGGCACAATGTTTTTCAAGAGATGCATCTTTCGGATTTTAAAAGTATGTTCTTTATATCCTCAAAATATTTATAATAGTAAAATGCTTGTAACCATGCCCTCAACGTGAAGAATCGGCTCTCGTAGTTCTGCTGCTACTTATTAATACTGCCTTTATATATCCTATTAAGGCGTTTACATCAGGGGTAACAATTTTCTTGATACGAATTTGGTACTCTTCACGTGTCGTTCGCAGTGACTCTTCGTCCAGCACATTAGAAGCATACCGCAAACTATTGATTTAATTTTTACGTAATTGTGAATTATATCAAGATATCCACGTATTAACTTAGTTGCGTGGTCGGACAATGGTTGTTTTCTCAATACACCTATCTTTGACATTATTATAGACATACATTATAACAGTTTGTTGCAAAACAAACAACTAATCTGTAATACCTCAGACGAAATTGTGTTAATAGTAGAGCGGGAGGATGAAGACTAGATTTATGTCTATAAAATGTCAGCTTCTTTTTTCGTGGAGAAATAGTACGGTATTTCTAAATTAAAAATATTTTTCGAAAGCCCGAGATGAGTATTATTTCCCACTTGTGGAGGAGAGTTCCTATCGCATATAAAATCTTTAAATAAGTCTAAACCTTTCGGAATTAATTCAATTCCAATTGATTTTTTATAATATGTTCTCAAACTTATTTTGGTCCTCTATGCTATCTCATAAACGTCGATATGCAATCCTTCCAAATACTTTAATCCACGCATTGATAATCCCGTTTTACTAGAAAAAGAGCTGTATTATCTAAAAATTATAGCCCCATAAGTTTTTCAATTTTCTTTTAAACTCTTTGAAAAAGTAGGGTAAAATTGCTTGTACGAGGGTGATCCTATAAGTACTCGGCCTGACCTAGAGATAGCGATAGTTGTTTGAAAAATATCACTGTATGCAGAAAGTACACAATCTAAAAGCATATGCTTCAAGTTTGAAGACGCCACGTTGTTTAGTATTTTGTTTGTTTGTTTTTGACTTGCTTGCCATTTAAGCAATAGAACTCGAAGCATTCAAGTACAATATACTGGCATTATAACTCTCTATAATAACTTCGAAATTTCAATAGAAGATCCTTAGGGAAGTAGTGTTGGACCTCTGCTTTGTATTGTACTTTCGTGACATTTACTGCTCAAATAATTTTTCAGCCAGTGGAAATATATTTACCATTAATTATGTTGACGATACCTCTTTTCTAGTTTCGAATAACATTTTTGAATCGTTTGTACTGCTAGTTGTATCAATATTTTAGAGAATTGGCTAAGATCAAATTATTTGAAAATTAACAGGGCAGAATAAAAGTTATCCTTTCGCAATTGAGTATAACGAGTCGTGTCCTAACATCTTAACCTTGACTTCTTTTACTTATCCTGTTTGAAAATACAGTTCCACGAACTATATTGATATACTCTCTAAAAAGCTGTGAACTTCTGAGGAAAAGATTGCTGGTTTACAAGTATTGAGTGTCATATATAATAGCTGTTATTTCCCTCACCTAAGACATGGTACTCTCTTGTGAGATGGCAGCAATGATATAAAACGTGTTTTTGTTGTTCAAAAGAAGTTTCTTCTTATATATTCAAAATCTCAATATTTTTATTTAAATATAGATATATTTATAATTAGAAGAAATTTGCCCATATCAACCCTACGAGATATAAATATAACTACCCTTATTCCAAACATAGGTTGACACTAACAGAAAAAGTCTCCTCTATGCAGCGCTGAAGTTTTTTAATAAATTACCAATTGATATTAAAGAAATCTCTACTTGGTTATACTTTAGGACTGCGGCCTTTAATTTATTAAAAATCAGTAACCCTAAAGTATACGTGATTTTCAAAGAATGTTGTATTATTTTTTCTATCTCAATCTGAATTTATTGTTTTATGGAAAAAACAATCTTTATTATATCATAATACATATGTATTAAATGCTTTATTGTGATTATTATTTTTATTATTATCAGCTGCGTGCAGTTCGAACTTCAACTTCAACTATGTGGGTTGATCTGCGTCATAATAATAATAACATGTTTATTTCAAAATATATTTACATAATACAAGAGCAAATGTCACAAATATCTTATTATTATATTATATTATATATTATGATATAATATTGTTTTTTCCAAAAAGCAATAAATTCGGATTGAGATAGAAACACTAAATATTTTAAAAATCACGTATGCTTTAGGGTATTTTTGCAATATGAAATGTACTAAATTTGGACGAGACTACTATCCATAAAGCAAATATATAACGTTACTTTGAAATGTTCCGTGATGTTAATAAGCCTAAATATAGTTTTATGTGTAGCCCCAGAAGGTTTGTAAACGCCGAAATTTTAAGAACTATACTTCATTCGGCGAAGAAGCCGAGTAGGCTCGAGGTTACCAATTTACTTACAACTCTTAATACACTTAAATTTGCAAAGTTAATGTATTTTCAAGATAATTAAAATGTATGTAACATAACCTTATAATGCGTAACTTAAATCTACATTTGCACTTTGCTTGATGCTTGAAATTTATGACTAAATGAAAACGATTTGGGATAAGTCTACATTTGTCGTAACGTTTAATTCGCTAATGCTTAGTAAGAAAAGAAATAATTTGTTCAAATACTTTTGAAATACACGATATTGAAAAAAAGATAAATATACAATATTAGGTAGGTACTTTTAAGAAAAGGAAACGCCTATGAGTATAATTGTCGCACTTGTGGTACAAGAGAAATATCCGTTAGTATTTATGTCACTTATTGGACACTTCAACAAAACAGAACAAAGAAAACAATAACAATAAATCACATAAGTAAATAGTGTTAAGTTTACTGCTGAATTATTAGATACATTAAGTAACTAACTTAATGGCAAGTAACTTGATTGTGGTCTATGGAAAAGGAAAAGCCTATGTGAAGAAAGAAAAGCTATTGAGTTTGGCTGGTGGTTTGCTATTGTCAGCTGGCAGAATCAAAAATTATAACTATGTCTTATCGTTCAACGAGCCCTTAATTAAGTTAAAGTTAACAATTGTCTACAGATAAAATTTGACTAATGTATCATGATCTGACTATTAAGGAGGACCTTAATTAATTAAATTGATTCTAACAAATTACTGTAGGTATATTCTTATCTATTTTTCATAAAATAATACTTAAATATGATACGGTATATCAACAAGCCCTTTAATTAACTTACGGCTGTATGTGTGAAGATTTTAATAACAAATTCTGTCAAGTGAGTCGATAACTAGTTAAAACGATTTATTCTACGAAATATATTAATAAATATTTGTATAAATACCATCAGTTAACTAATTTGCCCTTAAATTTAAGCTAAGGCTTAAATGCCACAAATTAGGATCTTGACGCTCTTAAATGATCCCGTACTTAGACTGAATGGTAGCATATAATCTAAACAGTCAATTCCACAGCATTATGAATCAGATATAATTAACATTAGACTATGTACATAATAATAATTGCGAACGTCTTTGATCCCAGGCTTTATTTCAATTCCTCGGTGTGTCAGGTCATAGCAAGGTATCAAATGGCTTCATTAAACCTTAACACTGCAGACTAAGTCCTGTCGTTTTCATCAGTTGAGCACAGTGTATTCATAAACACACTAATTCAGTCGGTTCGGCAATTAATAAGCTACCAGAGATAGGAAGGGTCAGTGGGAAAAAAACAAGAGAAGAATTAGACCATTATGTAATACAAAGATGCAGATTACATACCTCACAGTTGGTTTTGAGGTTTAATTTATAAAATTAAGATCGTCCTTTTAGTAATATGCTAATATTAACTCAACTTGAACTGTTCCACTACGTGTCGAAATTTATAGACTTACCTGACTAATCCTATTAAGACGATAAATTAATCGATTTGCATAGTATATTCCAAGGAATTTGCTGCTAAGTAGAAACTTAATTTTAATATGCTATGCACGATCAATAATTCAAAGTCGAATTTTTAATGGCGTAAACGAAGGTAGATTTCTTAACGGTCACAAGGTAATAGATAAAAGAGAGTGATAACAGCAGCCATTTTACTTTTAAGCAATTCAGGGAGCGATATATTCAGGAAAAACTAAACACGGGGAAGAGCAAAGTACCGACTCATCATTATGGCAGCTAATTGCAAAACACCGGAAATAAGTTCCAATCAATATAATGATTACTTTCTTGAGTTGTCCAAAACTGAAATTAAATGCCACTGCTACTGCTTTGAATGCTGTTGACATTAATTGTGAAATTCGTGCTGTTATTAAGTGCATCTTGTTGTAGAACTTATCAGTAACAAATATTGATAATGACTAGAGATGGATCATTTTTCCGACGCACAGTAGCATTGCCATTGCGAGTTTAGCTGGCGTTGGGCGAGATGATTTTTATAGCGCAATTATGTATTAGTACATTTAAGTTGCTTCTAGAGTCTGTATTGTTAGTCCAATCAACCGTACACATGTGAATGAAAACGTTAGTAAATGCAAGAGAGGGTGCAAGGTTATTGGTTTAATATATCGTGGCAGTTTCGTTAAATGTAGTTTTATAAAATTAGTTTTCTATCATTCTTTACATATAGCATACAAAGAATGACAAAAGAAATAAAAAGTATGTTTTTGAGTATTTATTGTGTTAATTTGGTTCTAAAAATTGTAATTCATTGCAAAATGCAATCATTACTAACGTGGTATTTCCCAATTTGCTCATAAATTGTGCACATTTACGTAAATATATCATTAACCACTAATTAAGAAAAATAAAATATATTTCACTCATTAATACCAACAAGCCACTCCCTATAAAATAAATATGTAACATTACCGTTTTCCCCGTTAAAAGTTTATGTTAAAAAAAGCGTGCATGTAAATAAATAGGAAAAATAAACAGACGCCTTATCGAATATCATGCGTGCCTGGTATGGCAAAAGTTATTATCCGCTTTAATTCGCTAATGCACTTACGAGGGTGTGTTTGGCCCAAGGGTATCAATGAAAACGAACGGCCAGACTGGTACTGGCAGGCAACCATAATCCCCGGGCGCGCTCCGGTGACAAGCAGTATTAAAAAAGCCTATTATACGTCCCATAATTGACATGACACAGGTAGAAATATAATCATACACAGTGCGTATGAAGCAGAGTCGATCACTAAGCAGTTAATAAATCTCAATTGTATATAGAGAAGCTCGTGCTTGTTGTATACCTGCATACATACACATATATGTACATACATTGCAAAATAACACAATAATGCTATCTAAAGTCGCGTCATCCTAAACCAATAATATTGCTTAATAGATATAAAATTTTAATTACAATTGTTCTTTGCAGTTACATTAATCTAAACATAATGCAATCAAAATTCCTTACATTATCTCTTAGATTTACGTTTTGTTGATATTTTATGGGCTAATGGATTATAAATGGTGCAATTTGTACACACATACTGTATTTCTAAATAAAATTTTACTAATACATATATGTAGCTAAATATATTACGTATAGATAAATATTTATTCAATATTTATGTACTCGTACATGTAAAGTACTGTTAGAGCAGTAAAAAATAAATATAATCGTCATTTTCTAAAAACTTGTTTTTAAGGGGGTTGAAACTTTGTTCGTCGGTATACAGAAAAACATCTTGTAATATAACGTAACGTTATAAAATGAACGATCTGATTAATCAACATAAACGGTTGAATAACATAGTGACAAGAACACGAGACATATGTACATACATACAGGTAGTAAGAAAATTTATACATTGAGATTCGATTTTGTTAATTTTTTCTCAGACCAAGAAGATGGAAAAAACAAAACTTTTCATATATGATGTACACTAAAAAAATTCCTATAATCCCAACAAGTTTAGGATCCAATTAAGCCATACCTTACAAGAAACAAATGTTTTTTTAACAAGTCTGTAATAAGAGAGATTTTCAGGTCTTCATATATTTATTTTAATTTATTTGTACAACAAAATATCTGGCAGTTCTACTTTATTGCTCTTTTTTTTTTGTTATTCAAATTGCAATTAAGTTTCTTCTTTTGGTTTTATTGAATTACAAAAAATAAAATAAATCTATATGTTTGAAAAAGAACTTTGTTATAAAACTTAATACCACCTATGCATTTTTAGATACATATTATTCAATATTATTGTGAAAACAAGTATATTGAATAATTATTATTTGGCTTGTGTGGCTGTTTTGGTGGAGAATTCACTTTAACGAGATTGTATTTTTAATACATTATTTAGTGTACTTTAAATATCCTTTATTTCATCAGTTGAACAATTTTATTATACTAATTCTCAATGTTACTCTTTTGGTTCTCATTTAATGAATAACTAATAAGTTCGATTACGTGTTTGATTATTAGTGTCTGACTTTACATGTATTTGTGTATATACGTATTATTAGAACACGTGCAAGTAGCTATGTATAAAACACAAAAGAAACAAAAAATATGAAAATTAGGTGATAGATTTGAGGCGTGCTTTGTTGACGATATTAAAAACAAATGGCTGCATCGAAGAAGTCGTAAATATGTATGCATTCAATTTCTTTGAAGCAAAAAATCTATAGAGACTTTAATTCGATCATTAGAAACATGGCTATAATGTAAAACAAACACTCGCTTTTAGAAACTTTAAGAATTTTTTTCCTGTAATGCTGGCATTGAATATTTAGTCAGCAACGCACTTGACTCAAGATCTAAGGTTAGATTATGTACATTGGAACAGAAACAATTTTCATAAACCACACAATATCACACATTCCAAATATTACATGAACTTATAAATATACTATAAAAGTATACGTAATTGACATTTGTATACCTAGCGCCCATAATCTTTAGCAAAAGTATACGGAAAAACGCAATAAATATATTTCTCTAGCAGAAGAGATACGACAACTATAGCATCAGTAACAGATTAAAATTATACCAAGTATAATTTAAACTGCCAGTTGAGAATATTCATGATTACCCCTTGAAGGAATTGAAGTGCAACAACTACAACACGAGGATGGGCGTGGTCTTGCTAGATCGTCGCATTATTTAGCTCCTTGAATATGTGGTAAAGTGTTAGAAATTCGTGAATGTACCAGCATTTAAATAGCCTAGGAGAAATAGAACTCTATATAATAGCAATGCATTCCATGTATCTATTTTTAGCGCCATTTTGGAGGCCAGACCAGTACACAGAAAGTATCATATTACAAATCATTCAGGCCTATAACATTTTCTTATTACGGCTTGGTTTCAAGAATAACTATTTATGAAATTTCTTGATCTTGTACATTTAAAAAGCCCTGAATAACATGATCTTCCTCTTTCATGTTGTGTATAATAGCAATGTTTGAAGTTTATCCTCCAAAGAAAAATGCCCAAAGCGAAATTCATTATATTAATGTTTTCAGATTAATTAACATAAATCACTATTAAACAGCTTCTTCAGTTCATAGAAGCATTCTTACTGGCTTGATGTAACATCTTGAGTTGTTTAAAGGAGATTTCTGAATATACAATAAGAAAGTTCCTAATTTCGTCAGTATTTAAATATAAAGATATTCATAATAATAACGATAATGATAATAATCTTTCTTATGGAGATGCAAAGCATCACAAAGTTTATATCAATCTGCCATTTTATAATGAATAATAGCACTACAGTATCAGCTGTCTGTATACATCCCCTAGCTTTAACCCACAGATAGGTGGTTGAGTGAAAAGTTTCCCGACGTTTGATTGAAAATCAATTCCACAATAATAACAATAATATGTATAAATAATATTTTGTAGTAATATGCACATAAGTCTGTAATTGGTGCTTTACATCCAATGTTAATCCCAGCAGCTGGACAATAAAACAAACCAAGCATGCGAAAATTAACTTTACCTATCAAAAGAAAATACTTTTTGTTATTTTTGCAAAACATTGTATAAATACTAACGTATTAAATTTTTATACAATCCCTGTCCTTCAAGAGAGCTAGTACTAATTCTATCTAATATTACTTGATTCAGAGACACATCTGAAATCTTCTTTGAACTGATTTAATTAATATTTACTCTGTAACCAGGACACCACATAAGTCATACATATTCTAGCTTATTTACACCTCACAAATTCATAGTACGACCACTTCGGACATTTAGTATTTCGAAAATCACAACAATATATGCATATAAATTCGTGAATACGATAGGCATTCGCTACTGTCTGGGCAATATGCTAACAAAACTTCGCATCGAATGCGATACTAATTCTTACGCGCATTACAATGGCAAAGTAAATCGCAATCAATAATATAATCATTGATAAAAATCGCATTCTTTCTTGAATAACGTATCTGCGTTTATTAATACTTACAGAAAGACGATTGTCTCTACACCATCCAGAAATTGTACCGTAAATCCCCATGCAAGGCTAGACAATCGTTATATCGTCTATGTATTGGGTTGGCAAGTACTTTCGGTTTTTACTGATAGAGAGCATTGCGTTATTCTTTGTATAACGTATGTTAGTGCTGTACTTTACCGTTTGTCGCGTGATACTAGTCACATTGACGTAATTTCAGAAGCAAGTAGTGCGTGACTTTTATTAAAGCTATTAGTTGTGGGTTAATTTTAAATGGAGTGCAGAAACGAACATTTTCGACATATTTTACTATTTTAGTTCCGTAAAGGAAAGAAAGCTGCTGCGGCTCACAAAAAGATATGTGAAGTTTATGGTGCTAATTGCTTAACAGAGCGCACGTGTCAGAATTGGTATAAAAAATTCCGTTCTCGAGATTTTTCCCTCAAAGATGAGCAACGTTCTGGTCGACCTACTGAAGTTGATGATGATCAAATCAAAGTCGTAATTGAAGAGGATCGTCATATAACTGTTCGAGAGGTTGCGGAGAGGCTACATGTATCGCACACAAAAATTGAAAAACATTTAAAATGTCTTGGGCTAGTTAAGAAGCTTGATATTTGGGTACCTCACGAATTGAAAGAAATTCATTTAACACAAAGAATCAACTTTTGCGATATGCATCTTAGACGAAATGAAACCGACCATTTCTTAAAAAGAATCATCACTGGTGATGAAAAATGGGTCCTGTACAGTAACATAGTTCGAAAACGATCATGGAAAAAACACGATAAACCACATCGAAAGCTGTATTGCATCCAAAAAAGATCATGCTGTTAGTTTGGTGGGATTACAAAGGTGTTGTGTTTTTTGAGCTGCTTCCAATGAACCAAACGATCAATTCTGATGTTTACTGTCAACAATTAATAAAACTGGATGAAGCAATCAAAGAAAAACGGCCAAAATTGTCAAATTGGGAAGGTGTAGTTTTCCACCAAGATAATGCAAGGCCTCACACATCTTTGGCAACTCGTGGGAAACTATTGGAGCTTGGCTGGGAAGTGATGCCACATCCCCCATACAGCCCTGATCTAGCACCATCTGATTACCATTTATTTCGAAGTTTGCAGAATTCTTTGAATGGTAAAATTGGCAAAAGGTCATTGAGCAAAATGGAAAATATATAATTGATTAAAAACTATTCTTTGTTTAAAAAAAAGTGTTTTATTTTATACTACAAAACCGAAAGTACTTAGTTGCCAACCCAATATATAAGCAAAAGCAGTGTCTAAATTAGTCAAGGACTTTATATTACATCACTGTTTTCTGTTGAATTAATGGGACTAGAAAACGGAGACCGGCGCAGGAGAAATACCTGTCTATTTCAGAAATATATATACAGTGTGTATCAGCCAAATGGAATAAATTCGATAATAATTAAATAGAAGGGTGTTCGAAAAAACGCTCGGACACGTCGATTGGGATTTTTAGTTGTGTATTTTTTTAAATAAAAAGTTTATATACAGGGTGTGCCATGTAAAAGTGGTGCTGGCCATTCCATCGATCCTCGCCTACCTATCCACCGATTCGGGAATATTTGGTTGAGGTACTGCCGGACATTGATTTGGTAATAGGGTGGTGCTTCATCTTGCTGAAACCACATCGTATTTGCTGGAACTTGTGGGTTTGCTAGATCAGGATATAAGTTTGTCAAAGCTGGCACGAGATTATTTTGAAGCAATGCTAAATAATTGTCGCCATTCAAATTTCCATCAATTAAAAAAGGATCTACGATATGATCTCCAACAATTCCTGCCCAAGCATTAACCTTCTCAGGGTATTGCGTATGTTCTTCCCTCATCCAGCGAGGATTTTCCCTGGACCAATAGCGGCAATTTTGACGATTAGCATGACCGTGAAGCGTAAAGGTACACTCATCAGAAAATAAAATATGCTCTAATTGGATCAGATTGTTATCTAACATTGTCATCATTTGTTCACAAAAATACGTTCTCCTATCAAAGTCGTCTTCCATGAGCTCCTGAGTTGGTATAATTTTATAGGGATGCATTTTCTTTTCTTTTAATGCGCGATGAATGGCAAACATCGAACATTGACGCTGCTTGTCTACTAGAAGTATGCGTGTTTTCTTCAAACTCAAGCACAATATCCAGTTTGGTATCATTACTTACTGCTTTCGCAGCTGCTTTTTTTATTTGCCTTACATGTCCAAACTCGCGAAGCTGCTTTTCTATTTTACTAATTGTTCCTTGGGATATAGGCGGCAAATTTGGAAATTTCTCATGAAATAAGTGAGCCACTTCCATTTGTGTCCGTGTGTTATCTCCATAACCAATCATCTGCAGAATTGTTATTTTGTGCATTTCTGTTAAATGAACCATTTTGCTGAAATGTAGTTAACGCAATTCAAACAGTTATGACAGTGACAACACTATGACATTGACAACACTTTGCTAAGGCAAGGTATTTTAAAACGAAGTACAATTAAAGATTTTCAATTAATAGTTCGGTAAACAAACTATTATGTGAAAATCTTATTTTAATTGTATACAAAATTATTAATCTGAAAACATTTAATATATCCGAAACAGTCGAAGATAGGTATAGGACATTGTACATGAAATATGTCTGGAATTTTCTAAAGAATCCAAAAATTTAATATTTGACAGGGTGTTGTATTTAAAATAAGAAAGTTGGTATTGACCACTTTTACAAGACCCACCCTGTATATAAACTTCTTATTTAAAAAAATACGCAACTAAAAATCCCAATCCACGTATCCGAGCGTTTTTTTCGAACACCCTTCCATTTAATTGTTATCGAATTTATTCCATTTGGCTGATACGCACTGTATGTATATATACATTACATTTAGTCGTTATATATGTTTTCAAATTTTAATGAAGTTTAAAGTAAATTATATAGTCCAAATTCTTTCCAAATATGTTTCATTATTGTTTGAGACCTGCATACTATTATTTAGTGAGTTCTAAATTGATTCTAACTCAACACAGTAAGAGAGTTATTTGGTATGAGCAAAGGAAAATTTTGTGTAAGATTCTAGAAGTTTAAGATCTTTTTAACACTAAAGGCTTTTCAAACAACTATCACTCTTTTAAATAAATCAAGAATTCCCAATTATAACATAAACGTCTCTAACAGATCTAAAGGCTTCCTCTATATGTGAAGCATATGTTGCAAATGCTCGTTTCTTTCTACTTGATATTTCATTTTCTTCTATCAATAAATAAAACAATTTTAGTACAAATTTAATTAACCAATAATACGGCATTAAAATAACTTTGACTTTGACATACATATGCCTAACAATTTCTTTTCGAGGGGACTTAAACGCAACCTGATACTCTAAGTAGATACTACATATACACACTTATTTCTTTTATTCTTTATTTCATCTTATACAACTTGCCCTATCGATGAATGCATATATGTATATGTCCGGGGGACTTAAACGCATTTACTTAACTTCTTCAGAGTCTGTAGAAAAAATAATATCTTCTCAGGTATTGTATTAGTACTATGTTCCTTAAATATGTATATATAGAACTTTTGCAATAGTGTTTTAGTATTTTACGATTTATTATTATGACATATAGCTACTAACAATAATACTGGAAGCTTGAGAGTGATATATATATATATATATATATATATATATATATATATATATATATATGTTCTTCCTATGTTTTTAATAAACTGCGAACGGTGCGATATATAGATTATATGTATATTTAAACCATTTATGCCCAGATGTATACATATAATAAATATGCAAAGCGCATATATGTAAATTAAAGGGAATAAGAATTTTTATTTATTTGGCTATTCTATTGAGTACACTAAGAATTATATTTGATTAATCTAGAATATATGTACATGCATACACTCATGCAAACAGGCACGTCGTGTTTGCTAAACGTTTGTCGCTCGTTGCTGCATTGCATTAGTATTAGTATGTGCATGTGTCTATGTGTAATAATGTGCATTTTGAATGCACACGTGTACACCTCACCCAGTGCCACAGGCGCGCTCCTATACCTCATTTACACTTACCTACAACATAACACTACTTATTAAGTAATCATTTGTAAGGAAGACATGTTTTCTATCAACGACGAGTATTTATTCCTTTTTCTTAACGATTGTCTCAATGCTGAAGATGACAAACGGACTTAAAGTATAATCATTTTATAGATAAATTGATGTTTTCTTTTACGATCTGTCATTACACCGCTATTAACCTTAGCATAAATTAGTGGATAAATTAGAAATTATTTGAAAATACTGCCAAATTATGACGAGCATAAAGTCTAAACAAATAAATTTATTTTTTGTTTATTTTAATAAATTATCGCCATAATTTAAAAAACGAAATGAAAAAGTATGTAAGTAAGGCGCAAAAATATAAAATATTCATGAAATAACCTCCCAGTTCTCTAATATGTGCAATTATTTCTAAGTTTTATAAAGGAGCTAACTATATCTCACCCACGATATTAACAACTGCACTAAAAGACTTTTTGAAAACATTAGAATGAGCAAACACAGATATCACTATTAATAGTGAATATTTAAGCAAACTTAATTGTTCTGATATTGTAGTAGTCCTTACGGAAAATATGGAGAATTTAAAGAAGATGACACTAGGAAAACAATTCAGTAAAAGCTTGTGGTCTTCTCATCAAAGCATTTACTATTCTTCGCCAAGAAAAACCAAGAATTAGACAAACAAATTTTCACAAAATCCCAAAACGCGGGTTTTCACTAATTTTAGTAATAATAATACTAATAATAATAATAATAATAATAACCGACTTTTTTCTAAACAAGATATTCAAAAATCTAAACACAAACTGGGAGAAACCTGTCAACAGAGTATGAAATACCTTAACATCCGTACCAGTTATTAATAAATACCGATTATTCAATGATTAATCATCTATTAAAGAAATCATACACAGTATAACAATTAATATAAAGTAATAAATGTTTAACTGAAGTTTTAAATTTTTTTTAAATTAGTTTCATTTCTAGTTTCTGATAGTAACCTTTTTTACGTGAAAGTGGCAAAAGATATTCAGCTTTTGTTGACAAATAATTCTAACTAAAATCATTAGAAAATCTAGACCTATGTTTAAAAACAAAACAAACTACTTCCAATATATAAATATCTAGGATAGTTAAAAATTTGAAGTTTTCGAAAGCGTCTTTCCAACTATCATTTCAATTCTTATCGAATATAATTCTCAAATCTCTTTTCTGCAATAAGGAAACTCTTTGCCCTTCGATGTATCTACCTCAGTGGATAACACCATATTTCAGCTTTGAACAAAAATTACAATTATAGTAGATTTTATGATATTATAGTTACAATTTTGTACTGGATAATCGATTGCAGATATGAAAGGACCATTTCAAATCTTCGTTAATTATTAAGCTTAACATTTTATAAGAGCTGTTAAATTTAATGAAATAATTATTTAGTTAGATTTCGAAAATATACTTGAGTTCGCTTTTAAAAAGTACATGATCAGAGATTCCATGGTTAATAATTAAAGGGTGGTATACATTCAGTTGCTAATAATGTTAAAAATGGAGTTGGTTTCAAAGAATAAACTATATGTTGAAGGAGAGTCAATAGCAATATTTATATTATCAGCATATAAAGCCAGTGAAGCAAGAGTTAGTGGAAAAAGATCGTTTATATAAATTAAAAATAAGGTGAGTCCAAGGCTCGAACCCTGGGGAATACCAATATTAATAATCATAGAATTACATTTTATATTGTTACAAATAACTCTTTCTATTTCCCAAGTACGATCTGAATCAGTTATTCATAGTGCCACAAATGCCATATAATTACAACTTGTGTACTAAAATCGAATGAATAAAGCGATCAAACACACCAGAATGATCAATACTCATGCTAATATAAGGACTTATTAATTATTAATATTTTTATAAATGTTTTTTAAAAAATGAAATACGGCCGTATCGGTAGAATGGTTTCACCAAAAATCATGTTGAACAGATAATAAATGAAGCTAGTGAAATAATTAGTTTTTTTGCTAATTACGTTAATTTAAAAAATCGAGAGTAAATTAATAGAGCAGAATTTCACACAGCATTTGCATTTCCTTTTTGAAAAGAAATTTAACAATCGCATGTTAAAAAACAGAGGGAAATGTATTTGTTAATAAAGAAATTGAAAAGATAGTAGTGGTTCCACAATTAAATATATTTTATCGACTTTGGCAAATACAGTTTAAATAAAAGCACACTACCTATAAGATTATAAGGCAAACAATGGAATGAGTAAATTAGGATAAGAAGACAATTTTAATAGATGTTTACACGTAGCAAGACTGAAATGAAGGTGGGTTCGACATCAGTGGAGAGCAATGATGGGAGGTAGATTAGAAAGACGACCGAGTGACGATCGCAAATAAAAAAAGGAAATCTAAGAAGGTCGAGATTATGATAGAAAGATGAAATTGGGATAATTGATGAAATGCACTGGATAGCATAAGCGTGCAACACAAACAACTGAAAAAATACTGCCACAGTGGGTGTTACAGTTCATATTCACTTTTTAATATTAAAAGTAATTGAAGTAAGTTGAAATTTCAGATAATACGAACATACAGGCGTATAATATGTAATATAAAGTCGACTATATTGAAGAAGGAAAATTGTAGAATACAACCAAATGAATAAAAATTTTATAAAAAAATTTAGTTTCAAAATATAATTTCTTTAAACCAAATTTACATTTATTTCTTCAAAGAAGAAAGTAAGACGATGACATTACATTAAATTTATTACTATGTTATAATCGATTATTTATAAATTTCTATAAAACATGATTCCTATATTATTTGAAATTTAAAATGTGTATTAGATCTTTCTACTTATTCGCTGCCTATCTTATTATTTATCTACTAACATGCAAAGTTCTTACTCGATAACAAGTAGATATTTAAACACTATTGTTTCACAGGCGTGGTCCATTCGTTTTTCTATTTTATGATCGAAATAATCGATAACTGAATTAGTAAATTCTCGCGGTCTTCGAGGCGCCAGGAAAACATACTTGTCCTGTCAGATATATACCTGATAAATTATAATCGACCTTACTTCAACAGCAACAGTTTTTCTTCCTACATAATTTTATATCAATCTAATCGTATTTGTATTGATTCGTTTGTGTGTACATGAATAACAGATAATTGGCTGTCTATTTATTATACATTATTTATAGTTTCCGTTTCCCAGTATCTACAGTATTGTATAATAATTATATGTATTTTAGTTTATTAAAATCTAACATTTACTTCTGCTTTGTCTCGTTACCAATTTCATTTTTTTTTTTTCGTAAATATATTTTTTTTAGAAAGTATATAATAACTTTTATCTTTTTCCATTGGAAATAATTAATGTTTACATATATTTATTATAAATAAAATAAAACCATTTAATAAGTTGTCATATGTTGTTATTATTGCCTTAAACTATACCATGTGTTGCTATAATTATGCGCTTTTACGAGGCAAATCTGAAAAACTCTCACGTAACCAAGAATGTATCTTCACTCTTGGATCATAGAGAATGATGAATTCGAGTCATCTAAACTGCTATAAATTGCTTATGGAAATAGATATTAAATGAAACCCGCTGAAGATTTTTAATTGCATATAATTCTCTTACGATGCAGAAGTGAAAAAATTGTAACTTTAACCGCTTTTTACATCTTATGTATAATGCAGAAATTTCTTTTTTGGAAAGATTCCTGCTCCTTGCGCGAAGCGCGAAATCGCGATCTCATTCTAATCGGAATCCTCAGACCACGGAGAGTGTTGAATTCGAGTTTTTCTTAGAACTCATAAATAGTATTTGTACGAAGTAAAAATACAAAGTAGAAACTCAAGAAATTATGTATTAAACTCAATATTCCATAAATAGGCTCTTTCTGCATATGTGTTTTCATTTTCGGTTATGTGTTTTCTTTCTATAACTTTAAATAATTTTTAAGTCGGTTACTGTGTTGCATATATTGTCATATCTGCAAATTACACAGCTAATTTTTCATCTAGTGTAGAGCATCATCTTGCTGAAAGAACATGCGTCCATAAAAAGTTGGTCATCATCTGATGATAGCGTTCACTATTAACGGTTACTATTTCTTCAATTTCGTTTTTAAAAAAATAGGGTCCAACTACACCTTAAACCGAAAATCCACATCGTCACGAGTAGGTTTCTCCACAATTTCAAAGATTCCTACGTTCTAAAATGAAAGAGCTTTACATATTAACGAAACAACTGAGGGCACAATGGGCTTTTGTTACAAAATTCATTATCAAATGCAGTATGCTCTACAACGCAATTGGTAAACACGCCTTTGTTTATGTTTGGGCTTTATTCTCGTGAATTTTGTACTCGCGCAGATAAAGATCTTTTACAATAGTGATAGTTTCAGTCAGCTGATTGTGTACCGCGTTCTCATAGTGACTTTTTAATATCCAGAACTAAACCAGTTTGTTCAAATTTTTAAATGAGGCTTTTAGTTGCGAAATCACAAGGAATATTATTTGGACTAAAAACAGGACGAAGTCTACAAACTGTATTCGTAAAGGAATGCGAATTTGGTAATAAGTTAAATTTTATGCGTTCTTCGATGGTGAAATACTGAATGGATCATGGAATTTATAGATCTCCGGATGACGTCTGACAAATATAAATCTTATAAGTTACAGCATTTGGCTGTCATTCAAAATAAAAGTTCCCGAACTCATGTTGGGACACATTTTTTGTTGTGATGCTATATCTAGGTTTATCACTTAAATTGCTTAAATTGAATAGTTACATATTATATATATGCACTTGAATCCCCTTACTACGGACCTTAATATACATTGCCCCTAAATGTGTGACGCCAATTTCTTCAGTTTCCTGTTGAAAGCCATGTTAGCGGTTTAATGTTGAGCGTTGATTGGTGCCGTGTGTGTTTTTCCATAAATGTAATAGTGTTTGAAAATAAAGAACCTGCCTTGTTCATGAAAGAGGTATTATAATAGAGCACTTGTACACAAATAAAATTTGAAAAAATTTATTGTTTTAAATTTCTAGATAAATTGTGGTAATATTTATTCTTGAATTGATGGCTTTTTGATGGCTATTTAATTGTTTAAATAAAAAATTTGACAATCTCTCAATAGGTGGCCCAATGTGTGTTTTTCCAAAATAATCAAATAAAATTTGAAAAAATTTATTGTTTTAAATTTCTAAATTGTGGTACTTTTGATGGCTTTTTGATGGCTATTTAATTGTTTAAATAAAAATAATCTCTCAATAGGTGGCCCAATGCTTAAACAACACGCCACATTACTTTCGGAAAAGTAGGTGGTGAACTTAATTCTGTAGACGTTACAAATGATTTAATTTCGGAAGATTGACCTATATTAAGCAACAATTATCCAGAAGAAATTATGTTTAATACTAACGAAACAGAAATTTCATTTTAAATGTTACTGGATAAGATAAAATATGTAATGGAAGCAACTGGTCAAAAAAGCACATCACAGTCGTAGCGCCCGTTAACGTCTTTGGAAACAAGAAACGAGATCTTTCGCTGTCAGTATTCATTTAAATGAGACGGGAAATGAAAAATTCTGGCAGGGTTGTCTGATTCTATTTCTAGATTACAGGTGTGATAAACCAGTTATTTACCACTGCCAGCTTAAATAGTTATATACGATTTTTTAGGAAAACTTCAAGAGCTTAAATACTTTAGACAGCTTTATTTTTAGGGAATAGTTTACAAAAAAAAGAAGATAATGTATTAATAAAACACTCAAATTTCTATTGCCCGTTGTTAATTTTTCCGCTCATGCTTAAATTGCCTAACCCGATAGAAGACTTCTCTTCATTCCTCTGACTGTAAATGTAGATTCTGCAACCTAGAAGCTAGTATTTCATGTGAAATGAAAAACAAATCTATAGAAAGTAAATAATACTAAAATTATGGAATTAGGAAATAGTGTTACTAAAACTTTCTTCATTTAGGATGCGATTAACCAAGCTTTGTATGAGAACCAATTCTTTCGAAAACCATTCATAACTATTTTCAGTATGCTGGGTTACTAAGAAGCACAGGTGATATATAGAATTTTGATCCAGAAAATGATATGGTTTTGAATGAGTAGTTAGCAACAAGAAATTTACTAGACCTAAATAAATTTAATTACTATGTTAGAATTTATAATATATGTATATAAGTAATATAGCACGAAGGCTGATAATGAAATTTTTTCAGAATTAAATAAAATCAGTTCTCAATACAAAATATATAAAATCTATATAAAAATCGTTGTGGTCAAAGAGAGATAACAGAACTAATACGTACATTTCTAGAACATGCATGTATTTATGAATCAAGTCTGGAATACCTCAAGGGAGTGCCTTAGAATCTATCCTATACTTACCTTAGACAAGTGACTTTCACAGAATTGGTAAGTGTTTCGACGTTTACAACAATAGTGCAGTGCGATTCCGTCACTCTAGTCCAATGGAGGTATCTGGGAACTGGCACAGAAGTCTGAATTAAGACAAGACTTATGAAGGTGTGATATATAAGAGCTAACAAATTGAAATATATCCATGTAACATTCTCACTCTAATATTAAACATCCTTTTGTGCGACACAATAACAACAGCATAAAAAACCTAGGCATACATTTAGATAAACATCTAATTTGGAAAAACATCTATTAAGAAAGGAAAACATTTAGGTTTAAAATGAAGATAAATATTTAGACTCGTGGGTACACGATCTTAATTATACAAGACAAGAAACTTCTCTTTCACAAAACCACATTGAATTCAGTCTTAAACTTATGGTATCTAAGTTTGAAGAACTCCTGTCAACTCAAATTTGGAAGTACCACATGTAGTGAAAGTATCACGAAATAATATGTATAATTGGCATCGTCCACATTACATTCCAGACTCGGTTATCTAACATGACATTCTTACTCCTTCGTAAAAAAGGAGAATTACTCAATTAAATGCCAAGTATCGTTTAATGAATTTCATTGTATTCTAGAGTGTTGACCAAATAGATACTCTAAGTCATTGAAGTATATAGACTAAGGAATTAGCCCTTTAGATCTAATCAAAAGATTTTAACATATCCACTAGGGTATTCCTGGCATGTCTGATTGATAAGTTAGAACAGAGGCTTCGTCAAATTACTAAATAAGTGGAGTCAAAACAAAATCTGCTGGATCTTATTCAACTCAAAGAATTGGCGTATTTCAATCATAACAAAATTCCTGACCTATAAACGAACGAGGTGTATAAGGATTGGATTTAAAGACATATAGAAGTACAAGACGGTAATATGAATAAATAGAAACTACACATCGTTGATTGTTTATTGAAAATCTTCATGTATTGCATAAAAGCGACAAGAAAGATTGCATGTATTACTGCTCAAATGTATATGATACGAGAATAGACATGTCTATTCATAAAATATTTATGTGGTACTGGTCTCTTTATATGTATCATATAATAAAGTTGTTCGTTAATGGTCATACTTATATTAACAGTTTACAATCACATACATCCATATCGGGTGAGTTTATATGTAAAATAACAGTACAGTAATTATTTTCGGTATTACGAGTATATTTAGTACCGTGAAAACTTAATAATACAATGCAATTAATTTTAGAATTAGTAATTCTAGAAACTATGGTGACGTAACAAATCGAAAGAATAAGACATTGCTATTATCTCAATTAAATAATTATATTTATGAGCTTCATGAAGAATTAACGGTATGTGTATTAAATTTATTATAATTTATCATTTTACATTATAATCGATAGTTGAAATGCAGTTAATAATATTTATTGGAAACTGTAAATATTATCATTTTAACAGATGCATAAATGATTAATTTTTTAAATATAAATAAACACAAAAATCTGTTACAAAATAAAACATGGAGAATTATAAAAACACTTAGGCGCTCTATGTTCTATGATTTAGTCTAATAAATCAATGCTTAAAGTATATAAAAGAAGGAATTTTAAGAACTTTGGGATTTATATAAACCACGATCTTCGTAAAACTTTTGATGTATTTTCAATTTGCATATTATGTTAGAAAGATAGTTTGCATCACCTTCGAAAAAATAAAATAAAAAATAAAACAACATAAACGTATATTCTTTTCTTTTTTAATATATTAATCGTTTTGTTATAACTATAAATTTGATTCATTAATGTTTCCGATCCCAAGAGGGTCACTGATAATTATTAAACTTGTTCGTAATTTATATCAGAATGTACTTTATTGCTTTTGTTTCAGTAAATTAAATAATTTTTACAGAAGAAGTGCATATATTTTCTTATTTTCGATATACTCGTGCTCCATTTAGTATTATTGTACGCTTTAAAGGGGCGCGCCCCACAGTTTGAGATTCACTAAATTAAGGAGACCAACCAATCTAGGCACTTAATGAGGATGTTTCCTTGGGTAAAAGGTATGTAAATAAATATATATTCTATGTGTCTAAACAAAACACATTCTATATGGGCGGGACATTTAGCAATTATTCTCAGTATTTTTCCCAGATGTTCATTGGTTTTTTGTTTGTTGAGGCTATATTCAATTTATTGTTGTTGTTTAGTGTTAAAATTAGGCTACGATTTGAGTTCAACATAGGTTGTGATATATTTTAAGCAAGCTATCATCGCTGTATATTAGAAAATTTTCCTTAAAATACATTTGTTTGTTGTCGTTTCCACCTACCGCAGTAGTGTTAGTAAAAATTTAACATATCTATCTGCCGACAGAATATCATATATAATTCCATTATTCAGACATATTTTTGGTATCATGTTTTCATATCTCGAAAGAAGTTGGGCAACCTGTAGTAGAATTATCAGAGATATGCCCAGTGAGGTACTAATTCAAAAAATGTTTATTTTATAGAGATCTGTGCAGATGATGGCTCCATCTCCCGCCAACCCTATGCACAGAAAATCGATTAGTTTACGCATGTGAAACATTTCATCCTAAATTTAATTTATACATTTATTACCTCATCTATAATAAATACACATATGCTTTCGAAATCTAATGAAACTATGCAAATTGATATATGTATGTACACTACATACGTATGTGACCACCATAGAAAATTTATCGTTCTGCATCATTTTCAAAAAGAAAAACAAATAGAAACTTTCTTTTACATAGAAAGTATTTTTAATATTAATAATACACTGAAAAGTAATTCTATTTAACTGAACAATATTAGTAATTAAGATAATATAACAAGTATTTAGAATGACCGTCTTTGGCAAATATTACACTTCTCACGTGATTGGGAATATCATCGAACAGTTTTTTCAGAAATCCTTGTGGAATGTTGTTCAATTCTTCGAAAAGAATATCAAAAAGTTGATGGGCATTAGTTTATGACCTTTTCTGCTCGGCACGATCTGAATATTCCACACATGTTTGACAATATCTAATATGAACGTCATACTGACCAGACGAAAATTTTTACAACTTCTTGCTACTTACTTTCATTTAAATAATGTTTAAAGATCCTAGCGATATCCTTCGGATCTTTATGGATGATGGATGTGATGCATATTATTTCAAATTAGTTGTGTTCCTGTTGGTGTAGCATGTTGCTGCAAAATCTCTAAATACTTGTTTCGCTGATGTTAATTTGCCAGTAATTTTAATTAATGGACCAATTTCTTGCGTGCATATGTAACCTCATACTTGCACAGACCCACTTTTATATTTCGTTGTTGACTGTATACACGATAGGTTATACGATTCTAAAACTCTTCTGCAAACATACTGTCTCCTTTTGGATCCGAATATTTAAAATTTAAACTCGTCTGTCCAAAGTTCGCGTCACTACTGTCTGTTTAATACCCCTTTGCATAACGGCGCCCTTCTTGCAGCACGACCTTTGGTTTACTTAAATAGTGCCAAACGAAGAATGTACAGAAACTCCTGTCGATCTACGAAGATTTTCCATTAATTCTGTAGGTAATTTTGTCCTATTTCATAAGAATGTCAATTGCAAGTATTAATTATGACCTTATGACCTTCTTTCACTTTTCTTGGTCTTCCCGAGTTTACTAGTCCTTTAATAATTTAAAAGTTCGAAGACTGGGAAGACATTGCGTTCTTTCTCCTGTTTGTCGCTGACTTAAGTCCTCTTGATGAACACGCGCTATTCGGGGGTGAGCTTCGTCAGGTATTCTAGGCATTTGACTATTTTTTCAAGGAATTAATCTAATTAGAATACGGATGTTAGAATAAAATGATTTGTTACGTACAGTATCGGTTTACAGTATTAGAAAAATATGCATAGGCATTTGTGCTGAAATAAACAAGTTCTCTGCGAGTGAAAACACAATAATTCCAATGAGCGATTAGGAATACTATAATATACTAATCCATTACTAATCCACATTATGTACAAACTGTCCTTAAGCAAGTAACGAAATAACCATCGATAAGGGACATATTACCTAAGTAGGATTAGCTAAGGATATCTTCGCTGCTTCCTTATTAATTTAACAATACGTTTTCAATTCCTAGAACTTCATTATGAGAGTAAAAATAGAATAATATTAAATATGGAAACAATATTTTTAAAGAACTGAATTTTCGCAAGTGATCACTTACATATACACATTACTCCATATTCGAAATGAAATTGTTTAGACAGAAATGAAAAATGTTACACATGGGGAACGTATTGCTTATACAGAGAAGTGATAAATATTATTTTGTGTAAAGTGTATCATATATTTTGTAGCATTAATTTTAATTAACTTTAGTAATAAATATAAAACGTGTTTAATTTTTCTCTATTTTGCAATATTGTTTCTATTGTAATTGCAAAAATTAATGAATAAAGATCACATTTTTGTGCTAATTTAGTTACAACGAATGGGGTACCCTAAATTTTTTGTGTATGCTATTAACTAGATTATCTTTTTGCACCGCACTTCGTGTGCGTTCGGATTATTCTTGCTTCAGTTCTTGTGCACTGAATATTTCGACGTTGAAGAGTACATAATGATGTCAAAAAAAATTAATATTGCTTCAATCTATAATGCAACTCGCTGCTCTATTCTAGTACTGCGAACGCACAATGTATATTTAAGTCCGGATTGCGTAGAATAATGTATACATTTATTATCTATTATTCATCGCACGCATTTTTTGGTCAAGGCAATAAATAGATATATGTATGCAAAAAGGCAGACGCTTAAGGTATTCAAACAATCTTAGCGTTGAATGCAAATGTTTGATGTAAAATACGTACAACTCAAAACATATATTCTGGAAATTTAATACAAATAGAATTAAGTATTTTGCAACATTTCTCTTTAGATTATCCTGACAGTTGCCCAATAGAGTATATATAATATGGTGAATAAATAACATTTTTATAATAATAATAAATTTATAATGTCCAACACAACAACTATTTAAAGGAAAATATAAAGAAAATATTGCCCATACTTGAACAATTAAATATATGCTAATAGCACACATAAATATGAGAGTCTACAAAATTAATTAGCATTAATAGCTATATGCGTTAAAGGTGCCTTCTGGAGGATCTATAAATAGAATTATTTTAATATATTCCATATTAGCATTGTACAAAGAAAACTTTAACGCAAAAGCATAGAAAATGTGCTTTGAAAATGAAATATTGTTTGTTCAATTATTTTTGAAATACACGGTATTAAAGAAAGATATATTTACTAGATATGTATATTCAAAGAAAGACGTCTAGGTTACAGTTCGGAATTCTAAGTACTTATCCCAACCTATACATATAGTTGTCCATGCTATCATATTCTATGATATATGTGCCATTAAATGTACAGGATTCAGTTATTCAGAAATGTGTTTCTTGTGTCTTATAACAGAAGGAAGACCAAGCAAGAAATATAAGAATATAATTTCTGCAGCAGATTTTTTTTTAATTAATCTTCACTCATCAACAAATTGTGAAGATGTGCTCATATTTTAAGTTCTCTTCTTTGTGTTTTATTCAGTAAGTCCATGTTTCCACAAGACTGGAAGAAAGCATATGTGGTACTCAATTTTTAAAACTGCGTTGTCGAAACAGGCTGAAAATTACTGTGTATATCTTGTCCACATTGCCCAAGATCTTTGGATCACTTGTGTATAAGGTTTTATTTTGATTTTTGGAACACAAAGTGCCACTCGAACAGCAAGTATTTTACGCCAGCAGGTTTATCATAACAAATCTAGTGGGTAATACAGAAAATATATATGGTGCTATGGATCGACGTGTTCAGGTTACCGTATTGTACACCACCCTTTGCAAGATCTTCGAACATCATTTACTGCTTCTTCGGCTTACTGATATTGGGATACATGGCTACTTGCTTCGTTAGCTTACTTCGTATATATTCAACAGGTCACAAGTAGCTAAGATAAATGTTTTTTATTCATCTAGAGTAGACATACAGTATAGAGTTCCCCAAGGTTCTTATCTGAAACTGCTATTGTTCAATACTTATGTAAGTGATATTGCTAGTGTTTTTAAGTGTTATAAATTTTTGGCACATCCGGACGACGTGAAGTTACTTTGCGAAATACGTTCCTTAATAGATTTCCATCGCTTCAAAGATGACTTACAAGGAGCGTCGTCTACATATCTTTCGATTACAACTACTCAGCTACGGTTATAACTAAAATATCAACAATTAAGGCCCTTAGTATAATAATGGATAATAAATTTACATTCTACGATCAAGTAAACTATACGTAAACTATAGTTAGAAAAGCAAATAGGATGTTAGGATACATAATAACGATTTGTAAATATTTTTCGAGTCCTTGTATTGTACCTATGAGTGTTCTGTGTTAAACTGTGTATTAATGGTATGGGACCCACAATACGATTGTTACATACAACGTATAGAAGCCATTCAGAGACATTTTATAAGGTACCTTGGAGCTAGAGATAATACTTAGTACACACGCTATGGAGATATCTGCAATATTTTGAGAATACAAACTTTAATTGATAAAAGGAAAGTTAACGATATATTAGCATTACAAAATTGGCAATGGTCACTTATCGTGCTCCAATGTCTTGTGCAGAATCACGTTTGATACACCTCCACAATCGTTACGATCGCCACCGTCATTTCAAATTGTCAATGATAATACTAGTGCTTGTATGCAACTATTCTGTACTTAGAATGATGCGACTTTTCAACAGTGTACTATATGTACCAATGCTTACATATTCGGTACTAAGCTTCAACTGTTTATAAATCAAGTACAAATATTGTGTCAATCTTAAAGTTTCACTGATTAATTCTTGGAGGTTACTTTTTCTTATGTCTTTTTGTTTTAATGTGGTTACAAATAAATGTATTTAGACATATTAATTATTAGAATTCATTGTGAATAATATGTAGGTTAACTATCTATTTTTATTCCATGTTTAATAAATAAATATATACATAAATAAAAAAGGTGTCCGCTACAGCATTGAAACTAATGTATCAGACCAAAATAACAACAGGAATAACACAGGCCAACCATGAAAAGACTTTTTTTTATAAATTTTGTTCCCCTTTATGTTTTTTGACGTGCAGATTCCGAAAATGAACTTTAAAATACTACAGGACGTAAAGTTTCCTTGCATGTTTACTTTACGTTATTTAGGCATTGTAAGCGTATAATAATACCCGTTTTGAAGTTTTTTGGCAATCAGAAAGATCCTAATTACGAAAATATATTTCAAAGCATGTTGAAAACATTTCGAGAACTTGGATGTAAGATGAGTGTGAAAGTGCATTTTTTATACTCACATTTAAATTTTTGCTCTGACAATCTTGGAGCTGTAAGTGAGGAACAAGGGGAGCGTTTCCACCATGATATAAAGGAGATGGAGAAACGGTATCAGGGTCGATGGAATGTCAACATGATGGGAGATTACTGTTGGACTCTTCTACGAGCAACTCCAGAAGCATCATAAAAAAGAAAAAGTTACAGGAGGTTAAGGAAATACAAAACTTTAAATTAATAAGCAAAAAACTGTTCATATTTAAACTTACACTACCATTGTGATAATAAAATATTAAATTTTTCAATTATACTCTGATAATAAATTACGTACCTTTAAATCTTAACTATATATTTTAATACTATCATACCCAACAAAAGATTGCGAAAAATTGGTACGTAGAAAAAAATTGATTGAAAATTTGGATCCAGCACACCAAAATACATAAGAAACAGGTTGAACTTTAAAAAAAGTTTTTAAAAAATATTTATTGGTTGGCCTGTGTAATTAATAAATCTTTGAAAACCAGTGAATCATATTCATCATATTACAAAAATATAAAAAATATGCTACATATTATAAAATGATACATAAAAGCAAATAAATGATCATATAAGTATAAAAAAAGACCCGTATATAATAACAAAAAAGCAATTAAATATTAGAGTGATTTTGCCGAAAAGCATCCTTCTAAACAACATTAGCACTCACAGGCGTATGTACTCTAGTTTTTTCTCATGGTTCTTGTGTGCACAGGTGAAATAAAGAAATGTTTGAATATCTGGAAAATATGCTAGGAATAGAAAAAGATAGACATGAAACAAATTGAGGCGAATCAATTTTATTATTGACCGTATTACAAAGGCTGGTTAGCAATTCACAGATAATCATAAGGTAGGGCGATTCGATGATTAATTCTGAGTCAACAAACATAGTACAGAAATGTTTTGTCATTAGTTAAGACATACGAATTGCTTAAAAGAAGTGTAGATTGTAGATTTGTGAATATGATATAAAACTCATCCATAAATCAGTAGAAATGGTATGACAAAATAAGAGCTTTATTTAAGTCTAACGAACTATCGTGAAAGCATTAACCTGTTGACTGATGACTCTTTTTAAATGTTATATAGACATAAATTATTTGTATATGCAACCAACTATTAAAAATTAATTAACGAAAACTAGAAAGCACCTCAGTTTTCAAAGGGCGTCTGCACTCATTGAAGCCGTTAAATAAAATTGAGAAACTTTAATTTTGACGCTTTATACATCGTATTTGTAATGCAGAAATTTTCGAAAAAATTTCTGTTTTCCGCTCGGGACTCGAACCCACGATCTTATTCCCTAGGGGGATGCGTCCTGACCATTATATAACGGAGACAGTTAAGTCGAGTCCTTTTAATGTGCCATAAATTGCATTGTAGAGACAGTTTTAAATAATAACCCACGGTAGGTTAGTAATTGCATATAATTATGCACTTTAACGATGTTAAACTGAAAACTTTTAATTGCTTTATATTTATAATCAAGAAACTTTTTGAAAAAGTTTGTGTTTTCCGTATGAATCTTGAATCCACTCATTCACTCCTGGAATGCGCTCTGACCATTTGACAACGGAGACAGATAATTCGAGCCTTTCTATTGTGCCATAAATTGCATTATGAAACTAGTTATTAAATGATAACGTACGGGTAAGTTATTAATTGCACATAATTATGCGCTTTTATGATGTTAAACTGAAAAATTTTAATTTTAACCGCTTTATACATCGTATTTCTAATGCAGAAATTTTTTTAAAAAAATTCTGTTTTCCGCGTGGGACTCAAATTCCAGATTCTATCCGTTACTGTGCCTTAACCAATAGACCACGGAGACAGCTAGTTCGAGTCCTCCTAATAAATTGCATTATGGAAACAATTATTGAATAATAATCCACGGTAGGTTGTTAAATTTCTATTCAATTCAAGTTTTGTAATGGTAAAATTGTCTTCTAATGTAATATCTTCTGTATTCTCAAGAAAATTCTATTTCCCAAAATACACTTAGTACTTTCGAGTGTTATTTCCTCTGTAGTATATAATTTCTTCTAATACTGAATTAACATTTAGTTTTTCTGTCTTCCCATATTATTTTATTATGTTGAAATCTTTATTGACCAATATAATAAATATTACTATTTTTATCTATATTATTAAATGTTTGTAATAAGCTATATAAAACAGAAATAGACAATTATTTGTATATTCTCGTTAAATTGCTTTAAATTATAAATTTTGTCTTATTGATAAAATATTCCTTTAAAATCATAAATTTATTCGTTACCTTAATAGAAATAACCATGTAACTAATAAAATTATCATTAATTATAGCACGAAATTAGAAACGAATGCTTAACGAGGTTAACTGTATTTCGTTTATAACACATATAATTTTTCAGCATTCGATTAACTGTTTTTCGAACTTGAAAATACTATTGGCTTTCACCAAAATGTGCTAATTATATTGGAATCTGGTAAACGACATTTAATCGTGACTTAACATACAAATGTTGACGCCTTCATAAAAAAAATTTATTTAAGTACAAACGTACACATGTTTAGGTTGGGAATTTAGGTTTAAAGGAAAGAAATTGTATCGCGGTCACAACTGTACAATCTCATGTAGTTACATAATTTCCTGGAAAAAGTTCAACCGTAAATAAAAGCTATTGTTACCATTCCATTTGTTATATGTTGCATATTTCTAACGTTAAGACAGATTATATTGTAGTCAATTGACCGAAAGCCGACATGCAACAAAATACATACGAGTATAATCATATACATATACATATGTATATTTTACACATATTTTACTATACGTTTACAAAACAACTAAATTCCGTAGACGTAACAAACTTATAAAACTGAGAGGAAACCTTAGCGTTTCTGTGAGTGTTAACGTTTAACACACTTGTATTATTTAAAATAGCACACTTAACGTTCAAGTGACAAGTAATAATTTTACGCCAACCATACCGGTTGAGCAATGCTCATAAATCCCCTAATCAAAATAATTTCCATTATATGTAAATCAATTCTCGTTTCCCTAATAGTAATCGCCGAGGTAGTGCGGTATTATGGGTTGTGTTCGCGGCCTTGTGGTACGATACAGTACAAAGTATTATAAATTAATCAATCTTGCAGGATTTATGTGGCTATTTGTTTATGTATTTGCACGTGATGCAAATGTATGTGTATATACGTATGTCATAGACAATAACATAGTTTTTTCATTTGAAATACTGAATTTCATTCCTTTTCGTAATTGCGACAGTTATATTGTATAAGTTTTGCCGCGTACGTGCAAGGATATCTAACAATAGAGCCATTGGATTGAACCTACGGGAAATGTATACTTTGAACGTTCAAAAAACATCAAATTTATTTAAGATCTAGTTAGCTAGGATAACTTTTCAATAAATATAATTATTTCATAAAAACAATCGAGGTAAAAATGTTCTGATGTTACATTACTATGAAGGTGGACGTAAATTGCATTTATTTCTAAAGATAGTCACTTGTCATTTCGATATATTTGGAAAGTAACACTAGTTTACAAAGTATCTGTTGCCTGAAATACTTGAGCTGTTGCTAACTACTGATAACATGCTTCTTTCAAATATATAGATAGATTTTGTCAGATCTAGCATTTTTGTGTTCAAGTGACCTATATTTGGAGAAAAAGAAACATGTTCTTAGTAAGAAAGAATTTATTAAATAAAAAAATAAATTACCAAGTTCCAAAAAATTTCGTTTTAAAGGTTTTTTCTTACGTATAGATTTATAAAATTGACGCATCAGGGACCATCAATAGTCAGATATTATATGCGTATTTAAGAAACCCTGATACCCCTTCTTCACGACGCATAAATCTTGACACATACGTTCTCCCTGCTCCTCGCTCAGATCTAGATTTTCGGAAAGCTTGTCGCGATGACTATGGAAAAAGTAGTTTAATACTCATATTGCATCCTAAATTTTTTTAATGGAAAAGTAGCTCTTCTGCTAGTTCAATGTATCTGATTAGATTTTCAAGAAAATTCTGCATCACAGAGACAAAAGCTGTCCAAGTATTTACGTCAAGCTCAAGCTCACTCATCAAATCTGTAAATTTGGTATTTTAAGTCTGATTTGAGGATCAAAAATATTTGCTTTATTCTTTTCCATAGTTTTCCATAAGAAATGCTCGGCAAATGTAAAAAAGCAGTTTTCATTTTTATCAAGCGATTTACTGTTTCGCGATGTCCAATTTTATATATAATGGCGGGACGATAATTTTGTCACGAGCTGTCAATGGATTGGGGACTACATTTTGCTTGCTAGACATCATATTTTTTCCTAAGGGACGAATTTTTCTTACCAAATCTTCTTGTTGAGTTCTGTTGTTCCAGAGGCATATAAAGCAGGCAAACTTAGTGCAACTGCTTCATTGATCGAGAAGAAATTTCACCATTTTTGAAACACAAATTGCTTACTTGTGTTGATGATACCTTATTTTATTAAAAACTGATGATATGCCACTATATTCTTATTTTAGCTTTGTATTGTGAGTAATGAGTTTTTCGGCATATTTATTTCCGTTATGTAACAAAACGCTTTGAATTGTCAATGAATAAACATAATTCACTTGGTTCATATTGTGTCTAACCCGTTTTTATCAACAAACTTTTAATATGGGCAAAATAAGTTCGTAACTTATTTTCTTTTTCCCGAAAAAAAGTAATTTTTAAGTTTGGAGTAAGAAAATCTTTGTCTCAGTCGTGATGCTAACAATTCAGTCTTGTTTAAAAAGACTCAAATTTGCTACAAGATCATCCAGCTTATTCTGTGAAAAGCGTTGGGGTTTATTGTCTGCTAAACTTTCAAAGTCAGTATCATTTTCTATTGAAATTGATTCTTAATCGTCCTACATTAAGGATTTAAATATATTCTCAGTAATCGAAATCGACGGAACAGCGATATCAACTGAACGTTGCGCGGAATGTTGCACAGGCGCAGTAATGAATACCCTCATTCGGCTCGATTTTTACCATTAATAGCATTTATATCAACACTACAAAAATGACAATCGTCTAGATGATTTTTTGATCCTCACCGAATAGTTGAGGTTCCGAATTTTAAGATATTCCTTGCCACTTTTCCACGTCTTATGTATGTCTTAAGTATTTATACGGTTTATAAGCTCAATAAGGAGCCCATGGCTTGTCATTTTGATCCAGAAATATGACGAAATACAACAAATAGGTGCTTTTGAAATATCTTTTCTATAATCTTTGAACACATATCATTCGCATATATAGCAAAAATATTTTGGGTTCTTTAAACATCTTTTGGGCCATTCATGACGAAAAAAATTTCTTTAATATAGTGATACTGTTTAAGTTACGCACGTTATCAACAAATAAATACACGTAAATGGCGAAAAGGAATATTAAAGTTACTGTATGTATACAAAAATTTTAACAGTTTATTTGGAAATAGTGTTGTAAATAACAAGTTTTGCAGCTATTAAATAGTCGGCAACAGACAAAACGTGAAATAAGGCGAGTGCAGTAACAATTTGCAACCTAGTACTTTAATTTTTGTCATGGTAACAACATTCGTGCTAGATCATGCATCTTGGTAAAAAAAATATATTTTTCTTGGCTAAACTACAACACTTTTCATTAATTTTTTGCTTTAATTTTCTTAAAAGGCATTGGCCTTATATAAGATAATCAATAAGAAGATATGATTCGCATCCCAAAAAAGGAAAGTCATTTTCTACATATGAAATAGCTATTGCTTTCTTTAGGGAATGAGAATCATTGTACCGCCACTGTTTAATTGCTTTTTTGTTTCGCACGTATAATGAGAGCTGGAAACATTATGTACGGAGACAAATGGGCGCATAAAACCTAACTTTTTGTTTAAAGACGCTCGTAATACTCAAGAAATTTACATTAGCACCAAATTTTGATCAACACTAAGCTATTATAAACAGCTCCCACATAGCCAACTCTTCATTCAAAATTTATGTTGCCTGTTCTTTAGAGATGTATCGTATGTAGACTCTGCTATTTCAAATGTTTTCAAACGTCTTTTGAGATGATATCATACATTTTTGAAGAGTTTCCGGTAAAAAATCCGAGACGCTTTTAATTAATTATAAACAGTTATCATAACAAAACACGACTACCTGAAATTTGACAGATGACGTTATTATCTATTATGATGCCGGCGCATCACAAAGACAGTCTGAAACTACTCATCTTCTTTCGTTTTTGTTTGACTAACGGATCCTGATATATTGTAGTAAAGAGGTTGTTGCTGAAATAATATTAATTACCTGGTGTAAAATATTTTCCTTTCTATTTAATAATTTGTTTGTTTGGTTAATTTTAATCTTATTTAACGTTTTCCAATTAAACGTATTTGTGTAATGCCAGCCTTATTGTGTTATAATTATAGCTATTGGTCCTAATATTGTTGTTTCTAATAATTATATTTTTTTTCGCTCCTCTGTACATATCGTTCAATGTTTTACGTAAACTATAATTAACTATTTACTAAAGAAAATTCAATGCTTATTTGATCTTACCCTGCAAACTAATAGGTTTCTTTAAATCCCATTGTCTCTTTCATGTAAGTACATTCTTAATTATACCTCTTCCATAAATGTTTGTATTGCTTACATAAGTTACAACATTTCTCGTGTATCTATAGTTATGTTAATTCATGGATCTAAAAACTTATGTTCTAATTTAATTTGCTTCTGCATGATTGTTCTTAAACGTAATAGTTTTTTTCTTTCATTCACCCTATTGTTGTTGTTTTGAGGGTTATGTGTCAATGTCAAATATCTTGTGCATTTTCTCATATTACTTAAGTCCTGTTGTGTCAAGGTACATTCGTGAACTATTCTTTTAGCAATTGTTTCGTTTTTGAGTAGTTTAAAGATTAGTTTTAAATCTTGCTTGTTTAATTATCCCTTTCGTTAGTTTATTATAGTTATTGTGTACCTGTCTTTATGTCTTATGAATTACCAATATTAAGTAGTCGGTTTAGTTGTGAAATAATTATCTAGATTTGTTTTCAACGTATTATTCACAGTGTTAACTGGATTCAAAGCGTTTTGAAAAGTCTTTTCTAGACTCTTTGATTAAGAAGGTATTTTTTTATCCATCTCCATCTTGAATACGTTGTCCGATTTTTCTAATTTCTTTTTTTTGTTATCGTTATTTTAGGATAAGTACTACTTAAACAGAAAGTTTAAGTGTTAGTCATGTATGAAATTTTAAGCACTAATTAAGTACAAAGACCAAGCACTTATTTAGGTGTGAAGTTTACATCTTAAAGACGTTACCAGTGATTAGAATGACCCATCACTGGAAATTTCGTTAACATCGCTGATTTCAGCTAAGTTCTTTTTCCTTCTTTCTCTGAGAACTTTAGTAATCGCAACTAGCGTAATTTTTCTTTGTTAATACTCATTAATTAATTTTACTATGTATGCTAGAAATACTTTCTTTACCACCTTTTTTTTTTCTTACTTAACTTAATTATATATTGTATATTCTAAATTTATAAGTTTTCTTTTGTAAACCAACTTGCCCAGTTTCGGGAAAAAACTACTTAATTTGTTTTTTTATGTTTAGAATAGGGTTATAGTAAGAAAAAACTTCAAAACTGCGATTTTGATTTGTTAATTTGCTTCTTTAATATCAGATATTTTACTATCAACTTTTTCTATACTTCTAATTCAACTTTCTTCTATTTACTAATTAAAGCGGAAATACAAGTAGCAAGATAGATGCCGTAAATGAAGAATAGTAAACGAAGAGATAATTAGCAGCTGTTTAACAAGAACCAAGTTGATGTTTATGTGAAGTTATGTTATCTTGATGAAACTTGTCTTCACTTCTATATTTTTGAAACCAGACAACAATACTAGTACATATTGCTCTCCAGTAGAACGAGCCCAGACATTCCCATCGACAATTTTGCAAACAATTTTGCAAACAACGAAATCGTTAACTGTTTTATATCACTCTGCTAAACAAATTAAACAAAGCAACTTTTGAAAAACAACCGAAATGACCTAAATGGTCCATAGGTAATTGTCTTTTATTACGACAACGTACCTTCCCACACCAGTCAAGTTTGAGATTTAAAGTTGTCATAACTCATTTGTTTCATGTCAAATCTGTCTTATTTCCTGTTAAGTCACCTAGTTGTATATATGAGCCCGTTTAATTATATTTAGACTGAGGAAACAAATTTATTTTTAATTTTGTGTTTTTCGATATTAGATATTTAAATAACAAAATAATTTAAGAGGCATAGCATTTCAGCTTTGCATTTTGTGTTTTTTCAAAAGTCTGTTTTATTAACAAACGGACATATACATACATACATCGTGCTTATTGTTTTCCGACAAATTATTATTACATTCACGAGCACGCATATTTCAAAATATTATGTTTGTATTTCATTTGTTAGGCGTATTCATAACTATACTGCACAGCGTGTTATTCCGTTAAGATTTGACATCCGTGTGTTTTAAGTACTCATATAGCATTGTCTTGTGCGAACACCGTTTATATAATTAACTGTAATATAAACATGTCCGATAGAGTGCAAAACGTGGTCTTTGTTCTCTAAAAAATCATTGCCGAGCGAGATAACCAGTAGAGATGCATATTTGTTGTTATTGTTTGCGTCTGACAGGTACCGTATCCACTGCAATAATTCAAGATGCAGACTAATTAATTACCTGTGTTAATTATTTTTTGGAACAGTACGTTTCGGAATCTTTTACACGGCGTATTCATCCGACCATAAAGCGTGGTGGTATTTACTTTTCAACATGTGAATGATTCAAATTTATGACACCGCGTCTCATGTGCCCAGACAATATCTCCGGTGGTTTAAAACAGACAGTGAAAGATAAAAAAAGGAAAGAAACGAATCCTCGAACGCTCGAAAATAAAGATCTCTATCTACGCCTTGAACAACAATGCCTACTAATTTCGACAGAGAGAAAACTCAAGTCGGAATTAATTACGAAATGTCAAAAAATGTCTGCTGTCTGCATCATTAAGTTGCTAGAGCTTGAATATTTACGAGTATATACTTCAAGCGATTGGAATAGCTTTAGAATATTGAATTTAAACAAGTAATTCTTTCGTACTTGGGAAGATCTTCAATAGAGGCTTAAATTTAAAAAAATGTATATTTCGAAAATTACTCTCTATTTGGAAATACATACATATTATCAATCCTAAATAAATAAACAATATTTATTTAGTTTCAGTTTAGCTGCAACGAATTCAAAAATACGTTTGCCTAAATTCAAAATTTACTCTTGAAAGTTAATTGTTTCTGTTAACAGTACAATCAGAATATTTATTATTGTTGATATTTATCTATAAATGTCAAATTCATATGCTATTTGCTGTTTAATCTAATCATTACGTTATGTACTTCTGGTTTGCCATGCAATTTTAGCATTGTTTTTCGAGAATACAGTAGGTTGAAGAATGCATAATTTATATAATGTACGAGTAATTGTCATATAGTACCAACCGTGACCTAATTATACTGAAAGATCATTGATGTTTTAATATATTTAAGTTAACACATTCATTAAATGCAAATTGATAGAGCTGCACTACTCAAAACAATTAGCGAATATTTCATGAAACTTACATATAATCGATTTAAAATAAAATTATATTAACATCATTTTTTGGTTTTAGTACATTTGCAAATAAGTATATAAACATGTTATTGTATTTTTAGTAATAATAATCATTATTATTTAAAATTTGTGATCTACATTAATATAAAGGTGTTTCAAATTTCGCGGTTTTTTTAAAGAATAAATAAAGCACATAATTTGAATTCACTTTCAAAAACTTTTTATTGGTAATTGAAGTATTAGTTATGATATTTAAATGCGAAAAATAATATCTGCTGAATGGCTTCCTCTTGCAGCTCCACAGACGTCCACCCTTTTGTTAAAATTTTTAATGACATTTCGACATAATTGAGGTTCTAATCTCACCAATGACACGAATAATTTCATATTTCAAAGCAGGTGATTGTAGATTGTTTTTATAGACCTAACTTTTCACATAACCCCAAAGAAGGTAGTCTAACGGTGTCAAATCACATGATCTTGGTGGCCAATTAACATCACTGTTTCTTGAGATTACACGTACGCGAAATTTTTCTCTCATTAAATAAATTGATTCGTGTGCAAAATGAGATGTAGCGCCATCCTGTTGAAACCACATCTCTCTCATCCTCTAGATTAAAATTCGGTTATCAACCGACAATATCTATCACCATTTACAGTTACAGCTTCACCAGCAGCATTTTCAAAGAAGTAGGGTCCAATTACACTACCTGACTATAATGCACACAAAACAGTAACTCTTTTAGGATGCATAATAATAATAATTCGTGGATTTTTCTCATCACAGATATTGCAATATCACAGATACTGCAATTTTGTTTATTAATTCCCTGAAGTTGGAATTGGCGTCTTTGTTTGAATGCAAATATTAAACATCCATATATACATATTATATAATGCATGTACAGTTAGAATGATCGCTGCTTTCAAAACATTTCAACATGATGCCCTGCTACTCATTGTCGTGATAATTCTTATCACTCTTTTTTGAATCGCAAACATATATTGGATGTTAATGCTCAATCGTCAGGACATCATTACATATTTTACTACCGCTCTAATATGATATAACCATTTTTAATGATTGATAGAAATATATTGGTTCGCAATAATTCGCAAAAGTTTATCTATATAAATTCTAAGAATTTTGTTTTCTTACATACACGCACAGAAGAATTATTAATTGTAGTATTATATGATGTTCCGTCGTTGTGATCGTCGATTTGTTTTATTCAAGACTAACCTGTTTGCAGAGAACCACAATTCAAGCCAGCGAAAAATATCAATCATAAATAACGGCCTCTAAATCGCACCCCGCCGCCAAAATCATCTGTAGAAGAAACAAGTTCTTCGCACCTAAATATACAATAGAGAGGATGGGACTCAATATACTCCCCTGAGGAGCAAGAATTTGTGTTGTTTAAGCACCACTTTTTGCTGGCCCTTCATTAAATAGCTTCCAAACAATTTCTTCGTCGTTCCATACGTTTTCGAATGATCTAGAAATAAGTTGCATTTGAATTTTCTAAAATTATTACGATGATTTGAATAAATTCATATAAAGCAGTTATAACTGATCTACCCTTAATATATCTATGTTGAGAGTTACTTAAAATATTACTCGTTATTCATTATTACCACGAACACATTGAAGAATCTCAGAAGCAAACTGAAGGAAAGGAAAGGGTACATTGACGTATCATTTGGCAAGTATATTGTTATCAGAACTTAATTTGTTTAGGCAAGTTTCAATGTGATTTTGTTTTGAGTTGTATTTCTAGTATAGGCGAAACACATATACGTTCAATTTTACAGTAATATGTATAATAGTATTATTGCAATCATTCTTACAGAAAAATATAGAGAGTAATAATGTGTATGATCTCCATGTGTGGTACATTTCGTGTCTTCCTATAGCATGTGCTATTGGATTACCATATGGAAAATTGGCTGACCACTCCGTCCTCTCTACACCAATTTCATCAATATGTTATTCACAATGTTTACTTGATAGTGACGAGTATGTCGTCCATGAAAGTGAATTCATCTTTCGCTGCTGCTGCATACAGAAGAATAATGGGTGACTGCAATATAAACTTAGACTCTTTACTCTATAATGTTCGCCCCGTTTATTATGACAATTGATATGCCACTTCGTTCACATTCTGAGATTTTCGTATGATCTGCAGTAAAAGGAAAGCAAACCGACTGCCTTCAGATACATGTATAAGTACATGTAAACGATTTACTATTGTTTGCGTTAATAATAATCTTTCTCTGGCAGCAGCAAACTCACTTCGAATTCACGTTACATTAAGAGCGGGATTTTTCTGTCAATTGCGACAGGTATCGTTGTCTCTTAGTGTTGTTGATAGTGATCGAGCCTGCCTTTTTCTTCGTCGAGCACCTTCAGTTCTTACAACATGATTCCGAAGTCTAGAAGTTACACTTTGCATTTCAAACATTTAATCGACACTTTATTGTATTCTTTCACTTTCTGACAGATTGTGACTTGTTTGTATAACAAACAATACTCAAAAATGCTAATTAAAAATGCTACCAACCGGGAATTGTGCTCAGCGCGCTTTTATATAAAAGCGTGTATGCAATCGTAGCTGTAGTACATTCCCCAGAGAATTGTTTAAAACGTTTGATCTAGTTTATAGAATCATTTGTCGATGTTATATTAATTGGCACTATTTTTTGTTATAAATTATATATGCAGAATATTCGCTAATTATTTTGAGTAGCATAGTTGTATATTTCTTCAATTAGAAGGAAATAGTCTACCAAGAATTTACTAATTGTAAGTAGACACAAACAGTTAACCAATAATGCTATATAGAATTACTGTAAATATTATGAAGCGCTGCTCCTTAGTCAGCTGCTTTTTATTATAATGAATAACTAAATACTTTTACAAATACGTAATTATGGGAACTGTTGAATTTTTTTCTCATTGTTCAAAAAAACTGACAATTTTAAATCTAACAAAAATAAAACTTTGACAATTTTTGTCTTTTTCCAAATATTTGAAAAACTAATCGGAATCCTTATAATTTTTTGTCATTCCTTGTGCCTTAAGTCTACACTAATTTAATTTGACAATGCCTTCGACAGAGTACTCCATAAGCTTTCCCAGAACAATCTGAAAATTGTGGATCTTATCGGAATGTGTTATACATCAATAACTTACCAAATGTAAGAAGCAAGGCCGAAACAACAGACGCGCGATTGGTTTTAGTAGCAGCTTTTCGAAAATTTTCAACAGAATTGGTAACAAACTTATTGGTGTATAGGATGTTACATACTACAGATTTTGTTCTGGCTTTGGAATTGAAATAATTTAGGTTGCTTTCCACTGTGAAGGAGCATAACATAGTCTAAAAATCGCGTCTTATGAATCAAATCCATGCTACTGATTTAAGTTGGTGGAAGAACTTTATTTATTTATTTATTTTATTCTTATTTTGTATTTATATTCTGCCCAACAAAATTTTTTCCATTAATAGGACAAAATCAATTACACAAACACACAAACGTTCAAGAAGAACAAGAAGTAAATTTAAAGTTTCCCAAATAATATCTAAAAGCAATAGTTTTTTACCTGTAAGTACCTGACTAAAGGAAAAAAAATACATATAAAAGTACAGAAATAAGCAGAGAAAAAATGAAAACTTAGCAATTCCCCCTACTTGTCCTCAATTGCTAGTCTGAGTAATGCTCCCATGGAGTCATTATCAATGTCTTCTGCACAAAATATTTTATTAAAATTACTGCACATTACATGTAGAGGCGACTTTAATATTACATTAGTTCTAGAAGGTGCACAGCAAAATGTAGTATGATAACCACCCTACAATCAGGGAATGTGTAAATTCAATTCTTGTAGGAGGGAAGGACAATCGACGTCATTACGTGTAAGTTTATTTTATTTAAAAATATTAAACTAGTAAAAATGCGTCTGTCTTCTAGCCAGGCGACATCAAACCGTTGCAGCAGTTCCAACTGGTCAATAACCTGTGCTAGATAAAAGCCATCAACTAGAGATATTTTAAAAACTGTCGTTGTACAGCTTCTAAAATGTTCTTATGGACATGATAGTAAGGATACCATACCAAAGTCGCATATTCAAGTTTCGATCTAACGAACGAAAAATATAGAGACTTCATAGTTTGTATAGAAATAAAAGCTCTACAATTGCGTATAACAAATCCAATGACTTCTTCGCAGACAAGACGACGTTTTCGGCATAGTTGACAAACGTGAGTTTCTCATCAAATAAAACGCCAAGATCTTTGACTAAATTAGTCCTCGTGACTGAAGCAGCATGTAATGAATAGTCGTACCTAATTGGGTTGAGCTTCCTTGTGTATTTCATAACCATACATTTAGATAAATTCAACTGTAAATAGTTACTATCGCACCAATCGTTAATTATGTTTAGTTGATTTTGCAGGAAGCCACAATCATTCATAGTTTGGATGGAGATAAAAATTTCTAAGTCATCAGCAAAAAGCAACTTCTTAGACGCAATAACTGATGCCAAACCATTAATGCATATACAAAATAAAAGCCGTCCTAAATTCGAGCCCTGAGCCACACCCAAAGTTGCACGAAAATGATAAGATTTATGCCCATTATAGCACACATATTTATGGGCTGTGTGGTGATGATAGTTGTTCCGGACAAGTGAAAATACTACGGTATTCCATGAGGAAATAACTGCACTATATAACTATATTGAGGAAATTTTGTTTAAAGGCGTGAAGAAGAAAGAAAAATCCTCTAAGAAGATTCTCGAGGATCACAATAGACGAAGAAAGATTGCAGTCCAAGAGTCTATATGACTGTGTCACAAAATCTAGTTCGATCTAATTTAAGCATGGAATTGAATATTTGTTGTATTGCTTTTATTTCTTTATTTGGTAAATTGACTCAAACGAGTCCTTTTTTCTTAATTGTTATTTAGACACATTTTCGGATAATTTCATAAATAATTGTGGTGTTTATTTCTACAGAATTAATGTTTCTGAAATTGATAGGCTCCGTTGTAAAGTAAGTTCAGAAAATTTTCTGCCATTGTTTTCTTCCACTAACATTCCTGTAGAAAATTATATGAAAGCTTGTGTTACATAATTAACAGGAATACTAGAGTAGCTACTTTTTCTTGACCATTTTTTGCCCATGATACGGCTTTTAATGGGCTGATATGCTGAGGAGGCTTTTTGATTTTCTTTGTTACCTTCCGCAATAAGTATTTATTAGATTGAAAGTTACTAAAGTTCTTTAAATTCTTCTGTATTGACAAATTTTGAAGATTAAGTAATATTTTTACAGTCAACAGCAAACAGTTATGGTTTTTTTACTTTATTACTTGCCGCTTTTTTCGGAGTTTGACATTTTTTGTCAATTTTGTGCTTAATTATTATTTCACATTTCTTAAATGATAGTGTAGTGTGTTGCGAAATGAGTGGTTAATTGCTACGGTGCTGTTTAAATGGTTCTAGTTAACGTTTCTACCGCTACTATATAATAAACAACATTTTCTGAGAAAAAGTTGTTCATTAAAATTCATTATATTTAATTTTAGAATATATGATAATGACTTTGATATCATTAAAGAGGAATAAGAACATTAAAGTAAACTATTTCAAAAAACAGAGAAGTACATGATTCGATAAATATTCAGGTGCTCCATCATCGTGTTTCTAATTTATTATACTTGCCTTACCTGCCTTCTATTAATTACACTTAAATTACAATTACAATATGAAATATACTCATACTTGTACGTAATTAAGCCAGCAAAATATTTCGATGCATTTATAAGTAAACATTTATTTGCGAAATATTATATATAAGTAGCATTCTTAACTGACTGATTTACATTTATTACAAATTTCGTCCTGTAATTAAGTAGACATAGTTAAGTGCGTTATTTTCGTTTTGTGTGTCTGTATGTACATCTGCACGTGTGTGAGTGTATATATGTGATTGTTAATATAATACCTCCGGTACGCGAAGGCATTCTTGTACCATATGGCACACAACTGTACAACTGTATATATTTGTCATACTGCATTCCCTGACACAATTCACCGCGTACTTTCACTTACACAATAATATACAGCCCCCTTGAGCAATACACAATCACAAGGTAACATTTTTATTGGCCTAAGTTTCCACAAAACTTTGTACACAAATCGTATCTAACCAGAAAAAGAAATAATCATGATATAGTACCTTCAGCAAATGTAGTAACAACGAGTTTCTCTAGAATATTAGTTCGTCCATTTATATACTATCTATAACAAGAAAATGTAACATAATAAAAACTTCGGTCAAAAAGGATTACCATATTTCAGTTCAAATTAAAATTTTGCGTAAACATTAAAGTTGACAACTTTTGAGAAAATTGTGTAATCAATTAGTCATTCTCACTGCTGACATATTTAGGAGTCAGTTCTGCTGTAACTTAAATCTAAATCTGACAAAACACACACGCATATATATACTGTGTGTCTCAGATTCAGTCTTACAAGCGATATCGTCCATTGTGGACCTGGAGCCTCAAACAAGATGTAGTTAGAAATGGTTCACAGTAACTTAGAGACATAGTTTTTTTAAACTATATACAATGAACTCTTAGGGACACCCTTCCTCTTAATTTGTTCAAGATACGCCCTTTAGCTTCTTTTGTTGTCCTTTCGAGGAACCAAGTGTTCGGTGTTAATAAAGTTCATTTTAATAATCCTCATTGGCGTTATTCAATAATATTGTTTTCATTTATGCAACCATTCGATTTATTATGTGATGAATAGACGAATAAGAAAAGTATATCCAATCCAAACTTAGTATCTGCGGAATATTCTCCAGCAAGAAAAGAACAAGATTCAGAACATAGTCATAGGAAAACCTGTAACCAGAATGCACCGTGTGCATGTAAACGGAGATGTATGGGTTCGTCTTAGAAAATAGTATTGATATTTTTTTGAGACCAAGGGCAGAAACTACTTTTTCAGTAATCTCTGCACACACTTCCTTAATTCACGGACTATTGACAAATATTTGTTGAAAATTATGGAAGAGTTACAAATTAGTTACAGCATGGAGTCATCGTAAACTGGTCGAGTTTATTTTCTAATACCTTAGGCCAATGTTTGAGTCATTTCAATAATGTACTGCAAAAACTAATATATTCGTGACAAGATATGATACATCAGTACTAACACATAAAATGACTCTCGTTTACCACAAAGAGATTTTACAAACAAACAAACAAGTTCTATAACAAGCTTACACAAATTCAAAATATAACTGTACATATTGATAGGTTTCTAAGGGTTTGAGAGTTTACAATATTCTGTGACTATCAGTAACTCGTATCCTTTGTCAAAAACTCGTCTGCTATTAATATGGGTACCTTTTGGAACTCTATAAAAACAAGATTAAATAACTCGTTTATACCGGTTACTACCATATTACATACAAAAGTGTACATTTAGAAATCCGAGACCTATCTGCATTTGTTTACTATTTTTTTTAAGTAAGTATATGACAAACAGTGTAAATTCTATGGTACAGTCAACTATGATTTTACAGCTTTTATAAATAATTTCAATTTAAATAAAATGCTTTTTTACGCTGATTTAGCATTTAAAGGACTCTCTAGTATGAAAGAGCACATCGGCCTTGTGGCCAATAACATACGTAGTCCAAGACTGGCTTTCACGCTGTCTATAATATATGAAATCTCTCCATAGCTTTCCGTCTAGTTGGAAACTGACTTATTTTATATCAATATTTAAGTCTGGTGATCTATATTTCACATCAATCTTGGGACCAACAACATACTTACTTGAATACTTTTGAAAATGTATAGTCCAAGACTGGCCTTCACGCTGTTAATAATTTATCAGACCTCTCTATAATTTTCTCTTCTAGTTGGAAACTGACTTATGTTATATCGATATTTAAGTCTGGTGATTTATATTGTCCAACGTCTTAAAAATATTAGAGCGTATTGTTACCAAAACCATTTTTTATACTAATGCAAAATAGTGTAAATTTATACGAGTATAAGCAAATAAAAAAAAATAAATAAGCAAATTTTTTTAGGGGGACGAAGCACGCAAACTATAATCTTTTTGTTTTATCAGTAACACATTGGAAATGAGTAAGCAAGTGGATGTACTTTGTTTGGGTTTACATAAAATTTCCGATCACATTGATTATAAACGGCCTATTTAAAACTCGCTTTATATCAGATCAATATTGTGTTGCTATGGTGGATACGCTCTTAGTGAACAGACTATATATTATAAGATTATAACATGCATAATCTCATTCAATTAGTGTGTCACCTGGAGTTCTGCAGGGTAGTTGTCTTGTGTAAATTCTGTTTTTACTAATTTGAAATGATTTGTATTACTCATTGATGGCCAGTCAGTTTTTACCCTACATTAATGATTTGAAGTTGTACCAGAGCATAGATTCTATAACAGAATGTGACTTAATACAGTGGGACTTAAACGTGTCTGGTGTATCAATAATAATCTCGTTCAATTAGTGTGTCATCTGGAGTTAATGTTATAGTGTGCACAGTGTGCCTTCTTAAATCATTTCTTCATTGCTTAAGCTACTTAATTCATACAGTACGACTTGTGGTAGAAACTATTCGACAATGTTTTCTAGAGGTAGATATATTAATAGCAAGTACAAAAGCAGTGCTCTACAAGTTCCCCAAACGCACTCGAGAAATTCACAAACGGTTCCACGTTATCCTTGAAACATCAACTTAGATTATTACACATTGAGAAACAATTACAGGCAGCTTTCTGTTACGTTAAACATTTCCAGCGAATAGATCCTAGTTTTACACTTCGATCTGAAAGAAGCTGCAGCTATCGAGAAAGGTCAGACAAAACTTCAATATAGTCAAATAGTTGCTTGTTGAGGTCGTTACTTTGTGAAATTCCATTACACTAAGGAACAAATACAACACACTGTCTATATTTTACACTATATTATACATAGTCTATCATTGAGAATACCGAACTTTTTTAAAATAAAAACAAAAGCTTACTATTTTGCTACAATTCATTTATTTTATTCAAAGTAATCGCCTTCGGCTTCAATACAACATTTTGCACGGTCAATTAACATGTTGAATGAATTTTTAAGTTAATCTTTAAAGATGTCCTTCAAGACCGCTGTCAACGCCTTTTGAACGCTTGTAATCTACCATTTAGCATAGTATAGAAGGAACCGTTCCATTAGTTGTGGAGTACATATAATGCAGATTACGCTTTGCCGAGCCCTCGAGCATTAAGAAACTATTTAGCATTTATGCACAGCGTGATAGTAACCACAACAAAATTTCAAATTAACAACAAACCAAGTAGTGATGCTGGCTCGTCAATGCTTTCTGTGATACGTTTCCGTAAACATGAGAGTCCCACTTCATTAGAAGTAACTTATCTATTATATGCATTACATTTGGTTTTAGAAACTATTCGAAAAATTTAGAGTTTTAGAAGGTTTAATAAGCAGGACCAACAAAATCTTCTTAAAATCTCCGAAACGGATACCCGAATTTCACAGACACTGTCCTGGCATAAGAACATACCTCAATTAATTTTTCAACTCACAAGAATAATTTGTCGTCAAAGAAAGCTAGATACAAATTAATAATGCTGGTGTTCACACGGATTTATAGACTATTCATATGAATTACACTGTACTAGCAAATGCCACAAAAACCTTGCGAAATACTTCATTAGTATTAGTGGATGAAGTGCGAATAGTAATATGTATTGGGTTGGCAACTAAGTACTTTCGGTTTTTACTGATAGAGAGCGTTGCTTTATTTTTTGTATAACGTATGTTAGTGCTGTACTTTACCGTTTATCGCGTGATACTAGTCACATTCACGTAACTTCAGGAGCAAGTAGTGGGTGATTTTTATTAAAGCTATTAGTTGTGGGTTAATTTTAAATGGAGTGCAGAAACGAACATATTCGACATATTTTACTATTTTATTTCCATAAAGGAAAGAAAGCTGCTGCGGCTCACAAAAAGATATGTGAAGTTTATGGTGCTAATTGCTTAACAGAGCGCACGTGTCAGAATTGGTATAAAAAATTCCGTTCTGGAGATTTTTCCCTCAAAGATGAACAACGTTCTGGTCGGCCTACTGAAGTTGATGATGACCAAATCAAAGTCATAATTGAAGAGGATCGTCATATAACTTTTCGAGCGGTTGCGGAGAGGCTACATGTATCGCACACAACAATTGAAAAACATTTAAAATGTCTCGGGCTAGTTAAGAAGTTTGATATTTGGGTACCTCAGGAATTGAAAGAAATTCATTTAACACAAAGAATCAACATTTGCGATATGCACCTTAAGCGAAATGAAACCGACCCTTTCTTAAAAAGAATCATGACTGGTGATGATAAATGGGTCCTGTACAGTAACATAGTTCGAAAACGATCATGGAGCAAACACGATAAACCAGGTCAAACCACATCTAAAGCTGAATTGCATCCAAAAAAGATAATGCTGTCAGTTTGGTGGGATTACAAAGGTGTGTTTTTTGAGCTGCTTCCAAGGAACCAAACGATCAATTCTGATGTTTACTGTCAACAATTAATAAAACTGGATGAAGCAATCAAAGAAAAACGGCAAGAATTGTCAAATCGGAAAGGTGTAGTTTTCCACCAAGATAATGCAAGGCCTCACACATCTTTGGCAACTCATTGAGCAGGTCATTGAGCAAAATGGAAAATATATACTTGATTAAAAACTATTCTTTGCTTTTATTTTATACTACAAAATCGAAAGTACTTAGTTGCCAACCCAATATATACTTTAAATGACGAGATAAGTATTTATGTATTAGAAAAATTTTGTAGCGTATCACGTAAGATTTTGCTAAATTAAGAGACATCCGTACTAGTTTCGCTCGCTGTCAATACATGATGTCTAAGTATCGCCGATTTAATTATAACTTTTAAGAGGTGTTTATTTTTACTTTCTTACTTAGCATTACTTATATTATTTTATTTTAAATATTAAGAAACGGCAAAGATGACGATTCTGACGCGGAGGCGAAACTGGTATCTCTAATTATCTCTTTGTTTATCTATATTTTATGAATCCTTTTTTTGTTTAATTATACTATTTAAATTGTACTACTTAGAATTATTTTCTGTAATAAAATAAAAAAAATTAAATGACAAACTATTTTTGATATTTTGGGTGCTTTTGTAATATGTATTTGATATGGCAGAAAAACATGCAGCAAAAATATCTTTGAATAGGATAAACATTATAGCACTCCTTTTTTTCTTTTTTGATATTAACAATGTCAGTTAACAACATGATTACACATCGACAGAAATACTGAGGGTAACATTGCAGTTAATTAAAGGTAATGTACGGATGATATTATAATTTTTTGAATCGTGAATTTTGCATCGGAAATGATATCATGATTATAAAGAACCACCGAAGCATAAAATTCACATTTACCATTATGAGTTAACATTTTATTTTTAATTCTATCTTTTAACGATCGTCCTTTTCTTTCAGTATCACGCATAGACGGACTAAAAGGTTAACACAATCGAGAATAGCACTTGCACTCCAATTCACATAAGTGCACGTATATGATGTATAATCATCTAATTAAGATGCTTCTTCTGATTCTGTTCTCACATACACGCGCTCATCCACTGAGTCTGTATCTGTTTGATGTGTGCAGAAATGTATACTAATTTCTGCATCATTAATCATCAGTCGCACGCCAAAATTACTTTTCGCCCTAATTTAATGTATCCTGGAACTTTTCGAATGATACATCAATTTACTAAAAAAATTAATGGCAGCCTTGAAATAGTTCATGCTCTTTTAATTATACGGCGGCGACATAAATTGCTATTTTTCGTCATTATTCCGTTGTACTTGGAAAATAAATTATATTGAAACTCTAGCGTGATAAATTTTGTTCGCGTTTTCAAAAGACGTTGCTACAGATGAATTATCGAAACCTAAATTGTAAAAACGATTCATTATGTTGTTAAAATTGCATTTTTTTAACTTTCTTAATACTGTTCACAATACTCGTGCCTCAAGAATTTCTTGAATAATAGTGGTGTAAATTAATTGAGCGTTGGACAATGTTTGTATGTGATATTATTTCTTAAACCAAATTAAAAAGAAAAAGTAATATACATGATATGTATAAGTCCTACTTTTTTTATTTAAAACTAGCACTCGGCGAGTAACAGAATTAATAAATAGATATAGTTGCAATTTTCGCTAATTTTATTTTTAATTAATGTACAATCGAATAATTTAATAAACGAATAAATTGACCTACGCAACTCTTCGTTATTAAATCTGTTTAAGAGCCCAGCAGAACGTGTTTTAACCAACATTTCTAACTTCATTTTAGTTTTATCACGTATTGTAAAAAAATTCTACTCTGTACTTTAGAATTTAGTCTACTTTACACATCTGAAGTTACTGTGTTGTACGACAGAAAAAATGGGTACGCTTAAATTGCTTTACTGTGAATAGGTGCTTTCTATTAATTTAATAATTGTCATTTTGACTTCAGAGTATCTACTTAAAAATGCCTCAATATTTAAACATAGTTAACATAGGCAGAGTTGTGACGATGTGAGCAACTCGTTATAATGACCACCTGTTCTCTAGTGGGCTTTAGGGCGAGTTGCCCAATAATTTAATGTGGGTAAAAATATTATTCCAAAAGAAATAGAGATGGGTTAATAAAACAAGATTAACAAGACATGTTAAATTGGGAAGAGAGAAGTTTACTACTACGAATAACCATGCAGCACTTATTAATTTCCTAGACGAAATAATTCTGCTTCTAGAAAAGGATTTCAAACTCAAATTCATCGACGATGGTATCTTGTTACAATTCTTGTTTATTTGACCTTATTTTTGAGCCATATTGTTACCAGCATTTGAATATTAATATAGTATATTTTATCAGGCCTTTAATAATAATTAAATTTGGAAATTATAATAAAGAATTACAAGAATTTGGGGTTATGTAACAATCTATTATAATTCAACAGAATGCACTGACAAACAAACTGAAATAAACACATAACATTACAAATAAAGAAAAGATGCTACTCTCTGTACAAATAATAATAACTCTCAGGGGAATTCGGATTACGAAGAAGGATGCACATATATAAACCTCTTTAATTTGAATAATGGAAAAATATCATAAAATATTTATAGCAATTATTAAAGAAAATAAATGCCCAAAAGTAATCTAACTATATAAAATAATAAAATAAAGAAACAATGTATAACGAAACTAATGTTCCAATTCATAAATACAATTTTTATCTTATATCGTCTAGTTATGTGTATAAACATTTATCTTTTTTTAATATAGGTGGTCTTTGCTTCGCATCTTCATTCACCAAATACGTTGATTGGTGTACTCACTAATTATTCGCTCTTGAAAAATGTTAAACACTGCCAATCGATCTCTGCTTACAGGAATCGAAAAAAAACTCCTTTTTACAGAAATAACTGCTACGCCTAACGTCAGATGACACACAAACACTGGTTAATTATTTGGGTAGAAAGACCTGGTGACATACTCTTTTCTCTTCTGCCTCTTTTATTCAAATTCTCCGTCCGTTTACACAAACTTTATTACCCAACAATGGGGTTATACCTTTGTCTGCACACCGTCTCCACAGACAGATAATTGTTTTATTATATACATGTGGGTCATTACTTATAAGTGCACATCATAAACTGAGACAATATACATAATATGTACAATAAGTGCACATTGAAAAGAACTATTCTAAAGTACAACTAAAGTATTACATAAAAATAAAATAAACAATTATTATACACAACGAATATGAATGTGTTAATTAATTAGTGTAATACATCAACGTTTAGGAAATACAAAATATAAGCAGCACCTTCACTCAAATGGTATTAAAGTAAATATATATGTTAAAAGAATGAGAATTTAATATTATTTTCAAAAATACCATTATAATCTGGATTTTGCAGAAGAAAATGTTAATATGGAAAATAGGTTTTGGAAAAGTGTCATCTTTTCAGATGAAAACACATTTCAATCATGGTCGATTAAGAGTTTATAGATCACCAACAGGTGTTCAAACGAATATATTTACCAACTACAATGAAGTTAAGGTCTTTCTGTAAACGTTTGTGTTTGAATCAGCGTTTAAGGGCCAGGGATTTGCTGAAGTATAAATGAATGATTTATAGGAAGTGGTTAGAGAACTACATTGCATAATATATTGCTATCTCCTGTAACACAAACATTTACTGAAAACTTTATTCTGCAACAAGACAACAGTCCTATTCATACTTAACATTCTCTTCACGAATACAATTACTGTAAGTAAGTACCATTTACAATTATTAAATAATGCTAAGTACGCTACTAGGATTATTGAAAATTGTGGCACTATGTATACTTAAATAACTCCATCCTTTTATGCTAAACGTTATTCTGAACGTCATCATCCTGGTTACGGTATCTCTTTACAGCCTAAAGAAAGGTTATAAACTACGGAAACTATGCCCGAAAATGAGCGTGTATATTGAAAGAAACCTGCTTGCAATGAATTATAATACTATTAGTAAAAATCTATTAGAATGTTATTTGGTCATATCACAATACAAAACCTTGTATTTCACAAAATCAGTATGGTTTTGTTCCTGAGCAATCTATTGTTACTAGTGTTGTCTGGACATATTAGATACAAGATATCAAATTGTCGGTAGTCTACTACTGTTCAAACTATTGAAATCTTACTTCTTTTATAAATCTAACTATGTTTTTATAACAATTGTAAATTTATAAAGACTCCGGCGAAGAGACGCTGCAACGTTCGAAAACGTTTTCTTGTCAACTTTTTCATATATCATTTGAAAACTTCTTTATCTTGCCTAATGTTCACGAAAGTAGGTGATCTGACAATTTTGTTTCTGCATTATAAATGAGGATGTAAATATTGCGCTGCACGTCATGGGCGTAGATATGAAAACAAACACTCTTGTTTCACAGTTACGATTTTTTCTTCGACTGGAATAACTATATCGTAGACTTCTGTATGGGCGACGACCATTATCAGAACCAATAAATTAGTTTATTAAAGATTTACCGGATTCAATTAAATGTGGGCTCAAAAATCAAATGTGTAATTTGCGATATATCTCTAATGTACTGAACGAAAAATTATTACTTCAAATACATAACAGATTCTATTCAGTTTGTAACTTTACAGAAGACGCTTAAAATTATAAGTGTTCCACCATGTTTAATAAACTGCTACTTACTATTTTTTTCATTTTATGTACCTATTGTCAAGCGCACACCTATGACACGCTGTTCAATTTGGCCTTTTTAATTATTACTTTTACACCATTATTACTTTTTGCGTTAATTTGAACCAAATGCAAACAAAGTTGATTAGTTTCTTGAACTATAATAAATTTAAATCTAATAATTGACTCTTATTCAATAGGAAATGAAAACGCACATTTGTAGTTAGAAACCTTGGCGTTCTATTCGATTCACACTTGAGCTATATGTCGCATATAAGGAATCTTTGTAGTCCAGGGTCTAAAACATTAGTGATTGATCAGGTTAGCATTTTCAAGACATGTATTTTCTAGAAACGCTATTTTTCGGCTTTATAGTTAGCAAGTTAATTACTACATTTTTATCTAATTGAGATTGAGAAGTTACAGGTTATATCGAGACAGTAACATTGATTATGAATCCCTTCTGGAAGGACAGGCACTGCGAACTTTGAATTCCAAGTGAGAAGTACATGGTGCTTACTTCATTTAGAAATTTGTTGAAGGTGTAATTGACAAGCCCTCCTTTCTCTTCAATATTAATCGTGTTATTTCTAGAACTTTTTTTCGTTCTTTCAATACCGTTTTCCTACCGTTTTGCTTTTACTCTTTATTTCCTCATTTTTAACAGTCTACCGTGCAGTTGAATTATTATTATTTTTTATATATCTATTTAAAGAATGTCTTTTTAATTTTCGACAGAAGTGAAAAACAAACTATTTCTAACTTGTGTAGTACAACTTCATGGGACATCATTGTCTTAGTCATTATTTCTTATAGAATTTAACTAGTGAATTAGTAATCGTGATCAACATAATTGTTTTATAAAATGCGAACACTGCTTCATCTAATCCTTTTTTAATTAGAAGTTGATTTAAATAAATCATACAGAATTCAGTTCGTAATTATATATCTACATTTTTACGAAACTAATCTCAAGTGAATCATATCAAATACATATGCTAGAAAGTCCGCCGCTATAATTACGTAAACTCGTGCTATTTCTATTGGTGTTTTAATTTGACACTCCGGCTGGAAAATAAATAACCAGGTAATGAGTAAAATGAGAGGAAAGTATTTTACAATGTACCTGACTACGTTAAATTGTTATCAGCTTCTATTTCCTATTATTATTTCAAACTACGTAATCACTATGAAATCTCAGTTTGCTCTTGTATCATTATTCTCTCACTTTATCAATATTGAATCTCTACTTTTGCTTTCTTATTCTTATAGTTCTCCTTCTTCCAGTATTACTAAAAATTACTTATCATTACGTGCTTTATCTATGTACATATTAATTATGTGTATTATACAGTTTATGTTTAATATATTTGCTTAAATTATTAGTTGACATCGGTTGGCTATTTCAGGCATAATAATGGACAGTTTTTTCCGTAATGTAGTTTAGATATTTCAGTCATTCATTATTTAATGAGATTAAAATGTAATGCGCTTATATACTTCTAAATAGTTTACAAATGATCCAGATAAAAAATTTTTGTCCTCTATATAAGCTGATGATGTAATTTTCGAATATAATAATAATTAAATATTGCCATATTTTATACCATTTCACTAGCAATCTACGAATTAGTTTTATTGACTGTTATTTTGTAATAATAACATTTTCAAGAAATACCTAAGTTCTAAATTATATATTAAAATTTTAACGTCAATTGCATTCTGATAGTGTTTTGATTTTAATTGGTTACACTGTGGTTGCATACTGCTATGAATTTCACTATAAGGTAAGAAAGGTTATGATGCAAAATATAAGATAGTTTCTTGCAGATTTCCGAAGCATATACTTACGGAGTTTTCTTAATTCTTTAAAAATTTCTGAAGGTAAATTTCTTTATAACAAGGTCTAGCAAACTAACAGATTTGATATTTTCCAAGTAAATAATATAACGATTAAAAGTAAAACACTTTATTTATGTAAGACATGTTTCTCTCTACATTCCTGTATATAAATTACAGGATAAGTAATTAGCCCCAAATGCACGTTACCATTAAATAAATAGGTTGTTATTTACAACGCATGTATTATTTAAATACAGCGACATTTAATTAAAATTATAATTGGAATTCCAAATTTCAATTACTCTGTTTCTGGTATAGCAAGGCATGTACATAAAACTACCGACTATACGAGGCGATATTGTAGTTTTCAAGCATATTTCAGATTCATAAAATGGTTTCTACTATGAAATCAATATCTACATAAAACTTATTAGAGATTTAGATAAATTCTAATGATAATTATTATTTAAAAATACGAGTTCAAAACTTAAATTTTAGGAGATATAATGATCCTCCGGTATATTATGCATTACGTTGTATAACTTGAAGTTCAAAATTAAATTTTATATGCTCTAACTTAAAATTCAAAAGTCTATAATTCCAATATAAACAAGAGAAATAATTTAATTTCAATTTACTTCAAATATTTCAATAATGTTGATTATAAATACCTTTCATTTTCATAAATATTTCAAAGTGGTCCCGTACGAAAAAAGAATAGATGGATATTTTACTGATGCTAAGATTCAAATGAGAGATTAACTGAGAAAACATGTCTCATTAACTTAGTGTGCAAGATTGAATATTCTCGTTTATGCCTCATCCGCTACTTTTATACTTTTTTCATTGTCTTTCTTCGATTTTCTCCGAACGCTTGAATTTTTAACTTAGTGTAGTTAAGTGCATTCAGTGGCGTATTGTAGAACTAATTAAACTCATATGAATTTTAAATTGCTTTCAATAAGGTTAAATTTGTATTGTTAATTCTTCAAATTCAAAATTTATCACGATCCACATAATATGCTAATATGAGGACTTGACAGGAAAGCGATTTCTAAAAATTTAAATAAATATCCTGAAGTAGAAATTTATATAGAATACCCGCTCTCGAAATAACAGGGTCTAATTAAAGAAATGGAATTAAAGAATCATACAGAATTCAATTCGTAATTATATATCTACAAATTTACGAAATTAATCTTAGGGTTGACTCGAAGCCGTCCTGGAAACCTTACATCAATGAACTATCTGGAGGGCTGCCTCGGTTCTGCTACTGCTTGCATGTTATTTCTCGTAACGTTGGTGTGGAGGCGGGACTGCTTTCTTACTTCGCCTATGTACAGTCAAGATTCCAGTATGGTGTGGTGGTCTGGGGCAATTCCATCGACTGGCGGAGGATATTTGTCCTCCAAAAGTCATGTATTTGAGCAATTTATAGCATGAAATCAACAGAGAGTTGTGTGGGTGTGTTTCGATCTGCCTAAGTACTGACAATGCCCTCAATTTATATACTTCAGTGCGCGCTACATATGAAAATAAACTATAACGAATTTTTTAAAAAAATACGAAACGAATCACGCACATGCTACGCGAAACTTTCGTAATATGCATCTTGTGCCCCCACAAACGAATTTTACAAAAATACAAAAAAATGTTGTTCACCATTGGGTAAAAATTTTCAATCACATACCGCTTCGGATCAAGAGCTTGCCGTTGGCCCGGTTTAAAATTATTTTTAAGTTTTGACTAAACAAGAGTTCTACAATGTGGAAGATTGCCTTAAAACAATTGTAGAGATTGGCGTATAGCATATGTCAACTGCACACATATATATGTATATATACTTACTTTATCTATTTTAACTTGTAATTGTTGTTTCGTTGTTATTTATTTTCATACTTATAACATATGCCATGTTTTTTGACATTATGGAACGTATTAAATATTATTATTATTATAATCTCAAATGAAGCGTTTCAAATATGTACGCTATATATATAAGTACGTCGCTGTAATTACGCAAACTCGTGCTATTTCTACTGGAGTTTTAATTTGGCACTGTGGCTAGAAAATGAATAACCAAGTAATGAAAATTTATGATGAGTAAAATACGAGTGAAGTATTTTATTATTTGTCTGACTACGTTAAATTATATCGGCTTCTATTTCCCATTATTATTTTCAACTATATAATTACTACGAAACCTCAGTTTTCTCTTGTACCATAAGTCTCTCACTTTATCAATACTTAATCTCAACGTTTGCTTTCTTATTCTTATATTTCTCCTTTTTCTGGTATTTAATAAAAATTACTTACTCTTCTTGCTTTAACTATGTACATATTAATTATGCGTATTATGCAGTTCATCTTTTATATAGTTTCATAAACTACGAATTAACATCGGTTGGGTATTACATGCATAATAATGGAAAGTTTTTTCTGTGATGTAGTTTAGATATTTCAGCCATCCATTGCTTAATGAGATTAAAGTGTGATATGTTTATATACTCCGGAACAGTTATTAATGAGTCTATATTTTTTGCTGTTTGTACAAGGCAATAACGCAATTTTCGAATATAATATATCGAATATTGTAATATTTTATTGTCTTTCAGTAGGAATCTATGAAAGTTTTATTAACTGTTATTTTACATTAATAACATTGTAAAGCATCAGTTCTAAATGGTGTACCAAAAATTTAAGGTTAATTGCTTTCTTGATGGTGTTTTAATTTTAGTTCTATACTAATGAGGCATGAGAATCACAATATGTCTGAAAAAATCGCAGAGACGTAGATTCTATAAAGTTAAATAATGTAATCTAGTTTGATTTATCGTAAACTGTGTATATACTTACAATAACCAATCCACTTTCGCATAAAACTCTCAGACTTACGCACACACAGCGCACAGTGATGTTACTGCTGTACTCACCTTCGAACCTTTTTTATGAGTTCATGAAGATATTACTTCCGAATTTTAATTATTTTGCTACAAGCAAAAAAATACTTCATTTTAGACTAGACATTATAATGGGTATTGCATGCATTCTAATAGAAACACATTATACATATTATAAATCAGGAAGTTTCTGAAGCCAACTTTCATTTATATTTTACTCAAGATCTAATGAATATATCATGCTACCTTAATATGTAGCGTTCACGTATCTTTGCCTTTTTCATACGTTATTGTTTCACTTAAATGAGCACTTGTGTCATCTGTCAACACACACAACACTAGAATACGTGATTTAAATGTGGACATGATGAATATCCTCTAGTTGCCACTTTTTATTCAGTTTGTAATGTATCACAGCGAGGATTCAAATGAAGTAAGAAGGATGTATTCATTTATTGCATTGGTCCTCACTGGATTATTAATGATACAACGGTTTGCTTTTATTTATTTATTTTCAATGATTATTCCTTCTTCTGGCGGTGAGAGTACCGGTCAGTGCGTACAAATTTGTCTTTAACGACTTTTCTATGTTAATTAACCACGAACTTTAAAATAAAAAAATACCTGATACTTGTTTTATGAGCATACACACATACACACATTTATATTGAGGTCATTGATCTACGTAAAAATCTACAACTTCGGCTAGCTTAATCAGTGGAAAGAAAATTAAATATAGTACATGACGAATATAAAAATACCTTGAAACAGTACTTTTTTCTAACTTTATTTAGATCTTCTATAAATGTCATACGTTATTTCTAGGCGCCTCGAGTTGTTGTCTCACTCTGTTTTCTTATTATTAATTTGATACGTACTCTGAACTAGCAGAAACTAAAATAATTATACTTTTTGTAAATAGTTTAGACATTTTTGTATGTAAGCTCTCCATTTTAGTTTTAATGTCCATTAATGATTCTATTTTTTATTGTTATTTTATTTTAAATTCATTCTATAAATTAATTTGATTAATTTTCTAGTTCTATTCATATTAAGAGAGTGAATTCATTATTAGATATTAGATAATTCCTGCATATAAGACGAGCTTATGTAAATATCTACAGGCTAATTCTCTTAACGAGTAACAGCTAATATCTCCATAATAATTAAGAATATGTTCATAGTTCGTTTGCATTTACTTCATAATACCATTTTTTGGATAAAAGAATAACATTTTTTCCGATTCAGTAAGAAGTGTAGGCACTTTTAGTTTTCAAATTAATAACATATTTCTCAAATTTCTTTTGAAAAGATTTTTTCTAGGAAATCGGCACTATACAGGCAGACTTTATAATAAGAAAAGAGTAGAAAGATTATTTTGATGAATTACATTCTATTGACAGTTCCAAAAAAAGCTACCTCTCGTCAGTCATGACGCCAAACGCTATGTGGAATCTTTATTTATACGAATTTGTGAAATGTCATTTGCATTTAATGTGGATGTGTTTAGGTTTTTGTGTAACTAAATATTTCACGTGTTCTTTTCTCAATTTGTTTAGGTAAATTTGAAAAAAATTCTTTTCATGCTTAAATTATTATTGCGTGTAACAGCCTTAACTGCAGTGACGACTTTTGCTGAAGAAGAAAAAAGATTTTTGACCGAATTTTATTTTTGAAACGGTCATAAGGTTGTTGGACCTTGGCCTCATTTAATTAAATAATATATATCTAAATTTCAACTAGAATTCCTAGAAGTTGCTATTGAATATACCTGAATCTTTGTGCAAATCTATTTCACGAAACAGGCAATACTGACGGTGAAGGTGGCACCTGAAACTACATAACGCACAGAAACTTATACTTCGTGATGAGCAGAAGGATCTCTTTCTGTTGGAATTTGTTATACTATTGTGATAAAGGATCTGCATCTACACTGATAGGATGTTAATTCATTAGCTTCTGCCAATTGTTCCATCGCAAGGACTCCGTTATTGTGAATGGTTTGTAAATACTACTGGATAACGACGACGTCTTATCAAGAATATTTTTTCTCTAATGAGGCAGGTTTCCATGATTCAAGTTATGTGAACTTACGGAATAGGCATCTATGGACATGGAGAACCATTATCTGTACATATATTGAGTCTCCGTTCCATCTACAAAAAATTGGGGTTTGAGTGACTATTACAATACAACGATTAGAATGTATATTATTTGTCAATATAAAATGCATATTGTCATGCAATAAAAATAATTTCTATGTTTATTTTAGGAAATACTAACGTTGAAAAACACAGTTAAGAGATTTTAGAGCTCTTTCTTAATGAATTACACTGGGATATTTTCAACAAGGTGGTGCGTCGCCTCTGTGTACCCGTGAAACTCTAAATAGAATTTCTGTATAATTTGGGCGATAAGCAGGATCATGCCCATCACGGTCGTGTAGGAAGTGTATGGACCAATTATGTGACCATTTTAAATACCTTTTATGCATAAAATTATAAAATTTTTTGTTTAATATACACAAACATTTGCTATATTGGAAGGTGCTGGTTTCCAAAGTATATGACACTTAAACCTAGCAAGTTTAGAAACCTAACAGCTATAAAAGTGTATACGCAAAATATTTAGCTTGTTTTTTATTACAAACATCAAAATCTAAGGAAAAATAATGTTACTGTCATGAATGTATCTACATAATTTCGTGTAATCGTTTCCATTAAATTTTTTTCCATTGACTGCTACATTTGACGATTAAGAAAAAAAAAATTCAAGGACAACTCTGAGCTATGTTTTTGAATTGATTGTAATGTATCATAATAAATATAAAGAACATTAATACATTTATTTGAATGAGATTATAAAATTTGTTCAGGATGTCTTCTTTAATGTTATATATTTTGTGTTTTTTATGTATTTAGTTAAAACGTCTCTTTTTGTATTCTTTACTTTTGTTGAATATGTCACATATTTAAATTAATTAGGTAATTAAAAAAATCGTACCTTTTTTTAGTACTTCATATTATCAAAGTGTATTTTCTATTTGTCTATTCATTCTGAAATAACTGACGAACAAGACAATTTAGATGAAAAAAAATGTGTATAGAAATTTTTGCTTGAAGAAACAAAAAAATTGGGTTTGCATTTAAGAAATACAAAATTTCCATTGTTAAACATGTCCGTGCTCAAATTACTTTTTGACCGACCTGTGTATAATTTTAAATAACTGTGCCTTAACATAAATAAGGTGATATATGTGTTTAAAAGTATTAAAAATTACATAGTTGTAATAATTTTGACAAATTCATCTTTAAGAGAGCTCTTCGGAGAACAATCATATACCATACATTTAGAAAAACAAATTTGATATTCACTTCCAGTATTGTTTGCTGATATATTATACATTTTATATAATATTAGCTAACTGTCTTCTCGGGTATTCGAGTGCGTATTTTTTTTTCTTAAAGGAATGATTTAATTGACGTTTCGGTAAGATCTCACTGGTCTTTATCTAGTAAAGCTGACGCGTCTTGTCAAAATAAAAGTACAAGAAACGAAACATCTGAATCATACAAATGCGATAGTAGATGAACCAAAAACTAGAAAGAGTAGTATTAATACAAACAAACAAAGCCAAGTTTTCAGGTTAAGAAAAAGTCAGAGGGCACCAAATCTGGTAAATAAACTGTATACGAAAGCGATTATAGTAATTCAAATGTAGTTCAAGAATTTTTGCAGTCGAAGTGTAAACGCGTGGATTATTCTAATGAAAAAGCACGTTTCTTTCCTCCTCCGGATTTTATTACATCGTGGAATTGACCGAAAAGGAAAGCATAATATTCGCCTGATGTTATTTTTTTAAAAAAAAATCGATAAGTAGAATACCACTGCAGTCGCATAAAATAGTAGCTATAATTTTTTCGGCCGAATATACGGCCTTTATCTTTTTCAGAACATTTGCGCTGACCTCAATCCATTATTTCGATTCTCGCTTCTTTTCAGGTGTAAAATTTTGGAGGATTGACCAGTTGAAAGCAAATTAGACATTTTATTGATGCTGTCCTCTTCTGTCAGACTCACTAATTACTAATTCGCCGTTGTATAATATAAATTGTCAATTCTATCTTATCATTTGAAGAAAAAAATTGAAATAAGCGAGATGGAGAAAGATAGATAGATAAATAAAGTAAAAAGCAAAATGTAAGAAATAAAAAATGCTTAAAATTATTATTTAGAATAAATTAAGGAACATTAAGATACACGTAGTTCTACATACGATATTAAAAGCAATGATAAAGTAAGTAAAGCGAATGATATTATAAGTAAAGGATAAAATAAAAACGTAGTCACAACACAACTGGTCACTGTCAGAAAAAGACCAATACATACATATTTAGATAGACAGTTATTGTAGTAGAAAGAAGTTTTGGATATGTCTTGAATTTTTCACATCCTGTACCAAAACTTTGAGAAAAACTATAATTTTAAGCAGAAGCCTACTAATTACACTATTATACAGGGCGTTTCAAAAAGAACATACATATTTCGAATGCATATATTTATTAAACTTTAAAACATACGAATATGAAACTTTACACACATATTTACGAGCCTCTCAAGTCACTGACGTTATGGCAGTACGGATTCGGTTCTTCAACTCTTCAAGATTCTGTGGGAGTGGCGGTACATAAATGTTGCCTTTAACAAAACCCCACAGGAAGAAGTCACAGGGAGTCAAATTCGATGACCGTGGAGCCCAGCTGAGAATGACAAGTCCCCAGCTCCTTGACGACCAATCCAACGGTTCGGTAGAGTTTCATTCAGATTTTGACGCACTTGGCGACTCCAGTGAGGGGTGCCCCGTCTTGTTGAAAAATTAAGTTGTCTTCGTGCAGCCTTGGAAACAACCAGTTTTGTAACATAGAGATACTGCAGACCGTTAACCGTGTTTCCATCAAAGAAGAATGGGCCATAAACAGATGATCGTGATATCGCACAAAACATTTTTAGGCGAATCTCGTACATGTTCAATGGCTGCATGTGGGTTCTGTAGATCCCAAATTCGAACATTGTGCTTGTTTACTAGACTTCTAACATGGAAAGTCGCTTTATCACTGAACACGATGCATTGTGCGAAAGTTTTATCATTGTCAATAGCATCATGAATCTCATTACAAAATGCCACACGTTTCCGTTTGTCTTCAGGACGCAGAGCTTGTAACAACTGTAACTTGTACGACTTCATAACCAACCGGCTCCTTCAAACATGCCAAATTGTTGTTGTAGGCAGTTGTAACTCCCGACTGGCACGAAAAGTTGATTTTGAAGGATTACGTTGGAAAGCAGTTTGAATTCGTGCAACATTTTCTTCAGAAACACGAGGGCGGCCAGGACTTTTTCCTTTACGTACACATCATGTATCTACAAATTGTCGATACCATCTGCGAATGTTTCACCCAATCGGAGGATCAATTTGGTAGCCCAACTTGAAACGTCTTTGCACTGTAATCACGGAATTGCACTTCGCAAACTCGAGAAGACAAAATGATTTCTGCTGCGGAGTAGCCATTTTAAACATATGACGGTTACCAAGGAAAACAAAAGACTACTAACATCTAGCGGCTATTAAATAAACTAGAATTCGTTTCTCCAATAGCCGAGTCGATGCGGGGCGATCTATAGTTTGGACAAAATAATACTTTGTAATACGTATATTCTTTTCGAAACACGCTGTATATTGTAACTCATGAATATGTTTACTAATACAGAAAAATTAAATATTTCTAAAGTAAATAAAACCTAATATATGTATACCTAATTCGGTACTCAATAATAACTATATTTAAAGCATAACTCATAATTATAATCCCTGCCGATTGCTACTGGAATGCAAATTTAAATTTATTCGTTCTTTTAAAAATTGCGTAATTAATTGAAACTTGTCACTTTTAATTACATTTAAACATTTTGTGCATAATAGTGAACATTAACTAAGATGTATCATAAGCAGTGTATATCCTGCCACAACTGCTGTTATTGTATATACGTATTAACTATTTCTCCACATACTAACAAATGCATACTTAAATACAAGCTTAAGTTTCGAAATTGTGAGTATATCATCGTGTTCTTTATGTTGTTGTGATATTCATCAATGATGTTTACTAATTAACAGACATTTTTAATGGTTTGTGATTTAAACATGGGAACTTATCCCAGGCCATCTTGTAAAGTTGTTCGTGATCGATCTATGTAAATGTTATACTGATTTGTGAAAAGAATTAATTATAATAATCCATATATGTCTATGTAATGTTCTATATGTTGTAAGACTATCCACTTTATAGTAGTTAGTCACAAGTAGTTTGGTGAGATTCATTGTATCACTCAATTGAAATTTGAATGTAATTACTTTTGATTACTAAAAAAAGGCTAAAACTTTTATCCTTGCTAGAAACGTATAATGTTTTTAATTGCTTTGTGTAATAATATGTAGGTTACAGGCTAGTAATAATGTTTTAGTAGAACAAAAAGACGTATTGTTCACTTTTCCATGGGTCTGTTCTCTCATTAAAATACAGCCGAGTCTCAGGGAATATAATTTTTATAAATGGAAATATAACATACCAGATGCCTATACTTTCACGTCTAGTCGTGATTTCTATTTTAGAAACCCATAATTTTTCTGGAATTTGGTTAGTAACAGGTACTCTTCCTTTAGAATTCTGAGATTTTTGACAATGAATAATCTAAATTATTCTGTGATATTTTTTACTTACATAAAGGTCTAGTCGATTTGAAGGTGATTTGAATACAGTTTCATTTGATAGAGGTTTCATTACAGAGGAGATATTACATGAACTCAGGAAGCTAAAGCCAAATATAGCCTTTAATTATAATGGATTTTTTTTAAGGGCTGGACATTTGTATTATTTTCTCCACTTATTGTGTTATTTAATTTATCACTTCGAACTTCAATTTTCCCGGACTACTAGAAAAATGAAAGATGGTCGTCATGACATGTGTAACTACAGGCATATAGGCATACTTGTAAACAGTGCTAAAGTAACTTTAACTACAATAACCACCACTATAGACGCACAAAACATAAAACTTGTAGTAAGCACAGTTTTGTAATAAAATCGTATATTATCAGTTGCGCATAGTCCGAGCTTAACACCATAGATATACAGGTTGAGTGAAAAGTTTCTGGGAGTTAGACTGAGGAAGTATGAGAAAAATCTACGCTATAGTATTAATAATGAAAATTAAATATATAATTTTAAATAGTAACAACTGATAGTCACTATCGTTCAAACAAATCGTTGTAGCGCTTATTAGCGATAACCATCACCGCATTAACGGGGTCTTTATTTAAAACGTTATTGTTAATCTGGAGAATTATAAATGTTATGGACGATCGTGTAAGTCTAAAAAGTACTGCAAAACAAAACTGACATAGTTAGCTGAGCAGCATATATTTTATTGATCAACAAGTTTCCGCATAAATTCTGGACTATACATTTTCCTTCATTACGTTAAATATTGAAAATTGTATTACTACAATAGTATGGAACAATCAGCACTTGATAGGTATAAATTATCTCCTTTCCATTATCTATCTCGAACAGAAAAGGTATCATATAATGAGAGCGTACTCAAGTTTTCTCGTGACGAACACGTTGTAGAAGAACTTCAAAGCTAAAGTACTATCAGTGCTTACACTATTTTATAAGGAATTCGGGTAGCATCATGCACTACATATATATTGCGTGACTTACATATATACCGAAGGCCAGGCTCGAACATTAATGAATCAAACTGTTTAAAATGTACGATTACTGAAAATTTTTCTAAATTTATGATTGTTTTAGTGCTGATACACCAGTCACTGATAATGCATACAATTTTCTACAGATTTAGTTAGATATCTCACCAAATACCTTTAAATTATCTGCTGACGCCAGTACACTACAATCATCTATATATGCAAATATTTAATAATAACGGATCAGTTGTAACCCAGAGAAACGCCAATTATTATAGTATATGATTTGGAGTGATAACCATTGAAGCAAACATAACTAGAACACCGCTACCAATACGATGACGCAAATTCCACCCCCGAGAAAAATTCAATGCATCTAGTTTGATTAACAATAGGTTACGATTGATCGAACCAAACGTCTTAGCGAAATCAACATAAACTGATTTTTAGTTTTTTGTTTATCTACTTTGCTAGTTTTGGTAATACAGTTCTACAAACAACAAGGAACGATAGGGAGTGCAGATTATTTAACTTTCCTTTAAAAAAGAGCAAAACAAATTTCTGCTTTGTTTTACAAATCGTTTATTTTGTAATACGTTCTTAAATAAGTAAATGCAATAAATGAAATCTTATTGTATCTACCATAAAAAAAGAAACAAAGGAAAAGTAAATTAGTGTCCAGTCAAAGTTATTCATTACAGAACCTTAAAGACTCAATTTAAATTTACTGCAATAAATTGTGTTTAATTGTCCTTCATTATCGCATTCCCAAAGTGAGTAACCCAAACGAACGTTTTATGATTATTTGATTAATAATTGATTCAACTGTCCGACTTACTTTCATGAAAATGTAATTGACGTCAATAAATCTGATTGTCAGTGGCCATAAATTGTGGTCATAACTATAAATATGTATCGATTTTGTTTTGCTTAAATGTCGGTAGTAATTTTTAGGTGTCTTTCCAATTAAAATGAGCAACTTTATAATGATTATGAAACGGTTATTGTTGAATTTGTTATTAAATCAAACTGGTATTTAATGGAACTCGAAGTGTGTAATACAGCTACCATTTTGCTTGAGGTATTATATAAGGTCTATTCGTCTTAACCGAAATTTATGTTCGCTGCAAGAAGATTGATTATAGATTTAGTCAAAGTATTTCGCTTCAAGCAAAACCTTACGAGGTCGAGAACTGCTCGACGAATACTGGTTCTCTATTTTGTCTATTGTATTTTTAGTTTCATTAACAGAACAGATTTCAACCTATGTCGGATTTTTTTGAGTAAACACATGCGATGTAATGAAAGAAATAATACTATTAACGCAAAATTAAACGTCTGCTTATATGAAATGATGATTTGTAATATTTTTTTCTTTCCGTGTCAATATAGCAAATAAAAAATTAAATAATTAAAAATACGAAATATCATTAATTAAGAATTATCATGCACATGAATTCATGTAAACATACTTAACATACATGCAATATATAGCATTGTTCATATGTGTTATGCATTAAAAAAAGTAAAATCAAATCAAAAAGTTAAAATGTATAATATAATGTTAAAATGTAATTTATTAAAAAAATGTTCTACTGCACAATCTTCTGCCTTGATCGCTGCATGTATCTTTCGTGCTATACTACATACAAGATTATAACAATCTTCTCTGGTTAAACTAGTTCACTAGCCCGCATCTGTAGAATTTTTTTTTTAAATTTTTTCGAAAAACACTTAAACCTTGATATTTTTACTTCTAAATATGCCATAAGTATTTGATGTGTGATCAAGTGAGACTGTGGTGGCCATTCTAAGCTTAACACTTCATTATCGGTAAGCTAACACATTGTCAGTCAGTGTAAGATTGCGACTGTCCGATATGTATGCTTCTGTCTGCTTCCTACAAATATTGTATATTGAGCACTAGGCTGTCCAAAAAAGCTGTAGCGTAAAGGAAAAGATTATTGGATAACGTAATTTTTCTATAAATTTTATTGTTTCGTTTTTGGGTTTTTGATCATTAGTGGCAAAAAACCCTAAAAAACTAGGAACAGTGTTTAATTAATGGTCGAAAACCCAAACACAAAAATATAAGACAGGTACCATTTTTCAGGTAAAACTACATTAGATTCATTCGAGAAAACATTTGTCCAGTCGTCGGTTATACAATTTTCGTACTTTTTGTCTCATGATAATCATTTTCTTTTGTTCTTTCGTTAAATGTATTATTTTTCGTGTATTTTATCCACATAAACCAACTTCAGCAAGATGCTTTCTTACTGTTTGAGCAGGTATGATTGTCCTATACTATTGCTCAAGGTTATTAGAGAGATCTTTTGAAGATTTCTTTCTGTCTGGACACATTATATGATTCACATAGAAGCTTCGACTTCCAAAGAAATGTATCCTGGTTTAAATATTGTGCTTACAATGGTTGTAACCATGGCAAATTATATCAAAAGAAGACCCCTTAAATCAAGAATCCTAGTAGCACTTTATAAACACATGAGAGCAGTACAGTCAGTATTACTGCTTTATAGCTAGATAAGATCGTCACCAGGTGAGAAGGTTTTGCAGTATGCTTTTGAATTGAGATGAGTTCGCCGTGATTTATATGTGATGAAATTGAGCTATTTGTATAACACATTCGAGAAATTAAATAAACGGTTGTAATTATGGAGCAGAAATATAAAGCCAGAAAACCTAGAAATGTTTGCAAACTTTAACGAATTTTTTAAAACTGCAAGGCCGAAGAGGTTAAAGTTTTCTTTGTAACTACTGAAGATCATTTAGTATGGTAGTAAAAACTTTAAAAAGTATTTTTTTACTGACGACAACTTCATAACAAGTTAGGAGTGGATTGGGGACACATTTCAAGATATTCCTAAAGGTTTCATAACTGCCGCAGAAAATTTTCATAGACTTCACTGCAAGTGGCGAAATCAAAAGACAGTTTAGTACTAAATCACTGTTTGTATTTTGGGCTGGGGCAGATGATGAATTACCATTTTCAACCTCCCATCTTTGCAAAATCGGATTTTCTACGGTAGCTGCTTTTAAGACAAATATATAGATCTCAGCTAAATATAGAGAAAGAAGTTTCCAATATTAAAGACTTTGCTCTGCAAAACAGGCTCGAATAAGTCACTTGTAATTATTAAACTTGTTTGTAATTTATATCAGAATGTATTTTATTGCTTTTCTCTTTGTCAATTAAGAAATTTAAAAAAAAAATAAGAAAACAGTAATACTCTTTCTTATTTTTCGGTACACTTGCGCCGCTCTAGAGGGACACACCCCACAGATTAAGAATCACTGGATTAAAGTCTTTAAAGCAACTATTTGGTACCAGTTCAAACTACGATTTCATCAATTGAATGAAGTCGAATCGACCGCCATAGTTAAACAACTAGATGCAAACACTGGAAATTTTGCAGTCATCCAAGAATCATACTTGACGCAGTCTCTGTATTCCATGTCGAGAGTATTCTGAATCTCCTTCCGTATACATCTTTTTTCTATAAATATGAAAGTTATATTCTTTGTAATCTATTTTACTTTTCTCAAATTTATTTACTTTTTAGATTACTATGTTAACACAGAATATTTTGTAAAATATTATATTTAAGAACTGTACTATTTATTACTCAAAGTATAAGCACGTGCAAATATTTGGTTCACCAGTATATTATCAATTCTCCAACATGTATGTGTATTGAATAAAATTATTAATCATTATCTCGATTTAAAGGTTCTAATTTAATATTACAATAGTCAACACTCAGTATACATTTGAACAACATTAGCAGTTTTAAAGCAAGGTCTTGGAAATTACGAATCTCTGTTTTCATTTAAGATCATCAAGACGGAGTTTTTTAAGATTGATGTTCTGTTGCAATTTAATTATTAGAATGACTTGGAATATGTCAGAGCTTGTGCAATGTTGACGTAATGTGCATTAGTGCTGCCTTGAGCTAGCGATGTCCTTGCATTGACGATAACTCAAGTATCTTAGAAAACATTCACTCCATTTCCTGAACAGTCTTTTAGTTATCCAATCGTGTTTCATGTGTGTAGATGTCTTTAAAAACGATAGCTCTTGTTAATCGCATTAAATGAGTTGCGCTGTCTATCTTTCACATTTTCACATCATAATTGCATGAGCCTTGATGTACAAGAACAGTGGCAGACCTTTCTTAATTGACGTATTAATATAACATTCAATTACGTAAATCCGCATCACACATTTAAATAATTAATCGTTTGCAGAACTAACACTATTACATTTATAATAAAAATCTACTAGCATCATTCATAATTCAGAGGTAAGGAAAAAGTAAGCAATCAAATAATATATACAGTAATTAACTTAAAAATACTGTTGCTTTCTTAATTATTTATCACAGTACTGTCTGACAAGAATGTCTTATAATACATTAAATATGTTGGGTCGTTCCTTCGGCTGGAATGTGTGAATATTTTAATATAACTTACAGATCTATGTCGAAAACAGTTTTAGACTTTTTTTTTATTTTAACACGCAAATTAAATAATGAGTAGAAATGAGTAGACTAGACCTAAAATTGTGATTAGTGCTACCCCTCCTGTCTAATATAACTGTCTTAGATTCCACACTCATTAGGGAAAGTAATTTTATTTTAAATAGAAAATATTATACATAATGTTTATATACCACGAGTGTATTTTACCTCTGAACATACATATATACATAGATATTATGTTCGGTTAAAAAGAACACCTCATTGCATTGTAGTAAGCTGACTTTTGTAAATAAATTGGTTTTAATCAAGAAAATGTCAAGATTTATGTATTTCACGTTTAATAATATACCTCATCTAATAAAAACTTGTGGAATGTATTATAAAACTGCTGCGAAATGAGCAGTCCTAAGTTTAATTTGTAATTCAAATGTCAGTGTATAATATATTAACTTATTTTCAGGATAGGTTAAGTATTATGTACCTGTTATTAAATTGTAATAACAACTCAGGATAAAACATCAATAGTTTTGTTCTAAGTTATATATTAATATCTGAATAGCAGTTTACGAATTAATCTTTAAATAAGCATAAGCAAAGTGAAAGAAAGAAATATTTAAATTGAAAAAAAAAATAATAATAGATTCCAAGTCCATTATATGCTTTTTGTTAATTATCCCAATTTATCGGCACCACCAATCGGAGACAACCGATGATATTACTACAAAATTTAATACCAAAGGCTGAATTGTAAACATTCATAAACAAAGAGTAGAAAATTGCCATGTTTTGTCTGAAGAAATGGTATTAAATATTAACTACAAAATTTTATTCTTTTGTGTTTGAGTCTTCCAAGCACAAACATTTTAATTTAACAAAAGAAATTTCATTAAACCTTTTAAATCAATAAAATTAATTTTATTAATTCGAAATGTTTGTTTTTGGAAATTTTCAATTTTCAGCAGAAAAAAAGTGTACGTATAATTATAATTATGAGTCTATTTTTAAAATGTATAAAACCGATGTATTATAGGTTAGAGGAAAAAAAAACAATTAAATAAATAACTTGAAAAAGATTAAGAAACTCCGAAACGGTTAATATCAACTGCTTCATTATCACTTATTGGACGGAAAACCCAAGCACGAAAGAATAAAGCTTAGAATAAAACGATCAACACATTAAAATGAAAAAGAATATGTATTAAATAGTATGTGTTACGCTGAAGAAAACATCACGTCTCTATATTCAACAGCAGATGTGTACTAAAAAATTCCAATACAAACCTTGTAGATTTGCTAACCATCAGTTTCTTATAACACAATTTTCTGAATTTTTCTTTAATTTAATAAATGAAGATGATATAATACAATATTTTAAGAAGAATAGCTGTTAATGTTGTAATGCTTTCTTTGCATGGCTCTCTAAATTTTCAAAATATCCGTTAATTCCTAATAATTCAGCAAATATTATTTTTCCTTATTCTATTTCGATTACGTACTAACGGTCATTTACAACACATTTGAAATAAAAAAACATCAATGCTGGAGCTGGAATAATTACCAATGTCCTTATCGGCGTGTTCTTTATTAATACAAATTTAAGTGGGAATAAATTCCTTGAATTTATCCGGACATATATTGTCCCAAAGAAATGTAATTTGAATATTAATAGCACATGCAACATTCACAATGAACAATCACTTCACAACAAAAATTATATTTCCTTGATTAATTAGTTTAGTTATCAAAGGTATATATTAGAAATACTCCTGTTCGGTTCTGAACTAAGAACATGAAAATAATAAAAACAAGCAGTAGAGACGGTCATCTGTTTACATATATATATATACGAGTGAGCGTTTTTATATTCGCGGAATGAGCGGGTTGTAGAGGGGTGAGTAGGCGCATTGGGGGCGTGGCCTGTGCAGCGACTCATGATTAGTATAAATACGAAGTTTCGCTGTTATTAGACAGTTAGTCTTTGAGCTATCGTCAACCAAGTAACATAATCAGGAGTGAAAATTGAAATATGGAAAAAATCGAATATCGTGCCGTTATAAAGTTCCTTACCAGGCAAGGAAAATCAGTCGCGACCATAACGAATGAGATGTCATTGGTTTACGGCGACTCTTGTCCAGGAAAAACCATGGTGTACAAGTGGCATAGTTTATTTAAACAAGGAAGGGAATCCCTTGAAGACGATCCGAGGCCGGGCAGGAGCATTGAGGTGACCACGCCAGCACTTATCCAAAAAGTTGAACAAATTGTACTCGAAGATGCTCGGCTAAAGAAGAAACAACTAGCAGAAATGGTTGGAGTATCCGATACAACAATTTTTAAAATCCTACACGATCATCTCGACATGTCTAAGGTTAGCGCAAGATGGGTGCCGAGAATGCTCACGCCGCCGCAAAAACAACAGCGCATAGAGTGTTCGCGTGCATTTTTGGACATCTGTAATGAGACAAGGATGGTGTATTGAGTGGAATTGTTACTGGAGACGAAACTTGGGTTCATCATTATGAACCTGAGTCCAAACAAGACTCCATGCAGTGGCATAAAAAGAGCACAGCACCTCCCAAGAAATTTAAAATGTCACAATCAGCTGGGAAACTCATGGCAAAGGTATTTTGGGACTCGGAAGGAATATTGTTGATTGATTATAAAGATGAAGGTGTTTCTATAACCGGAGAATATTACGCTTCAATATTAGAGCGACTAAAAGAAGCCATTAAAGAGAAAAGACGGGGAAAATTGACAAAAGGTGTTCTGCTTTTGCACGACAACGCGCCCGTCCACAAGAGCCGCGTTGCGTTAGCTCCCCTGCATAAGGTGGGCTTCGAAATTGTGAATCACCCACCCTACAGCCTAGACCTGGCCCCGAGTGATTATTACCTGTTTCCTAAAATGAAAAAAGAGCTGCGGGGTAAAAAATTTACTGCCGATGATGAAGTCAAGGAGGCAGTTTCGGCATATTTTGCAGATAAAGAGAAATCATTTTTTTATGAGGGTATAAATAAATTAATTGAAAGATGCGAAAAATGTATCCGTCTTGCAGGTGAATATATTGAAAAAGAAAAATAATTTGGTTTTTTTATTTCCACCCCTTGTCCCCCATTCCGCCAATATAAAAACGCTGCCTCGTATATTGAAAGTACTGGATTTTGACTTTTCAAGTAGCGTAAGTGTATATTTCTATAAATGCTATATAATTGTAAATACAAGTAGATTACAGATTCGAAAATGGGCTTTTGCATAGTCGTGTTTAAAAAGCTTAATAACAACCCAATAACCAATGCTTGATATGAAAAAAATTAATTGCCCGCTAGCAGGTATCATTCTTAGTTGCACAGCAGTCAGTTGATTTTCTTATTGATGTGTTTTTATGACAATATTACAATACGACAATTTGATACGAATTCAAATTTTATTTGAACCACTTTAAGACATTTCTTAGAAATTAACTCGAAAAAATTATTTTGGGAGAAGAACAAATCATGGATGATCCCACAGCTAGTGGGAGCAGAAAATGTATTTCTGGAGCTCTTTTCAGAAAAATTGAGGACCAACTGTAACCTAATGAACCAATAGTTCATGGATTGGAGAACCAAAAAGAATACAAAACTTTCTAAGAATATGTGCTGCTTGTATACAAGCAAAAAGCAAAAACTCAAGGTGATTGTTTTAATTTTATACATTTCTAAAAAAAGTATTGTGTAGATTGCATTTGAAAATACCTCTACACACTTGCCAGATTTGCGGTCCTAACATATGGTTCATGCAAGCAAACTATCTCATTCGTGCGTAAAGATTCATTTCAAAAATTTGTTTCACAATATACTATCATATTTTCTAATTTGTTGCTACAACAACGTTACTAAAGTATCGAAAATGATGCGTTTATAGATTAAAAATGCAGTTTTAATCTAGAGCTACCTAGGTTTGCAAAAGTGGTCATTCCAAACAACGAAAAAGTCGAATTATTATCTGCAAATGTAGCCAATTAAATATAAAACAATCACAAACGATTTAATTGAGTAATTTGGCCATATGGTAAATGATATTTTCAAAATATTGCTATTGAAAGCATGTAGGTAGAATATTTTCTGATACAATTTGTATACTTTTTACACCATTCTTCACGTTTGGTAAACCGCTTTTCATAACTGATAGGAAATTTAATGTGAAGTAAATTACAAAGGGTACTAGGAAAGTTTTGCAAAATGATGCAACTATGAATCGTAGGAAGCTGCTTGTTGCTGCATGTTGAGACATATTCATACGTACATAGGAGCCGCCGCGCCATGTCAATGGGTTCAGTTATTCATTAGCAGTGAGGGTGTAAAGTGCTTGCGATGGCATCGTGGTCACGAAGTGAGATAAGGGTAGTTTTGCGTTATAACTTCGTGCGTGGTTTAAACATAGACCAGTGCTTCGAAGAAATGATTCTTGCAGTAGGTGATGTTTGTCCACATCGCACAACGATATTCAGGTTGCGCAGAGAATTTCAAAGGGGAAATTTAACAGTGGAGAATGCAGAGAGGCCGGGAAGGCCACGAACGTCAGTTACACAGACCAGTGCTTCGAAGAATTGACTCTTGCACTAGGTAATATTTATCCACATTGCACAACGATATTCATGTGGTATAGGGAATTCCAGGGAAGCTTAACTGTGGAGGATGCTAAGAGGCCGGGAAAGCCACGAATGTCAGTTACGGAGGAACACGTTACTACTGTGAGGAAAATGCTTGGCGAGGATAGGCGAGTGACCTACTAGCAGATTACAGGGTACTTCAGGTTTAATGGCACCAGCAATTCGTTCGATTCCGCATGATCATTTGCACGTGTAGAAATTTTGTTGTCTCTAGGTACCGCATCGACTGACTGAAGAGCAGATGACACGACGTGTGACTTGGTGCCGGGAGATGCTAAAAAAGTTTAATGAGGAACAATCTCGGTATGTGAACAACATCGTGAGAGGTGACGAGACTTGGCTGTACTATTACGATGTGCTGACTAAAGCTCAAAACAAAGTTTGGGTCTTTGATGATGGGGACACACCTGTAGTTGTCAGAAAATCCAGACCTGTAAAGCAGAAAATGATAGCTGTATTTTTCAAATCGAGTGAAATTGTGGAACGCTTCGTTTTTGACACACAGAAAGCAGTCACAGCTAAGTGGTATATGAACAATACCAGCTTAAAATCATTGGATCTATGAAGAACCTGCGGCCAAAGTCAAGAATGGACACCTGGTTCCTCCATTACGATAATGCTCCAGCTCACCGCGCCAAAGCCTGCACCGAATATTTGACCACGACAGGATTGAAACTTCTCGAGCACCCTCCCTATAGTCCAGATCTTGCTCCTTGCGATTTTGCACTGTTCTCGCATGGGAAAATGAAGCTAAAAGAGAGGCGGGTTTCCAGTGATGATGACCGTCTGCGGGCTTGGGAGAACGAGTGTGCTTTACTCCCTAGTGAAGTTTGGTAGAACTGGTTTAAAGATTGGTTTCGGAGGATGGAGAGGTCTCTTGAGTGTAGAGGAAATTAAATAAACAAAGCTGTATTGCAAAACTTTCCTAGTACCCATTGTATATTCTCGGAATTAATCAAGAAAAGTTAACCGAAAAATAAACTCTAAGGAATGAAAAATTAGAAATGTTTGACTAAACGTTTACATGGACTTTTTACTTCTGTATTTCATAATATACAATCCGTGACAACAATTTTAATATAAGCCATATCATCGAAAAAAATATTAGTTATTAACATTAGATCGTGACAAATCAATGGTGAACTAAGCCATTATTAAAAGTATAGCGCTGAGATAATGAAGCTTAGATAATTTATCATAATGAATTTTTTTTCACTTCTATTCGCTGTCACTCGCTCGCCTATTTTAAAATTACAAATTAGGCATTTAGCCTTGATGTTATTTATCATTTCGTCGAAGATACGTATGCATTTGATTCGTTGAGGCTATATATCATTCGAAATACTTGCAATGCGATATTAAGTTATTGTATAGGTGACCTTTGTCGTGTTTTACAGTTATATATTTGTTTTTACCAATTAGCACTGATATACTTAGAAAGGAAACAAAAATTCATTCTAATGCAATTTACTGCAACGCTTTTCAATTTCTATAAATGGCATCATAGTTATCCAGCTGTTCAAAAGTGACTGCCAGTTATTCGTTAATGGTGAGTTTGATGTTTTTTTCTGAACAAGCAAGCGCTTTTATTTAACTTATTATTCCAATACGACCATCTTCGGATTATATGTACATAGAGATACTTTTTTCGTACTAATTATATATTATTTTATTAATAAATATTATATAAACAGTAAATTATATTTAATTATAACTACCATCGTTATTTCTCTGCGCTTAAGAGATTACTAGGGCCAAGCTATTACTAATTATATAACAAAAAGCTAGAATTCTAAATTTAATATTTTTCCATTGCATTTTACCTCATATCAGATATACCAAGCGCAACACAACAAGCTTACAAAATAAACTATCATAATCAAAATACCAAACTTAAACCATCTTCTACACATGGTTGATTTAAAAATATATGCAGACACAGACTAACAATTTCACTCAGTACTAGACACAATAAATGTTTTCAGTTCCCACATCAAACTGAATTTGTGAATGTAGCACATGCTCCATAATTAAATGAAAACTACGACAAGGAAATAATATTCAAGCAGATGCAATAGAAGAACTTCGGCAAAAAGAAATATACCAATATCTTGGTATAGCACATAAACCTTTTATTATTCATATATTATTAAAACACAAATTCAGGAAAAATATACATAGTGCTTGCGAACATTTTTAATACTGAATTGTACCCTGAAAATTAAACAAAGTAACTAACTCATATGCAACTTTACTTCTAATTTATTTATTACGACTCATAAAACTGTCAGACACAGATTTCGCCTCCCTTAGTAGACTTACCAGAAAGTAGCCACAAAACATCGTATACATCATCAACGAGAAAAAGCTTTCATTGTTATTAAAAAGCACACTATCAAACAAGCAAAAGACTTAAGAACATACCTTCTGACCATGAGAAGCAAGACGCTTCACAAAATAATAATAGAAGAAGAAGAATATATAATAACCAATAACAATAAAATAGAAATCCGAAAAACCGAAAGAATACGTGAAATAGATCCTCAAGAAATAACACAAACACATATTGACAAACAGGTAACTAACAAATGAATGACAATCGAAAATACTTTCTCAAAAAATACAAGGTTCGCAAGACCAAATTATGAAAACTAAAAACCATTCATTAAATAAGACGACATTGGAGACATATGCCACGCAATATCAAAAAACATCAGACACAATTTAACATATCATCGGCGCATGTACAAACTTAGCGCAATAAAATACACAACGCGACATTACAATATCTGAAAAATAATATATAGAAATCAAATTGGTAGACGCAATACAAACCGTAAATACTTTTAGAAAATTCGGAAATTAAATTATATTTTAACAGAAATATTCTCACAGAACACGCACACATTATGGACCAAACATTGACTCATAAAAATACTTAGAAAATATATCTGACATTTTTATTCCTAACACCCATAACCTTTAGTTAAAATATAAATTTTCAATCATCAGAAGATTTCTGTACACACAGGATAGAAGAATCTAATAAACATAGATATCAATAATTATTATAATAATAATATTCTGTCTTATAGAAATACAAAGCATCATAATACTTGAATAAATTTACGGTTTTATGATGCACAACAACACCTTAATAAAGGACACGTACACTTCGATCGCAAACCCACAAATATGTAGGTTGAGTAAAAAGCTTCCTGACGTTTAACCAAAGAGGAAATCTACGCCATAATAATATTGGGTCTGGGAAAAAATTCGTGGCGTTTTTTCAGTAAAATTCAACTGGTCCCCGCATGGCGCGTGGACGAATTCATTTAAACCGAATATGCTCCATTATTATCGACAATGTTTCGCCATTTTTTTGGTAGATCCATGATCCCATCGGTGAAAAACTTCTGTGGTTTCTGGTCGAAAAACTGAATCAAGTAGTTTTCACAGGCTTCTTTTGAAACCAACTTAATTCCATTGAGAGAGTTCTGCAGAGATCGAAACAGATGATAGTCAGAGGGTGCTATATCCGGACTGTAAGGTGGGTGCATCAAAACTTCCCAGCCAAACTCTCTCAATTTTTGACGGGTCATCAAAGAAGTGTGTGGTCGGGCGTTGTCATGATGGAAGACAACACCTTTCCTATTAATCAATTCGGGCCGTTTTCTTTCAATCGCCTGGCGTAATCTCTCTAGTTGTGCACAGTAGAGTTGAGAATCAATCGTCTGACCAGTTGGAAGTAGCTCGTAGTGGACGATTCCCCTCCAGTCCCACCATACACACAGCATCACTTTTTCTGGCGTCAATGTTGGCTTAGCGAACGCTTGTGACGGCTCACCATCCTTTATCCACGATCTTTTACGCTTCCGATTATCGTACGTAATCCATTTTTCATCTCCGGTTATTAAACGTTTCAGAAACGGCTCGATTTCATTCCGTTTCAGCAGCGCATCGCAGATGTTAATTCGGTCAATCATGTTTTTCACGCTCAACTCATGAGGAACCCATACGTCAAGCTTTTTTTTGTAACCAGCTTTGTGTAAATGGTTCAAAACAGTTTTGTGGTCAATGCCTAGCTCCATGCCAATATCGACACTGCTGATATGCTTATCTTGTTGGACTTTTTCAAGAATTTCATCAGATTTTTCAGTGATTGGACGACCGGAGCGTGACTCATCTTTCACATTGAAATTTCCAGAACGAAAGCGAGCGAACCATTTCCGCGCAACAGATTTCGATAAAGTACCTTCACCGTACACAGCACAAATTTTATCACAAGCTTGCGTAGCGTTCTTCCCCTTATCATAATAATATTGCAGAATATAGCGAAATTTCTCATTATTCTTCTCCATTTTCAAGTGCGAATAACTTTCCAACCACTGCACCGATTACAATGTTTCTACGCTCAAACTAACGTTCGGAAGGTCATCTAAAAAACGAGCCGTCGGTGGTGTCACTGTGACTTGTTGTTCTTTAGTTATCGGCAACCAATGCCATCTATCGGGAAAAACGCCACGAACTTTTTCCCAGACCCAATATTTATTTAGCCCAAAAGTACAAATTAAGGAGGACATATAATAATAATAATTGCAATACATAGTATTGTTAAACAATAACAACTTAGCTAACAAATAGTAATTCAACTAATAGGTGTGTGTTGTGTGAACAAATATCGGTGTCCTATATAGAATATTTGTTCTAGTCGTGGAGGAACTAAAAGTATTAGAAATTCTTGAAGCAATACGTGGAACGAGAAAAGTTAATGCGAATAAGAGATTAAGTGCATCCATGTTGCTTTGACAAGATTAACAGTAATCCGAGCACTATATTTTCGATGCCGAATCTGTGAATCCATGCTTTTTCAAGAAGGAAGCCTATTCAACGTTTCTATCAGGATAAGTACCATCCAATTTAAGACTCGAGTATTTTTAAAAATTTTCTTTGAACAGGCTACACTTGACTTATATGAATGTTATAAATCTGATACCAGACAATGGAAGCACACTTCAACTAGCTGACGATAAAGACAAAAGACAAGAACTTAACAAGGGCCAAATAATCAAAGTCGTTAGTTGTTCTTATGGTAAACTTCAATGTATTAAAAACTGAAGTAGTGATATGCACAAAACCAGATATTTGATAGATATTTGCTGAAATAACGGAAATTGCTCGCTGTGTAAAAGACGTAAAACAACATTTGAACATGTTTAGATGCATCTCGCTGTCGGTAAACCAAGTACTTATTATCCTGGACAATTTGAGAAAATTTAGATTTTATATATTTCTAATATGTATTTATGAATAAAGTTTCGATATTCACTAAATAGGTTATCCTTTTATGAACCTAGCCAGGGTTTTTTTTAAGTACATACATATTTAATATATACCGTCAGGTACGAAAGTTTTCGTACATCCCATGAATGTTAAATATAATAAAATGCAAAACATCCGATTACGATAAAGCATATTTATTTTTTTATTTAGCAACGCTAAAAAGTTCTACTGACAATGGCAAAGCAGTTTTTATAAGATATAACAATAATAAAAACACTTTTTCCATCCCAGCAATAATTGCAGTGTGGGCAACACGCGATTGCTGCTGGATTATACATAAGACATATATGGCACATACACACAAATCATGTATAACCCAGCAGCTATCGCGTATTGCACAACAGTAACTGCATAGCGTATACTGTGGCAAAAATAATTTTTAAAATTAAATAGTGTTTCGTATTTTGTTGTAGAATTGATAGGGATATTTTACAATTTTTTCAATAATGGTTATAATTTTGGTGGAGCCTGTGATTGATTAACTGAATTACTAGAGGTTGATATACAACATCTTCCCACATAATTTTCGTATTGTGTATACCTATTTTAACAAGTAAGTTGTCATCATCAGCGAATAATTAAATAGTGTCGCATCTTGAAAACTACGGCAAAAACCTGCACGAAACAAATTCCGTACACGATCTGTACCGTCGAAAATCAAGACGCACACTCATTATCTGTTGATGATGACGAAATACGTATACAGAATACGAAAATTAATGTGGAAAGAGATTATATATCAACCTTAAGTGACTAAATCTTTCAATAATGCTTTCTTTAATAACGAGTCATTAAAGAAACCATTTTTGAGAATATTGTAGAATATCCATGCCAATATGTATAAAAGCTGTCACACATATAAATTTTAATATCAGATTTTATATCAGTCATGTTGTGATTTCTGATTTTTCTTTCGGGATATTCCTACAGGTATTCAATGGGACTTAAATCCGGTAACTGAGGTTGCAGGCGTATATTGTAAAGTAATTACTCTCGTCAAACCTTAGCTCTACTTTGTATTTGTTGATTCTACTGGTAGAGCTACTTTTCGTCGCCTAATAATATTTTTATGTTTCTATGTCTCTATGCAAATATTGTTTTAGGATTAAAAAAAAATAAAATTGACAGTTTCACTGTTGTAACGACGAGAAGCTTAGCAGAGACCCGAGAATTTCTCGTGTAATAGCGGACTACACGTCGGCAAGTGAAGCAGCAGTGACAGAGACGCAGTTGCAGCCCGGAAGCACAGAATATATCTTGAAAAACTTTTTGCCGATAAAGAAGAACCCCTCTATGAACGAGAAATTGTGAAGTTCACTGAAATATGTCAAAAGATTATGTTACGGACGGAACTGGGCACATGGAAGCTCTATAGTAATGGTGTGCTTTAGATAAGAAAAATTTTATGTGCAAAAGGGTGGCGGCATGTCAAGGGCTTTAAGTATTTCCTCATAATATATATTGGGTTCTACTAAGGTCGCATGTGTATATATTTCCTAATATTTATTTTATTGATTTATTGTATATACATATCTAAAATATTAACAATGTATTTAAACGAATAGTAGTGTCTCCGCGACGTTACTCCTTACGCGTTTCCGTCGATACATATTTTATCGATGCGAACGTGTAATCCTTATCGTTGCCGTTCATTTAAATTTAGCGGCAGTGCGACCACATGACTATTTCAGACCGCGAACATCGTTTTCCCCTCTTTCCTCCGCAGTGTATAAACACAATACACGAAGGCAGACAGTTTCCCTTATACATAAGGAGTGGAGCACAAGTAATAAGCAAAAAGATCTAGAACGCTATGCCCCCTCTTCCATAAGTATCGTTGTATTTGCTGAAGTCCTCCGTCTTGCGTTCGTGCTCCAACTCTCTTGATCTGAAATACAAAGAAGATCCATAATCCTAGACTATTCAGAAATAGATCTACGTTAATCGTATACGTTAGTGGTAGATACATTTATACACACTACATATATTGTCATAGTCTCCTAAGGTTCTCGGTAAGCGCTTTCTACTATAAACGGACTTGTATATAAAGTACATATGATCAAGTTAAGAACGCTTTCTCGGGGTGAAAATGCTTGCCGCAAATAGGCAGTATAAGTAAACACATTAGGCGACAATGGCAGATTTCTATTAAAGTATAATACACATTTGTGCGGAGCAAATTATTACGCAGGTGGTATTGGTATTGTTTCTAATGCATACGGAATGTTTCTTGAATTATATTTTATTTTATCGAGGAATTTTTAAGTTTGGTTAATGTAAGTAATTTAATTTTATTTTAATAAATGTATTCAACGTTTAGAAAGTCTTTATTTAGCGAATAATATAACATCTTATTCTTTACGAATAAAAGAATTGCGTTAATGAAGCTAATATTCTGACCACAATCAACGCACAAGTTAACCTTTTTAATATTAATAAATGACCTATAAAAACGGACAAAATATGTTATGTCTTTGACGCCAGTCTAATAAGCTTATCAAGGAACTGTTAACTGAAATTAAATAGTGTTTGAACACAGCACAAAGAGAAAACTTCAACTATTTACTACTTAAAACTTAGTTCACATATATTACAAGAACCAAAAATGCTTTAACTTCAATAAAATATGCACGCATAAAATATTTTTCTGTATTCAAGACACGATGCCTTCCTAAAAGGTGCATATTTTGTTTGGGAAAACGACACCGCTTAAACATTCTGAAATAAAAAGAAGCAGCATAAAGTTCTTAGTCATATGATAATTCTGTCTCATTAACCTTTTTTGCGGAGATTCCTCTATTACCGATTCAACTACAAAGTGCATCGATCACATCCCATACAAACGTGTTCAGTCTGCACCTGTGGTCATAAGTCTCAGTAGTAATCTGTGTGGCTAATCTGTTATTCATTAAGTGTAAGACATGCAGTTTAAAGCGAAATAAACTCGAATGATCTATTGTGGATTACGAACACGTCAAAGTAAACAGTAGGCTTATATACAGTCGCACACTTACAGTAGAAGAATAAAATAAAAAAAAATAAGGTAAAATTAAACGTAGGTAATTTAACGTGCAATATCTATTCTGGGTATTGTTCATTTAATAACGACACACAACAACGGCAACAACGACTTGCCAACCAGTGTCTGTCCATAAAATCCAAGCATGCGGTTAAAGGAAGGCGAGTTTACCGGTGACTATATTATTACTCGACTAATAGCCTCTAGTGTTAGCAATGGGATCAAAAGATTCCGCTTCGTAACACTGAACGACCTCAAGTCACATGATTGTGTTGTGTACCGTACTATGAGTGTGTCGGATGTATTCTTTGACATCAGTTTCACTGTATAATTTAATCACAGTTATCGAAGAAAGAGGAAAATCACTAGAAAGTCCGTTAGAACGATTTAAATTGATTTATGAAGATGAATTATGTCTACTAATAAAGCAAATGCAAGTTTATACATTTACTTAGCATATTTAAATAAACTTAAACCACCTTACCCGGAAAGTATTTATTAAAATTAATCTCTAATGTTGCAGATAATAACTAACAGACGATACTAAATCATATTGATAACATTCACATCTTTGTCGCATGACGTTAGTAACGTGTTTTACTTTTAGGTTTTGCAATCTCTTATCCAATAGATTCTTAAAATATACGGAAAATTTTTGGTAAAATATAAATACTTTGTATCTAGCAGTTGAGGTATTCAAAACTCATACTTTGGAGATACCGCCACACATGCTTTTCGGATTGGTTTAAACGAATACAAAAGTGCATTGATTTTCAAGGAGATAAAAACAATAAAACTATTTTCGTTAATAAAATATTTTTTGTTTGCTATTCCCAAAATATAAACGGATACCCTCGTATATCCAGAGAAAGTAATATTCTATTCGCGAGAACGGACTGAAAACCCCGTGGAATATGGTATAGATAGAGTAGTTACAGAATTCTTTTGTGGTGCGCTGACAAGTTGTCCCCCTAACAACGTCCTGTCAAATTTCAGGTTGCTGCGTTTATTAGTTTCATTGTATAACATTAAGAATTTCTTACTGATAAGCTTTTCAGCAACAAATATTCACACCCACATAAAGGATTACTTAATGAGCCCGGCGCCTCCATTTTCTATTGTTGATAAATGCGTTCGTTATAAAAAATGTGGTCATATAACCGTTAAATATGAATTATTTAGCAAACATGCTAAATCTACCACTATACAGAAAATTATTGAAACAGCGGGTGCTGTACTGTCAGACCATAGTTTGAAAACGTTTGAGATATAGAAGGCTGTGAACGTTTCTAAAGAACCCACAATATACACTTTCAATGATTAATTGCCTCTAAAGAAGCTGTCTACTAGGTGCCTATCAAATGTTCACCCTTAGTGAAAAATTGATGATTGGAATGGTTTCGCAAAAAGATCAAAAAAGATTGTTTCAGGCGTACATTGATGACCCCCAATGCACGTCTGAAACAAAATAACGTTTCAAACAGTGGTATTATAGTGTTTTTCCTCTTCCGAAAAAGGACTATGGTTGTTCCATCTGCAACATATTGTTGCTGCTATGGCAAAAATTAAGAAATTAGGTTTCGCTTTATTGCCGCAGTTGCAAGTCTGAAATGCTCAACGGATAACTATGTTAAGGTTGCTGTGCATACTTATTTCAACAAACTTGAGAATTCTGAATTTTATCGAGGCATACATATTTTGGGCCATCGCTGATCCATATGTGTCTTCGAGATGGTAGGAGGCAAGTCACAAAAGCTCTTTTATTTGTTTTCATTCTACGGATTTCGACTCATCCTAACGCAAATCACTCGCTCCAGAAAAAATATGCCAGCAGAGCAAATAACAGTTCGTATCAGAACTAAAGAACTATGCGGAAGAAACTCGGAAGATCTATAGTACACAATCTATACGAATTTGTGGAATTTATTTTAAAATAAAGCGTTTCTGGGATATATTATTAATAATATTTCATTTTATGTTATCCTACGAAACTCGCGAACCTGAAAATCAAGATAAAGTTTATTAGGAGTTCAATTACAATACAATACAAGTTTTTTTTTGCAAGAATTACGAACATTGAGAAACTATGCTGGCAGTTAAGTAAACACTTGAAATTAGAAGTTATTAATATATGTATATATATATATATATATATATATATATATATATATATATATATATATATATTGTTAGGTTTTCTTTTAACATGTGAGAGATATTAATTACTTTAGTCATTGATTTGAAAACCTCTAGCAAATTACATTAATCTCGTATATGAATAGTGCATATCGCTAAAAACTCAATTGCAACTGTAGCATAGCGACCATACTGAAAAATATGTAAATTTAATAAATACGTCAATAAAATAAGTGATATTACGTCAGCAGAGATAAGTGATATTGTAATGGACAAAAGTAAACAATACTACGAAAATAAACTATCAAGTTAATACTGAAATTCAGCGATTTAAAGTGTTAAATACGAAACAATAAATAGTGCGATATACTATAAATATTAGGCGATATATGCGCAACATGAATTTGGGTGGACATTATGTAAAAAAACATTATGAAATTGGAGTAGAATTTTTAGAAAGCGACACCTAGAAGAAAATGGTATAACAGTGGGACGTTTTAGAAAAAAAAGAAAGACGTTAAACACATAAAGCTAAATTTTAACTATATTATAGCAATAATTATTTTTATTGATGTTAGTAGTATGTTGTGTTAAAAGTTCAAATATTATTCATGTTAAAGTATTCAATAATTTCAGAGTTAAAATGCTTTAAAAAGCCTATATTCATATCGGTTTAAAAATACAGTTTTCTTAAATACCAATGAGTGGGGTGATTAAATTTTGAATTTGTAATAAACATAGGTTTACTACAATTCTTGTAAAAAATGTGTTATATGATTTATATGTTTGTTTATTTATTTACTAATAATATGTTTTATAAATTCAGTTTAATAACAGATTTAGATCGAATAAAGTAATCGTTAATTGTTATTTGAATTTAAAAAGAAAAACAGATAGTAAAGTAAATTTAAATACAACTACAACTAAACTACAAATAACAAGTTTTCAAGTGTTTAATGATTCGCTTTAAAAGTATGAAAGAGATTCATATTAATATTAGTAGTAAATTACATTTTTTTAACGATTTTAAATATTATTACAATGAAAAAGTCATTAAAGATAAGGATTCTCTTTCTATCTGAATGTATGAACCACCAACATATATACATGCTGAGTTTAAGTATGTTACACCTTTCTGGGACCGACCTCATTGCTATTCAACAAAGCATTAGACTCTAAAAAGAAAAATGAGCTAGCCGATTATAAAAAAAATAAAGATAAGATACAAATCCAACAAAGTAGAATACATACTTATTAATTCATATATTACATCACACTAAAATACATGAAATATTTATTATACAGTATTTAATTTAATATATCAAGTATACTATTATATTATAAAGTATACAATACATCATCGACCTAAGATATTCATAACAATACTTATATACGAGGATAGTTTGACAAGTAGTGAGAATGACACGTAGGTGGCGCCCTAATTGGTAAAACGAATGCACGGCAATTTAGGTTGCCTATTTATATGTTTACATTCTGATATTTAGATAAATCAGTTGATTAGTTTATTTTTGACAGCTGATTGAAAAAGAAGCAACACGTCGTTTTGTTAAAATGGAAAAAGCAGAGTATCGTGGGGTGATTAAATACTTCGTAATTAAGGGTATGAAACCTACCGAAATAAAAGATGAGTTACGGGAAACATTAGGTGAATCTGCTCCATCATCCGCCACACTAAGTAGATGGGTAAAAGAATTTAAACGTGGTAGAACAAGAACTATGTTGATGAAGCGCGCTCTGGAGCACCCAAAATCGTGACTTCTAAGGAAATGATCATAAAAATCCATAACATTATTACGCAAGATCGACGACTCAAAGTGACAGAGATAGCAGACATGGTAAACATTTCAACAGAACGCGTACACCACATTTTAACGAAAGAATTGGGCCTTTCCAAACTTTCGGCAAGATGGGTGCCGCGATTGCTTACGGCTGATCAAAAGTTCTCTCGTTTGCGCATTTCCAATGAGTGTTTTGACTTTATAAGCGGAATCCGGTTGATTTTTGTGGGCGATTTGTTACTTGCGATGAAACTTGAATACACTACAGTACACCAGAAACAAACAACAGTCGAAACAATGGTTAGAATGTGGTTCTGCACCTCCAAAGAAAGCTAAAACCACATTATCGGCAAACAAGGTGATGGCATCAATTTTTTGGGATTCCAAGGGCATTTTGCTCACCGATTACCTACAGAAAGGTGCCACAATAAACTGACAATATTATGCAGAACTTCTACAAAAATTAAATGTTGAGATTCGTGCTAAACGGCCAGGAATTTCAAAGAAAAAGATTTTGTTTCACCAATACGACGCTCCCTCGCATACCAACACAGTTGCGATGTCCAAAATCCACGAGTTGCATTTCCAATTAGTGCCGCATGAGCCTTATTCGCCGGATCTAGCCCTTCCCGGCTTCCACCTTTTTCCATAATTGAAAACGGCACTAGGTGGAAGGAAATTTTCTTCTAACGACGAGCTTATCATCTTCGTAAATGAGTATTTTGCAAGTCTTCCAGAATCGAATTTTAGAGATGGCATAAGGGCATTAGAGCACCGTTGGAATAAATGTATTGCTCTTTTAGGAGAATATATTGAAAAACAAAAATTATTTTGTATTTAAAAAATTCGTTTTTCTTTTCCATTCTCACTACTTGTGAAACTACCGTTGTATAAATGATATTTTTCGAGTTCTAAGCCGTGTGTGAGTTGCGTCCTGAGAAGAACCGCTCTCTCGACATTTCAACGAGATCGCACTCGTTATCTTCTCGAACTAACTGGCTTTGAAGATTGTCTGACGTGTGTCTTGTGGTACACCTACATGTAGATTGCTGCCTTGTTAGTGGGGGGGGGGGGGGGGGACGTTACCTTACTGACATCGCGTGTGTTCGGCTGAGCGTGATTTGTCCCAATATCTGTTGTGTATTCTGCAGCCTGTTCGTTTGATTATGTGGGAATTGCTCTCTGTCCCGATTTGTTTCAGTCTTATTCTGTAAATCAGCCAGAAGTGGTTTTCATATGTGCACTAGGCGTCTGCCGTCGTCACATTTATTCAAGCTGTTAGGTCTCTTCTCTATCTTGTTGCTAGGTTTCCGCGCTTCACTAAAACCTTGTGTTGTTAAAATCGGTAGAATGTCTTGTGTAGCGCTTATGTTGCGCTAACGATCATGCTGGTTCTTTCTTGAAAACTGCGTTTCTGTGTTCTTCTCTTCTAACATGCAAGATCGGTCACCAAGAAAGAAAAAACTTCATCACTATCCCAACATAAAGATATTGACTTTGACGAGGCGAAGATGTTAGTAAAAGTCGAACAACCGAATAAGCGAATAATATACGAAGCTATAGAAATCGAGAAATATAGGAAAAATATCAACAAAAAACATGATGCTGCACGTCTGCCGTACATTTGGATGACAGTGCTAACTAATCGAAGATGGCAGGACGGTAGCGCAACTGTTTCTGCATTATTAGATGAACAAAACGAAGGTGTCACTCAACTACAAAACGGGCCAACAAATAGGTATGTGTAGATTTGTTTTAATAGTTTATAATACTAAATTGTTTGAAATATTTATGCAAATAGACTAATGTATTTAAATTACTCTCTTTAAGTTGAAGTAAATAAAATGTAATATGATACTTACTTGTCTTTATGTACGATAGAAGAGTGATTGTGTACTATCTTTATATTTTTTAAATTCATTGCTTTGATACACTTTTAATCTTTCTGTATATTAACATAGAACAACGGGAGTTTGTACCTAAATCATTGGGTGCGGCTAAACTCGGTGTGAGTGATCATGGTCTACATGGTAATCCAGATCAAAATAAAATCCCGCTCTCACTAAACGTTTATGAATATCATATTTGTTTGAAAAAATACAACATATGTGTTATATTCAAATCAAAATATTTTAATTGAAAATAATTGAAAACCCTCAATGAAACTAAACAGTATTGATTAAGCATAAGCTGAAATTGAATTTAAAATTACGTATTTAAAGTTTACTTTAAAATAATAAAGTAAATTTAATGTAATTATTATCTATTGATCCGATTCTTTTACTAACGACATTTAACTACCGAAAATAAAATTAAGCCATTTCATTGATAACTATAACATAATGACAATAAATAAATAAAAAAATGAAATAATAATTTAACTAAACTTTATATTAACTTAAATTTGATTATATTACTCTCTTTACTCATTATTATAGATGATCGGTATTCAAGATATCTGTATTATGAATGCAATCTCGAATAAAATTCATTTAATAATAGGCCTTTCATTAAATTAAACCATCTTATATATCAAATAAGATTGAAAAGTTCATACTCATAAATAATAAAAATTACAAAGATAAACTTTGGATAATTTTAAACTAAGAATGTAACTTATTTCATTTAAGAACCTATAACATTCGTCTTGCCTTTGTCTTCACATATACTCCTGCAGCTGAATTTTCATATTACCTGGTGTTGCTAAACAAAATGATTCTTATGTGCATTTTATAACCAACTTCGAATCCATTTGGCATAGATTTATATGTGCCTTACTTATACTCAAGTGTTTTTAATATTTCACAAACATTGGAGTTTCGTATTTGTCAATATCAGTTCAGGATATTTTAGTACTTATAATCACTTTTAATAATTACAAACTTAAATTATTCACTAAGATATGTATTAAAATTCAAATACCATTCGACTCTTCAAATTATACATCAGCGCTATGTTTACAGGTATTCTTTTTCAGGCAATTTTTCTACATGTTTGTTGGGCAATTACTAAAGAGCGAATTAATTAATTCCAAGCATTAGTAGTATATGTATGTAAGTATTAATCAAACTAGGATCGGATGTAAATATTTTACTTGGAAATGAACAAAAAACTATAATGTACTATACACGAAAAATTAAAGATATTCTATTTTCTTTTAATTAAGGAAATAAGTACGATTTTTCGAAAGCTACGTATTTATATTACCTAGGTACAAAATTTTTGTATTTTAAATACTCCATACAGGAATACATATTTTTTAAGAAGTACCTGTCAAAATTGAATTAAAAATCTGAATAATTCTCAAATATAAGAAAAATTCTTTACACTAATTATCTAGAATTATATTATGGTACTTTTATTCATTAGTTAAACCTTATATTTAAAAATCTTTTAAAATTAAACGTTTAACTACATATTAATTTAATGTATATTTGATTTGTTTTTATGCGCTTTTCAACAATGATATATTTCTTTAATACTAACTTATCCTCATAACAATATCTTGTTTCAATTATTTTAATGTCACGATAACTATCCTTATCGATAACCTTTACGATATCCTACTATCTAACTAATATTGCTTACTTATTATTGTTCTAGTTTATGTATATAAATTTATTCTAAATAAATATGTTTTAGATTTTTAAAACGTATGTGTTATACACATAAGAATAAACTAAAAAAATTCCAGCCGCATTATTTAATATTTATAAAATAAACAAATCAAGAAATATTTGCATATACATATATCCATACGTATAAGTATACGTATACGTAAGTATATAGTAATAAGTTAATCAATTAATTTAATGCAATTAATACAGAATAAATGCCCTTAATTGAGTTTAGCAAATCGCTACCAATGTACGTAGAAAGAAGAGTGGTTGCCGTTAAATGATATTGATCAGTATAATATTAAAAAAAAGTTAGGAATATTTACCAACAAATAAAAATTTAATGTTAATTAATAATACATTTATCAAACTAACACGTGGGTTGTCTTTTAAGTATTGCATATAATACTGGAATAAAATAGGAATTGATAGTTTTTAAAGATTTCATTGCTTTTCGAAGCATTCTCCACGAAGACTAATGCACTTTGCATGCGCTCTAACTAACTCTGGAAGCAGTTGTTTGTTGGTACAGTCAAAATTGCATTTTCGAAGACGTCAATTGCTCTTTCTGACGACTGGAACCTTTGCCTACGCAGTCTATTCTCAATTTTCGGAAAGTAAAGAAATCGTTGCTACTTATGTCCAGACTGTACGGAGGATGGTCCAACGATTCGGCATTTTGTTGCGTTAAACATTCAATTGTCTTGCGTGATGTGTGCGAACGTGACCATCTTTTTGGTGACGCTTCGAGAACGATTGACTTTTGTCGGCTTTTCTTCACCTTGGAACACTTAAATAGGCGACTGGTGTTTATTTTATGGCTCGTATGAGTAAATCCAGGAGGAGAATTTATTGAGATAAATTCTCCTCCTGGGAAACTAATTTTTCTACACATAATTCTTTATGAATTTTTTTTTGAATTGAGGTCTTTGAAATAATAATGTTTCAATTTGGTGTTATGTCACATGCCAATCTTCGCTGATGGCCTTACGAACAGCATCGACATTTTCCTGAGTGTCTGCTGTTTTTGGTGAACCTGCTCTTGGATTGTCGCTAAGATTAATCCGTCCACGTTTGAATTCCCCGTATCAACGAGAAATTGTTGGCTGATGTGGCACTTCATTGCTGAAACCAGAAACCAACTCGGCGGGGTATTCTTGTTGAGATAATTGTCATCGAAAATTATATAAAATTATTCCCCGAAAATGTTCTCGGTTTAATTCCATTTTCAACTAACTTATCAACTTTCACAGTTCGTTGTAACTACAACACTATACGTATCACACTGAAACTTTAGATTTAGATTAACTAAAGATGGAAGTTTATTTTTGGTACTGACATTTAATTAGTGGCGCCCTCTGTGTTCCACTATGCAAAGCTTAAAAGACATCCCACGTGTAATACAAATAAAAATATTCAACATTTGTTTGTAAAGAAACTTAAATTCGGTATATCATAAAACATCAAAGGAAAAATAGATGTGTAACCACTTACTGATTGTTGTAATTTGTCATGGTTGCAAAAATTTTGTTTTTTATATTTACTTTTATATCATTTTTAATATTTTAGGTTTTTTAAAACATTATTTCAATTGAATCATAATTCATCATATTGCATGGGTGCTATTTATTTAGTTCATATTTAACTATTTGATGGAAAGTTATTGATACATTTCTCGAAAGTGATTTAACATTCTACAAAACTTTCTTTGTTTGACTAATTCCTATTACTTGAAACATGGTGATAAAGATGTTATTGTTAGACAATGACATTGATCACGATTCTTATATTTGGCTTACAGACGACAATATCCATAGTGGCTGCAGTGACGATTTCAAAAACTGAAATGACCTTAACAGTAACAACTATAATAACAATAGTAATGCCAAATTTAACGTCCTTTACTACATACAGAATATAGTTTTCACATCACATGGCCTTCGATACTGCTAGGCGCTTAGAGCTTTGCCGAAACTATAGGGAACTTGACTCGCGTGTTGTGTGTCCTTCACGTAATATATTGCAATATTACCTATTATGCTAATGATAATATTGTCGCATGATCAGGTAAAATAAACGACATAAATAAAAATCGGATATCTGTCAAGTGAAAGTGAATATACAAATAAACGTTCGTTAGTGTTTTAAACAAATAGACACAATTCGCTAACTAATTTGCCTGTAAACTATTTAAACACTAAAAAGATATTGCATTGATGTCAAAAGTGGGATAAGATAATACAAATAGCATTGGTAAGTAAGCGAAATAATAAAATAATAGCACGAAAGATAATATTCTCGTTATGGCTACAAGTAAAAATTCGTTAATTGAGAGTGATTGTTTTAATTACATGAACTTGAAGCATGTGATGAAGAAGGATCTGCAAATAAAGCTAAACTTCAATAGCAACTTCAAGATGCACTAACAAAAGCCAGCGAATATTTAGGAAACTATTTGTTGAGATTCCAGACGGGCAAATTGATATGAATTCTCTTCTGAAAACACTGGAGCAAAGCCCAAAGAGTTTAGGAAGATTCTGGAACAAATGGAGGAAAGAAATCTGAAGTCGAAATTTTACAGAAAAGTGTGGAAGAAAAGGTTTTAGAAAACACTGGAAATAAATCTTTCCTTTTTCAGGAAGGCCCTAACCTTAAGATAGTATACCTTGCCACCGCGTGAAAGGAATATCAGCTAAAACGCTTAAAACTACCATTGTCGCTGGTTGATGGCAAGCTAATAATTTTGAGATAGATCATGAAGCGGATCCTGACCTTGCAGCCTTCTTGCGTTGGAAAAGAAATGGTTTGAGACCAATATGATTTAGAAAGCATATGGAATTTTCTAATCCTCCTGAAATGAGCTTAATGGAAAACCCGGATGGAACAAAGCGTAAGATGCAAATAGCGATGGTAATGGTTATTATTCCATAGTAAGAAATTTTGAATGATCACGTGTGTATGTCAAATGAATATTATTTATTTGTTAATAAGCTTAAAAGGGTCTTAAATTTTAACATTGTGACTGCGTATAAAGCATGTTCTGTTATTAATATTACATTCAACTGCTATTAAAAGACAACTTTTTTCTAATAATTTTCACTTTTATTTATGATTTAAGCTGCAAATATGAAAGAAAGAACGATTAATCTTAATTTTTATATTTAATTTAATCTTAAATCTTACTTCAAAGTGCAAATTATAGGAAAAAGATTTTTTTTAAATCGCAGTTGAATGTATTACTAATAAAAGTATAACATATGCTTTATATGCGATTACAGTGTTAAAATTTAAGACTCTTTTAAGCTCATTAACACATAAATAATATTCGTTTGACATACACTTGTGATAATTTAAAATTTTCAACTCTCAATTCTTTTAATATATTCAGGAATCATAAGTAAAATAATTTTTAGTTATCGCTGTAATATTTTTATATTTACGAAAACCTTACGCGTTTTCATCAGCAGGTGTTCACATAAAATGCCGCAATAAAAATAAATCTGGCGAATAGAATTTCAATTTATTCGATGTGTAACCGAGAGCATATGGAATACATGTGTTCTTGTAATCTCAATCCCCATGACTTCGATGTTCATACTGAGTTTCTATACTTGGTATAAAGACGCTACGTTTGAACTATGCCTTTCTTTATTTCTAGAGTTTAGAAAAAAAGAAACTAATGGCTTTCGAATAAGCTAAAGTAAGACGCACACGTTGACACTAAATCATTTGGCGAAAAACAGTGTGCGTGTGTGGTAAGCTAACGTAAAGCTCGAAGTTGTTTTTATCTAATAAATTTGATCACGATTTACATTACTGTACTTGTAGTATTGCCCGAGTTTAATGAACCGTTTCTTCATTATATTTATGCATTTATCATTAAATACATTTTAATAGAATATGATAGCAATTATTAAACTCTTCCTAACTACTAAATGTTATTTGTTTGTAAACTTCCAAAAACTAATGCACAAATATAAAGAAAAACAGGCATATTACATAAGAACACGTAAGTTTCTACCTTACAAATGACAAGTATTAATTACCTAGGCAATTATTTTCGAAAAAAATTAATAAAATCACTCTTAGAATGTAGTTATTATTCCATAATATTTGAATAATTTATAGAAAATGAATGAATAATGCAGATTTGATATTCAGAAATTTATTAATAAAAAATTGGACTATTATTCGTTTTTCGAAAGACAATTTTACGTCACAATATAATCCGTCTACATATATGTGCCTACAAGTCGTATATGAATATAAGAACCTTAACAACGCATCAAATCATACAACTAGCATCTCTACCAATCCTCAGATATTATCTAAGTGATGTTAGATTTTGTTATTGATAGTAAGACATTGTGACCAAAAACTCAGATTTATTCTAATGTACTGACGAACCACGGACACCGAAATTCTCCAACTTAATAATTACCATAGAATAAGACTTTATGAAAAGCTTTAGAGAAATCAATATACATACATAGTACTAGCCTGACTTCTCCCACTATAACTGTAGATTTACGAGGGTGGTCGCATAAGTACACGGCCTGACCTAGAAATGGCGGTAGTTTGAAAAATATCACTGTATTAGAAAGTACACAATCTATAAAGTATGTGTTTCAAGTTTGAAGTTGTTTAGTATTTGTTTGGCAGTCATCAACATTGAACGTCTTCAGTGAGTTTGTAAAAATGGAGAAAACTGGTCATCGTTACATGATACAATACTTTTATTTGAGAGGCCTCAGCCCAACCGATATAAAAGCTGAACTGGATTATACTCTGGGTGAGTCTGCTCTTTCGTTTACAACTGTGAAACATTGGGTAGCAGAGTTTAAACGCGGCCGTTCGAGCTGCCAAGACAAGCGTTGCAGTGGTCGACGAAATGAGGTGACGATTCCAGAAATGGTTAAGAAAATACGCAAAACAGTACCGGACGATCGTCGACTGAAAGTGCCCGAGCTAGCTGACATAGTAGGCACTTCAAAAAGTGCGGTACATCACATACTGTATGAAAATTTGGACATGAGAAAGCTGTGCGCAAGATGGGTGCCGCGTTTGCTCACACTCGAGCAAAAACAGTGTCGTGAAGATATTTCAATTGTGTGTTTAGTGAAATTTCACAGCAACGAAGCAAAATTTTTGCGCCGTTTCATAACCATTCACACCCGAGACAAAATAATAATCAAAACAATGGACTCAAAAGGGAGAACCAGCTCCAAAGAAGACAAAGACCGTTTCATCTGCAGACAAGGTTATGGCACCGGGATGCGCATGGAATAATTTTCATTGACTATCTTGAAAGAGGGGAAAACTATCAACAGCGAGTATCGTGCGAACTTATTGCAACGTTTGAGCGAAGAAATCAAGCAACAACGGCCGCTAAGAAGAAAGTGTTCTTTCATCAAGACAATGCACCAGCTCACAAATCCGTTATTGTAATGGCCAGATTTAATGAATGAAAGTTTGAATTGCTACCTAGTGCACCCTATTCTCCAGATTTAGCCCCCTCTGATTATTTTCTGTTCCCAAACTTGAAAAAAATGGCTCAGTGGTCAAAGATTTTCCAACGATGAAGAAGTGATGTCGGCAGTTAATGGCTATTTTGAGGAGCAAGACAGTTTTTATTATAAAAAGAGTATCGAACTTATTGAATATCGCTGGGAAAAGTGTATAGAGCTGAAAGGAGATTATGTTGAAAAACAAATATACTTCTTTCCAAAATTTTTGTGTTGTCTTTGTTAGGTGGGTACTTCTGGGACTACCCTCGTAGAAGAAATGAAAGAATAGCGTTTCGGACTGATAAACTTTCAGGGATGATTGTTAGTCAGAAGTCAGTTGTTGTTAATGAATTTTTAAGAATAGCAATAGAAAAAGTAACTTTAAATTAATGAGAAAATCTTACCACGAAGCTCTTTCACTTTTAAAAAGCAAGCATGAAACACAAAACGAATTCCTTATTTAACAAATTCATATCCAAGAAACATCTTCATTAAATTATGTTATTAAATTGTTTTTAAATAAATCATTGTTGCTTTTTCTATTTGATTTGTACCTAATATAGACAGAGGTCTTTCAATAATTTAATTTCAAGTTTTTCTGCAAAACTCTGTCTTGAAATGGGATGTCTGCGCTCTTGGATAACAAACTAAAAAGATTTACCGTTATTTGCCATGCTGTAATAACAGAAAACCACCTATTGCTGCCAACTGTAATAGCGCATTTTCACAAGTTATTCGGTAATTCGCACCGGACTAAAAATATATCAGCCCGGAAAGTTGAAATATATGATTCATCTAACTTTAATTGTGCGTGATGAACGGAAGGCATTTAATTAATGTCTAGGTTTAAAATTTGTTAAAACATAAAATAATGTGCTTTTTATTGTAATTACTGTTAATTATTTTTGAATAATTTAGTCAGTGCTCCAACACTATGGCCTTACATACCAGCCGCTACTGTCAGAAGTGTTTTGCGTTTTTTGGCCGATAGAATTTATTTTGATTAACAGGAGCTTGTTACTTGGAAGCTAAATAGTTTTAAATTTTGTTCATTCAAGTTTATCTTATTTAAATTTTTAAGTTCAAATTTTAACAAAATTATTAGGCAGTGGTCATTTTATTATAAAATTGTTTTTGAAAATGTTATTCCTCAGTCATTATTTCATTTAATTCAATTAGTTCATTCAATTTTCGATTTATCTAGAAAAATTCAACATTTATAAAGTAATCCCATATACGTGTTTTAGCTGTCTTCGTTTAGTTAAATAGTATGATATTCTCAATTTATACGATAATTAAGCAGAAATTTTACAGTAGACGCTTTTATTTGCTTCTTAAATTATTAATAATGTGCTGTCATTTTTATTAATAGACTGTAAATTAATTGCCATATAATGGGTCCATTCATTTATTGATTAAAACAATTGAATATACTGACTGCTAAAAAAACAGTTCACAACAAAAACATTATTTTTGTAGTTTATAATACCACGCCTTAAAAATTCTTTTAATTAAAATAAATTATATAAAAAGGAGTGCGTAAAAAGTCAAGTATTCTAGATATAACGCCCTATTGCATTTGAACAATTAAATCTATGAAAAAGTCAGTTGCGTCTGAAATATTATGACAAATTCCGCATTGAATTCATAATTTATAAGAGTCTGGCACATTATCCGCGGCTATCTTGACGAGCTTTTAATGTGGTGGCCTGGGACTACACGAATGTGATGTTAGCGTTTGTATATAAATGAAGAGGGTCAGACAGGTATAATTTAATTAAATTGATAATGCTTGGAATTAATATGAGCGGCACGAAAACGAATGGAATGGAAAAACACATGGAATTCTGAAATAACTAAGTGCTGTTGACAATGTATTTTAATCTTTTAAGAGCAAGATCTCAAAACGTATTTACTTTATTAAAGTATAATTCGCTTTAAAAGTTACATTTTAATTATATTTTACTTCTGTGACTTCTAGTAGTTTAAATAATAACATTCACGTGAAAGTGTTATTTACTAAGGTACTAAAACTTTCGTTCCTAATTTATATAATTCGCTCTGCACAAAAATTTTGTTACAAACACAACAAAAGCAGCACAGATATGTAGTTTTAAGAAATTCAATAAAATTTTAATTTTATAAATGTGTATTTAAACATTTATTCTAGATCAACTGAAACTTTATTTATTAATCTTAAACAATGTTATTCTTGCCACGTCTTAAACAGGGGTTTTCAGGAGGAATAGTGTAGTATGATTACACGCTCTATTTAAATTTTATCAACATTTGAAAAAGAATGCTGTAGTTTCCAATATCATTGCTAGAGCACTGCAGTGGCGCTCAACTTACTTGTAAGCAGGATGGCTACTGTGTAACACAAGGCTTTTGCATTCCTGAGTTCAGTAAAAGAGAATGACTGGGATGCAACCTGCATTTCGTCGTAAGTTTAACATTGAACATCTAAGACAAGAGCATTTATCGTTGTAATAATTAATTTGAAGAGACTTGCTCTCTAAGTAAGGGCCAAAATCTCGGATGGACAAGATATATTAGAAGAGAACGCGTAGCGCCTTTGAGTGAGCTTTCAGCGAGAGAAGTCAATCTATAGAGCGAATACCGTGGCAAAGAATCATTCGGCATGTGTTGAGACGCCGGTTAATGTACAAATTATACTACCTAAAATTTGTACAGGCTCTTCTCAGAGATAACAAGGACAGACGTGTGTAATTTGGTACCTATACTCCGAAGTATGGAAGATGAAATGTTTCTGCTTCGTGTTATTTCTAGATGAAGCGACATTTTATCTAAATAGGAAAATCAACACACACAATGTTCGCATATGGTGCTACAAAATTCCGATATAATACTGGAACGCAGGGGAAGCAGCGTGAAAGTTAATTTGTTTTGTGTTATGTCGCGGACTTTTTCTGTCTGATGAGAGCATGATTACTGTATCAAATTGCTACAAAATCGGTTTGGTTCTCAAATGAATGACGAGCCACCCTATTGGCACGTGAATGTTCAGCGTTTCTTGAATGAATCTCTACACCAAAGGTGAACAGGTCGCACAGAAAAGGTCTGACATTTGAATTCTGACCACTTAAATATTTTGTTATCCCAATTCGAGGGTTTCGCTGTGGAGATTCGTGAAAGATGCAGCTTGCACACATTTGAATGACCTAAGAAACATATCACGGATACTGTGAACTCAGTGACGCAACATGTTCTTCGCCGGATGTGGGATAAATTCAGCTATTGCTTAGATGTTATCCGTGTAGTCAAATGACGATAAATTGAACAATATAAACTGTAATATATGTAGGTATGTACAATCAAATATAATTTGCAGAATACAATACAGTTCAGAAAATATTATCCGTCCAAATCGTTTCACCTATTTAAATCACCCTGTAAGTATTTTATGAGGAAGTAGCATAGAGTATTTTGAATAAAAAAAATTCATACAAAAATGTGTCTAATTCTCAATGATTACCGAGACTTGGCTATTTTAAAAAAGCTTACAAAGGTGTTGAGCAAAGACGAATGATTTATTTATTGCATTTACTGATTATTTAGATGATATAAAACACAAAAATAATCAAGTTTAAAATTGATTTTTAAAAATACAACCACTGATTTTAATGCGCTTTCGAACTCTCTAATGTTCACCATATTCTTGTATGTTAAACACCTATACATGTAGACGTTCTTCCGTTTTATCGACTAAATAATACCTTCTATTTCATTCACGTTTTGCCCTCATGCACTCTCAGAAAAAATATGAAGGCTGGGTATTGCATCAGTATCTCTCAGTTTAATGAAAACACCAGTAAGCACTGGAATCTGGTAGCCTGAGGTTATAAAATTGTATGAGATATTCTCTACAACCAGAGAAAACGTTGCCATTACAAAATTTATAAACAAATAACATGTCGGCATATTCCGTATATGTATGTAAATGCGTATGGCAATATTATTAACACTTGTAATATTAAACGATATCGGGTTATAACTGTCACATGTCAAGTTGCTATTTCAGACTGCTGAGAATTTGTCAGCTACTTCAAATGTGCGCGTATATTGAGTATGTATGCACCAACTTCAGACAGCTATGTCTTTGTAACCATTAAGAATTGAACACATGTATATATGAACCTTTTCGTTCAATATACTCCATACTTCTTCACAATTCTTCCTAAAACAACCTGTATAGTAATAAACGATCAAAAATTTCCCTGAATTTAACACTGCAAAGACATCATTTGACATCGAACGTACCGAATTTTATTCATAGTATCGTAACTAATAACGAAACCTGGTACTTTCTATTTAATTATGAAACAAAGCACTGATGACATTTAATAGAAAGAAATCCGAAAAAAGTTATTTGAAGAAGTCTAAAGAAAAGACAGCCCTAACTTGATTTCATGTTTCTCAAGAAATTATGTTTCAAGCACATAATTCCACCTGTATATGATATTGAAATAAGCATATTTTTATTGTTCTTTGTTACTCTTAGTGCTCTCTTCTATAACTGCGCCGTAGTTGCTAATCTATACGACCAATTTTGGTATATAGATAATAGATTCCATCGACACATTTTGTTTAATAGAATTTAATTAATTAAATTATGTGATTCTTGTCCTTGTATTGATTGGAAATTATTTCTGGTGGAATTGTAATTATTTGGCCATGATAGTAGCATGCATTTTTTAATTTATGTATAGAATTATAAAAGAAAACAGCAGTTGATTATCTATTGTTACGGCGTTAACTTTCTGAGTCAATACAAGTTTCTGCTCTTAAGCCATTTGAAAGTCCAAACTTAGAATTAGTAATCAAGCCTTTTATATGGGAAATGGTTTATTGCAAAATCCAACGAAATTGATAGATTTCGTTGGATTTTGATAAGCCGATTGAGTGTTTTATCGACATTATAGTGTAGACCTATTGAGTAGGATTTTGTTGGCTATTTCATCAAAGGGACGATCCTAGATGCAGTTAATTAACCCTCAAAACCAACCAAAGGGTTCTAATTTTACCCTACATACCTACTTACCAACCACCTGTTTGTAATTTATTAATTGTCGTACGGGCAGAATTAATGTGTACATTAGTATCTCATGTCAATCGGTAGAATTGATTGTTGAAACCAGCCTTGTTATCGAAGAATTACCTTCCACTTATCTCTTAGTTCGATTTTGTCAATAAAGGGCCTTTTAAGTGTGCTATCAGTATTTTACAGAAAGATATGGTCATTCATTTGTAAATTCTAACTTAATTACGGGTTTATGGTACGGTTAGCATTAAATTGTCCCTTTTTGCTCGTTAACAAGTAAATAGTTTGCCATCAACCAACTATTATAGTTTTTCTTCTAGTTCGCTTAAACGATTTCTTTAGTAACCACAATAAAAATTCTACCTTTAGTTATTTCATTCATTATTTAAGTAACTACTAATTCAGTAGAAAGCTGAAATTTTTGCAATTATTTTGTTTGTGTGCTATGTTGTTATTGAGAAGCGCCCAATAAGGGGCACATTTACTATTGTATTATTTTTGTGCGAATCAACTGTACCTATACTGTACCAAAAGTTGAACATACAATAAACTTTTATAGAGCCGAACTTTTTTGTCTTTCTTTTGCAAAAAGAGTTTTAAACAGAATATCGAACGTGTTTCTTTTGATCCATTGTTTCAATATACGCTTGGGGGCTTTCTGGATTACAATATTGTGGCGTTCTATTACGTCGTATCAACAGGGAACCCCTCCCACTCTCTGCATCTATTTAGATCTAGTTAGCAACCTGGAAGTTAGGCGAGAGGATCGCTGGATAGGTAAAAATACGGGTGTTCATTTAATTTCCTATTAAATGCAGGACCAGAATAAGTAATGATTTTTTAACTTTTTTGATTATTTAATTTTGATGCAGAAGGAAGCTCACTGCTAGCTCAGCCTCCCGTCGAAGAGTTCTAAGAAATTACACTTTCGAAGTAAGCAACACTTCTGCAACTCTAGAACTTCTATTTTGCCTTTCTCGTCATTTTGCCTGTATTTGCTCAGTTTAGTATCGAATGTAGTACCTAAGTATTTTGCACCGCTGATAATTTCTCCTTGTCAATCAGTCTTAAGCTGCCTAATTTTTTATTTATTCCTCTCACAATAGTAAAAGCTATCATTCATGTCTTTGCTTATTTAATGCTTCTATTAGAATCCACAGTTCTGTTGTGTGCGGTTTTGTTCTTATAGTAATTATTTTGCTTTGTATTTGAACATGTACCAGTCCATTCTGCAACATACACTTGATATATACATATACGTATATATATATATATATATATATATATATATATATATATGCATATAGTATGATGTATGTTCTGATGTATAGAGACTGGATGTTCAAATAAATTGGAAGGACAATTTTCGTGTTATGTATGCCAAGTCTTTCCACAAAACTGTACAGGGCATACCTTTCCGAATTTGCCATCTAATATGCTCATTATATAGAATGTAGGGGAGATCTGGCAAGTGTTTTTTTATTTTTATATGCAAATGTACAACATTTTCAACAACCAATGGGTTGATTTACATGATTTGGGATGCCCGTAGGCATTTCCACACGCAACAAAACCCTAGTTTTCTCACGGGGATATAAGTATGTTCTAACGTAGCTAATTTTGAATATCTCCGAGAGTAGTAGTCATGGTGTTTCCTATTCCTTCTTAGGAGACATGACATCTAATCCTATAGACTAGAGTGAGTCAAACGTATATAACATCGTGTAAAATTGTTTAAATGATGGTTTAGAATGTCGTTTTGTGATTTTAAATCATATAAACATACATGTGTATATATGAGTAATACTAGGTTCTTCTGCTCTCCGTGATGTTGGACAGAAATTGTCGAAAGAATATCAATCATCGTTATCGTCATCGCCAACTTGAAACTGCAGTTTCAGGTTGACGCTTCACTATCAAACAACTCCTGAAGAAAATGATTGAGATATCATTGAAACGTCGAGACGCCAATTCTTTCGAGAACTTCTGTCCAACATCGCGGAGAGCCCGAGAACATAATATTACTCATACTTACAACTACGAGAACATTCGAACATATACACACTTGCCTATTTATATGTTTACATTCCGATATTTAGATAAATCGGTTGATTAGTTTATTTTTGCCAACTGATTCAAAAAGAAGCAACACGTCGTTTTGTTAAAATGGAAAAAGCAGAGTACCGTGCGGTGATTAAATACTTCGTAATTAAGGGTAGGAAAGCTACCGAAATAAAAGATGAGTTACGGGAAACATTAGGTGAATCTGCTCCATCATACGCCACAATAAGTAGATGGGTACATGCATTTAAAGGTGGTAGAACAAGCAGTGTTGATGAAGCGCGCTCTGGAGCACCCAAAACGTGACTTCTAAGGAAATGATTATAAAAATACATAATATTATTACGCAAGATCGACGACTGAAAGTGAGAGAGATACCAGACATGGTAAACATTTCAACAGAACGCGTACACCACATTTTAAAGAAAGAATTGGGCCTTTCCAAGCTTTAGGCAGGATGGGTGCCGCGATTGCTTACGACTGATCAAAAGTTCACTCATTTGCGCATTTCCAATGAGTGTTTGGACCTTTATAAGCGGAATTCGGTTGATTTTTGTAGGTGATCTGTTACTTGCAATGAAACTTGGATACACTACAGTACACCCGAAACTAAACAACAGTCGAAACAATGGTTAGAACGTGGTTCTGCACCTCCAAAGAAAGCGAAAATCACTTTATCGGCAAACAAGATGATGGCATCAATTTTTTGGTATTCAAAGGACATTTTGCTCATTGATTACCTTCAGAAAGGTGCCACAATAAACGGACAATATTATGCAGAATTTCTACAAAAATTAAATGTTGAGATTCGTGCTAAACGGCCAGGAATGGCAAAGAAAAAGATTGTGTAGCCCCTTCCGATTTCCACCTTTTTCCAAAATTGAAAACGGCACTAGGTGGAAAGAAATTTTCGTCTAATGATGAGCTTATCATCCTCGTAAATGAGTATTTTTCAAGCCTTCCGGAATTGCATTTTAGACATGGCATAAGGGCATTGGAGCACCGTTGGAATATATATATATATATATATATATATATATATATATATATACATCTCTGAAAAATATTTTATTACAAACAAATGTATAAAAGTTCTTAATAAAATCATTAACCCTTTCAGCACTATAGATTTGTACATTTTTATATTTATTTAGCATGAAACTTGGAATAAGTTAATATTTTTTTTGAAAATTTTTACAAAATTTAACTTGCAGATTAACACACACTTTAGAATTATTTGAATTTACATAGTTATCTAAAATTACAATATATAGTATGTACTTATTTTGAATAGAGGTCGCTACAATAACTTTGCGTAATATATATTTTATATTATATTATAATTAAAAAACATTCTTGAAAAAATTAGCTTTCTGTATTGAAATACAGGGTTCATTACCATTGAGTTTGATGCCATCAATTACACTTACTATTCAAATTAATTTTTCGCACTGCTATCTCATATTAAAATCGGACGAAAATGAAATTTTAATTAGTATCGTTCACCGCCTAGATATGCACCACATACTCAGCATATTGCCGTTGCAAAATATATGTATCTGTCCTAATTAATGTTCTTATGGGAGTTGATTGAACAGCATATAGACACCCACTAAGCGTTAATTGTTTAATTATACGGATACGTGTTTCATTAATTTCAAAGTACTTGTTCGCCGCTATCCCGCCAGTCTGTGATCTTCCATCGTTTCAATGAATCAGTTTCATGCAATTGATTATTATGGATAATTTCGTTTCTTCATTCTATTTTCTCCTTTACTTTTACGTGATAAATAGTGCTTATAAAAAGAAAACATGTGAATTAACAACAAAATAATATTAAGCTTGTTATGAACTTTAATCAACTTATTTAGCATATTAGACACGAATATTTGTTTTCATTAATACATACATAATAATATTTGAGATAACGGAAAACTGTAGAATATCCATTATTTATGTATCCTTATCCCATAACATAACCAATAAAATGACTAGATTATAAATATCATTTTACTGAAGCTGCTTACGTAACTGTTTTCGTACGCAACATATTTACAAGACGGACACTATATAGGTAGACCGTAAAATACCCTAGAAAAGGCTTTCAATGAGAATTTCGAGGAATTTTCAATAAAGATTTGGTCTAATACTACCAAAACTTTATTAATTAAACTTAAATAACAGTATTTTATTCACGTTCTGTATATTCTCTCCATGGCGCAATAACCTTGTCCAAACGATGTCGCCATTGCTGAAAGATATGTTGGAAGATATTCTTTGAGATTCTTTAAAATCACCCCTAAGGTTACCTAAGGCAATTCTGTTTGAAATCGCTCTTGTGGAACTTCTTTTTTGCTTGACAAATTTAGACAAACCATATTTAGCCATATTGGTATTATAGGCAAAACTTTTTGTTTTTGTATTGCGTACCTGCCCTTCAAAATAAAGCTACAAATTCGTGAAAAATTCTTATGGGGATTATTTCATGATTCTATTGACTTCCCGAAATTACTTTCCTCCATTAATTTTGTCCATGTTTACTAGACACTACTGAATTTCGGCAACGATCAGTTCTAACTTCTTGCAGCAATTATTTCTTGCAATCACTAAAACAAGCTAATATTCCAATAAAACCAAAGTAATATATATATAATATATTTATTTCTTATAAAATTTACAAGTACATATTGGGACAAGCCAAATATTATTTGGTTTGACAAATGAGTATGATTAAATCATATTTTCAATTTTATCACGACTTTGTGGGCGTTATCAATTGTAATACATCCTTTATTAACATTTTTATTCATAATAAGGAGCCTAATTACGAGATAAATAGTATTTTTATTGTCTTTCTACACATATGTGCTACCGAAAAAATGACAATACCCATTAAGAAAACACCGTCTTTTACTGTAATAACTGCTCGGATTATCACAGACACTCTATCAACAAGTTGCTCGAATATCTTTAGTAGAAAAGTAGCCCATATTTTCTGTAACTTGACACGTAATGCTGGAAATGTCTGTTGCCCATCATATCTTATTTACTATTTTACTTTTGACCAAACTAATTTGATTAGTATTGAGATTCGGACTGTTAGCAAAAAAAAAGCCATTTTTTCGTAGATCTGTCCGTGTAATTTGATGAATAGTCCTGTTGGAAAATAAACTTCTCATCAACATATAATTTTACAGCTTCTGGTAATAAAATTCTCTATGAAATGTCCTGACATTTGGCAGCATCTTCTGTAAATTTTAGAGTCGCCAATCCCTTTGCAGACATACATCCCCACGCCATAATGCCCTGCGAAAACTTCACCGTTCTCTTTCTTCTAACGTAATCTTTATAAAAGGCTTATTTCGGTAATCTCTCACGCAAATATCAAATTTTCCTTTGTCAATGAATATTATGTTACTCCTATCATTTTTAGTTCGTGGGAGTTCAGACTTCGCCCAATTAGGACGAATGAAGCTGTCTTTTATTGCGGGAATACACAAATATGTAACAATCACGATTAATAACACTTCTATATAAACATACTTGACTCTAATGGCAATATATTAATGAAGATAATATGTCGAAATATATTTTTTATCATGGCACCTACCTAGCCGTTTTATTAAAAAATCAATTCTTGTCCCAATCTAAAATAGTATATTCCGATTGTCAGTGTTTTCGAACATTAAAGGAACAATAAATTTTAGTAAAAAAATTAATGTTAAAGTGCAAATTTTGTGTACATCGCTATATAGTATATGGCAATGTAATAATCTTTTGTGAATGTAAGACCCCGTTTAATCTTCAAATCATTTATAGACCCGTTTGAATTTCTTAAACGCACGATCTGCTTTAATTTATATTGTTACGATCCTGCCATATATATATATATATATATGTGTGTATGTATATGTATGTATATGTATGTATATGTATGTATATATATAATATATATTAATTTAAGCTATTCATTCGTCGTCCAATATCATCGTTGTGATATCACTAGCGTACTCTCGCCATTAATACTTTAAATTTGGTTATTATAGCGGTAAGATAAAGGTGGGTAGTTTCTTCGATACTATTTTCCTTATTGTGCGATAATTCGATGGTTTTAATGGTGTAGGCTTCAGAATTAATGATCGTGAATATATTCGTTTTAATTTTTATAATTAACTGTCCTTTAAGAAAGAATTACACTGCGCTGGTTGTTTTTGTTACATACAAAATTGACGTTGTTTTTCTCTCAACCCTATGTGAAGTTCTAGAATATTCGATTTTTTTCTAAGCAAGTTGTTATCGTGTGCATATCTGTTAGTTAGTCACCTGAGTTTTAGTGTGTAATAATTTAAACGTGTCGCAAGAAAATGTCTTTTTTCAACTATTGTTAGATTATGGTACGTTGAAGTTTTAACTCGTTGAATATTTTTTTGTGAATTTATTGAGCATATATTCGATGAAGTTCACGAAGCACGTGGAGATATCACTACCATTTTGCTTGCCACACCCGTTGCATAATTTCCTTTAGTGACTTTCCACGATTATTGAGGTAGGTATATTAAATATTGTTTATTGTTTGCTATGGTTTGAAGTTTAGGATATATATTTTACTTCTGAGAACTCTTACACAAGTCAATTATCATAGAGACAATTTAAGTGTCACATCAAACAGCGGGTGGTTTTCAGTAGCTCTCTTTATATGTGTACCAAGTAATTGAACATCCTCCTGTATCCATCGAGACATACATGGTAATCTCTTATTACCCACATTAACACTACAGACAAACAGTAACTTGGCCACTCCAGAAAGGCATCGATGATATCCATAAGTGTCCATGTAAGGTAGGGGAATATCTATTTGTTGTTTTCGTAGAGTATGTAAATGTAAGACCACATTATTAATTAGTTAAAGAATAACTAAAGCAAACAAACCTTAATTGGTGTGTTATTTTGTCGATTAGCGGAGATCATTGATATTGGACGTAGATTGCCTCGTGTCGATAATGTTTAGTAAATGGGCCTTAAGTGAATAGCGAGGATATTACTGTATATTTAGTACAACATAAAGTCCATTGTATAATTCATGTAAACTGAATGCGTATCCAGTCTAACCTCAGGAGAGATTTGTATACTAATTAGATTAATCTTGCTAAAGATGTATATATTAATTAGATCAATATTACTAAAGATACATCATAATAGTATTGTTCCATTTTAAGTCATTGATTACTAGCTATCATTAGAATAACATTATTAATTACATACCAACTATTAAATCAATACTGCTAAAGATCTATGGACTAGTATTGCTCAATTTTAAGTCACTGATTACTTGCTATCATTAAAGTTTTATTATTGATTACATAATAACAAATAGATCAACACCACTAAAGATTTATGTACCAGTATTGATTATTTAAATCATTGGTTATGTGCTAATAATTAGAATTATATTTCTGAGGACATATATATATATATATATATATATATATATATATATACAAGGATTGTTTAATTAGTCATGGGTTATGTGCTAGTAATTAGACTGATATTTCTGAAGACTTATATACCAGGATTGTTCAATTAGTCCTTGATTATATGCTAGTAATTTGAATAGGACTACTTACCACTAGGACTACTTATTTAGTCATTGATTTCATGCTAATAAATGAACTGATAATTTAAAATTAATTAATTTTGGATTTTCTTCTACTATCGCTTTTAATGTTTATATTTTGTGCTGCCTTAAATTTTGTCTTTGGCACGTATTTAAAATACATGTGCTTCAGCATCAGCAAGGCTACGTCTAAGAATTAATGCTGTGGCGCCCTCCAAGAACTTTTATATAGAAACCTCTTCCCTACTTTCCGAATTAACTAGGCACTTCCATCCCCAGAAGTGACTAAGGATTGTTAGTTTTTTCTAATGTAAGCAATATGGGATTTTGTGCTACTATCTATCACCTGGATTACCCTGCTAAATAAAAATCTTTATATCATCTGAAACAAGCAGAATTTCCACAGACGATTCTGAAAAGTCGTTTTATTAATCATGAAAAAATTTTGAGTTGCGAACTATCCCAAATGAATATAAAATTCCATCACATATTTTTGCTCTTTCATTTTACCTATTGCGATTTTTAGAGGCGTGATACGAGTTCACAACAGACAGCTCTGTGAAACACAAATAAATAATTTGTAACAATGTTCATTTCGTAAAATGAAAGAGGCTCTATTGTATCTATAATACTTTTTATTCTTTAGCGTTTTATACAAAAGACTGTAATTGGATCCTAGTTTTTGCTGAAATACCCCGTTATCGTTAGTATACTTTCGAGCATTTTTATTGTGACAAGAAAGGCAATTGAATTTTGTTAGCTTTGGTATCGGTAGCATCCTTTTATTGCAGTAGTAATCAATAAAATTAGTTTAAGTTTCTACTTCGTCCTAATTTAAATTTCAAAAAGAACCCCTCAGAATTGGTTATAAAATATTTAAATATGTTCTAGCTTAATACACTTCTTAATTGCTAATTGTAAATGTCATTAGTGCAATTTAATAAGAAGGATTACAGGAAATTATGTTGTACATGTATTCATGAAAATAGCATTCTTACTCAGATTTGACGTTTAATTTTTGGATTGCGAGGTAAGCTTACGAGGGAGCGTTTTTATATTCGCGGAATGAGCGGGTTGTAGAGGGGTGAGTAGGCGCATTGGGGGCGTGGCCTGTGCAGCGACTCATTATTAGTATAAATACGAAGTTTCATTGTTATTAGACAGTTAGTCTTTGAGCTATCGTCAACCAAGTAACATAATCAGGAGTGAAAAGTGAAATATGGAAAAAATCGAATATCGTGCCGTTATAAAGTTCCTTACCAGGCAAGGAAAAGCAGTCGCGACCATAATGAATGAGATGTCATTAGTTTACGGCGACTCTTGTCCAGGAAAAACCATGGTGTACAAGTGGCATAGTTTATTTAAACAAGGAAGGGAATCCCTTAAAGACGACCCGAGGCCGGGCAGGAGCATTGAGGTGACCACGCCAGCACTTATCCAAAAAGTTGAACAAATTGTACTCGAAGATGCTCGGCTAAAGAAGAAACAACTCGCAGAAATGGTTGGAGTATCCGATACAACAATTTTTAAAATCCTACACGATCATCTCGGCATGTCTAAGGTCAGCGCAAGGTGGGTGCCGAGAATGCTCACGCCGCCACAAAAACAACAGCGCGTAGAGTGTTCTCGTGCATTTTTGGACCTCTGTAATGAAGACAAGGATGGTGTATTGAGTGGAATTGTTACTGGAGACGAAACTTGGGTTCATCATTATGAACCTGAGTCCAAGCAAGACTATATGCAATGGCATAAAAAGGGCACAGCACCTCCCAAGGAATTTAAAGTGTCACAATCAGCTGGGAAACTCATGGCAACGGTATTTTGGGACTCGGAAAGAATATTGTTGATTGATTATAAAGATAAAGGTGTTTCTATAACCGGGGAATATTACGCTTCAATATTAGAGCGACTAAAAGAAGCCATTAAAGAGAAAAGACGGGGAAAATTGACAAAAGGTGTTCTGCTTTTGCACGACAACGCGCCCGTCCACAAGAGTCGCGTTGCGTTAGCTGCCCTGCATAAGGTGGGCTTCGAAATTGTGAATCACCCACCCTACAGCCCAGACCTGGCCCCGAGTGATTATTACCTGTTTCCGAAAATGAAAAAAGAGCTGCGGGGTAAAAAATTTACTGCCGATGATGAAGTCAAGGAGGCAGTTTCGGCGTATTTTGCAGATAAAGAGAAATGATTTTTTTATGAGGGTATAAATAAATTAATTGAAAGATGTGAAAAATGTATCCGTCTTGCAGGTGAATATATTGAAAAAGAAAAATAATTTGGTTTTTCTATTTCCACCCCTTGTCCCCCATTCCGCGAATATAAAAACGCTCCCTCGTAATATTTGTCATATACACTTTTATAGTTTATAGATTTCTATGTTTTCCGGATTTAATTAACATGTAAATACTTTGAAAACCCGAAGAACTTGGAAGACAGCACCTTCAAGTATAGCAAATACGTGTGTATATTGAACAAAATAAATTGAAGGAGAAATAAAACAAAGCCTTTTTATTTTATATAAGTAATCGTTCTTTAAGGGCTCAACGATGAAAATTATGTTTTTTCAGCTAAAGCCATTCCCGCAGTTAGAACTATTACACGCAATAATCACAAAGTTGTGAAAATAATTTACTTCTTTTCAAATTTTGTTTACAGGAATATAGAATGGAACATGTAAAAGACTCAAGACAATTACCACGTGAAATTAAATGCAATTGATATTTCACAAATTTATACCATGGCGTTTGGCGCCACAGAGAAGTTATAGCTCATTGGAGGTGATTTTTGTTTAAAATCGTGTTATAATACAACATAAGGAGTGTATGTTGAACTACTTTATTTCAATAAAATTTAGAGAATTTATTTGAAATCGATTTATTTTTAAAATAATCTACATAAAATATTTTATGCATTGGCACCGATTATGGACTCAATGCCAAAATTTCTTCTCTAGTCCTGTCCCTCATTAATAGATACGAATAGAACATCACACCTGGTGAATGTACATTTGGTTTCATATAGATTGAGGATAGCAAATATTCCATAGTGTAACTAATAATATTTGCTTCATTATGTGTCAACGTAACTGACTAATGTCAAGAGTTAGTCAAAATGTAGTGACCTATGCATCCCAAGTTATACCTGGTCAATTAGCTGACGCCGTAAAAGCTTTTGTATTAAGTAAATTAAAAGATAGATGGTCAGAGTGGTGGTTGTCTAATTAAATGTCAATAGGTACAAGGTATTTGCAATAAAAACACCATGGGAATGGGAACAACTACTGAGCCGAAGCGAGAAATTAATGAGAAAACCAGAATTTCGACAGTAGGGAATGATGCTGAACTGAAAAATAGTTTAAAAGCAAATCGTTGTACTAAAGCGGAAGATATTGATGTAATACAAATATTTCCTGGATCTCGTGCAACCATATGTACAAAATTAAGAGAATCGGTGTTGAGAAGTAGACTAAGTGCTAATAAACATCTGATAAATATATGCGGATTAAATTAAATTTATTCATTATGATTGCGTATTTTGGAATAGAGCAGTTTCTACAAAAGTGCTTCTGTCATCAAAAAACAGCGAAAATTAAAGTATGGCCGGACATGAAAAAGTTACGATAATGCAAAGACTTCTGGACGTTCTCCAGTGAATGTGTGGCGATAGATGCATTTATGTGTTTACGTGGTATAGGTTTTCAATGAATATTGATAGGAGATTTAATTTGCAAAACTATATCAGCATATTAGACAACATAACGCTGCCTTTAATCTGCCATCTTTACCAGAAAATTACAAGTACCAGCAAGCCAACTGTTAGATGCAATATGCGAATGCTGTGACTAATTGGTTTGCAGGCATAACATCATAGTTTTGCCCTGGCCCACCAATGATCTGGATTTAAATCCGGTTCGATTGAGAATATATGGGGTATAATCGCCAATAAACTTACAAACTTCCTACTACAAAATTCTGAAATATTGTGGAATATTGTATATGAGACATGGGAAGAATTAGTTCTGACAATTTAACTAATTCGTTAATAAATTCAGTGCCACATAGACCCCAACAGGTTATTCATGGAAATGAAACTGCAACAAAATATTGTCGATATCAGGTGCTTCTCCTCTTCTTATTTTTTTCAGGGCAAATTCTAATCATTTCAATTACCTTATGTCAACCATTAGGAATAATTATTAAGATAATTAGTACAATTGATCCTCTTTTGCAATTATATTTCTCACTAAGAAGAATAGAATATGTGTATGTTATTTTAGTCTTCCTTTTCATAAAATGTATGTACGTATTTTTTCTCGGAAAGTTTAACATACATATATTGTATGAGCTTAGTTTAAACTTAATCTGTTATATTCCTTGCACAACTACATAATACTCTACACAAACTGTATAATGTAGAACTACTAGGAACTTCCCCGTTGCTAAAACGATACCAAATTTTTCTATAATTATTCTACATAAATGTTCTGGGGTTGATAATGTACGGTTTTTAAAACAACATACATACATATGTGCTTTAAACGTATTACCACAGAGACGTTAAAGCTATATGTATATATCAGTATTACTGTTCAATATTTGATAATTCAATTGATTATAAATTAAATTATATTACTTGAGGTATCAATAGAACCTATTTTACTGCGACTTTGCAGATATGTACATTTTAACCTCATTCTTCATTACACATTCTATAGCTCTATTCTCTCTTTAATTCGATGGAACTATGGATTAAGATATTCATTGCTCATTTGTAAAAACTGCGTCTTTTCCTAGTCCACATATTGGCATAGTACATTCATCGTTGCTTCCTTTTCTATTTGGCAGAATCTGCATATGTTTTCCTTTGTCAAGTTTAATTATTCATATGCTTATTGAGTGAAAAATGCCCTGTCAGCACACACATTATCATCCCGACAGACTTTCTGTAAATTTGGGTGACTGTTCCTCGATAAATTATCTATTTTTTGACTTGGAGAGTCTTCCTATGTTTCCTTAATTCAACCAAATTTCATGGAATTTTAATATTTGCCTTTTGCAATGCCTCAGTTGTTCTTCGCTTTTCGCTGTCAAGTTCACTGCATTCCATATAACTTGGCATTTACTTCTTTAAGAAATTTAAATATAGGTGCATCAATTATAGTATATGCATAGGTAAACATTCGTTTATAAATGTTAACTGCAAATTATTTTACTTTGCTCTGTAAGTCGGTCTTTTGGTAAATAAAAATTATTGTTACTGAGTTTCCATCAAAATCTATCACTGATCGTGTGTCCTATGAAAAGGTTGTGTGTAGTAACTAATAGGTTGTTCCGAAAGTAATTTAATTTTTTTCTCGCGTCGTATATAAGAATTATATTCAATTATATATTGGCCATTTTGGTCATTACTTTTTGCCATTTCTCTGGGAGTAGCGTGATTCGTAAAACTTCTGATCTTTACTTGCAAAAAAAGGACCAGGTGATCAGACCAATCATTAGAATTAACTGTTTTTCTACATAAATAATTCTGTAAAGATCATAATAAGTGGTAAGCAGGGGCTGTCAAATCAGGCGAATATGGTAGGTACACAGGCAGTAGTACAATCTGACTAATACAGGACTAATATATTTTCTGCTCCGTGATTTTTTGCATTCAATATTGTCTTAAATTTTTGAAATTTCACCTATCAAAATATATAACAGTATGCTTTAGAATGAAGTTGGTTGATTAAAAATATAACTAATAACTCTTACGAGAATAAAACGACGAAATTACTCTTTAATCAATCGAATAAAAAACGATTTTTTTTTTAAATTTAGATAATTAGCAAATTTTCAAGAATAAATCAAAATTCAAATGATATTTGGCTGCATATTAAAACAAATACGTGATCGACAAAAAGAAATCTGATATATTTGGGCTTTCACTTCTGGCATTTATATTATAATTAATATCATCCATTTTCAGATAATATTTTTCTCTAATTATGTAACTAAATACATATTTTGTTTCGTTTAATCACATATTTTTCTTTTATCATACACATACCTACTGTATAATATATAATAGTTTACTACTAAAATAGGACAATTCTTTGCATGTAACATTCTTTACATTTTGAACCTATTAGGTATTTGTTAAAACATTACTGAAAATGAGTACTACATTTTTAGTAATATTTTAAACAATTATGCTTAACTTCGTTTCAACAATATATAGTGTAAATCTGAATTCTGTCTTCTACTTAATGTATTTGCTTTAATTTGGTTTTGAAAACGTTATATTACTTTTCCACCACTATTATATTATTATTAAAATATCTAATTACATAAGCAAAAGTGTAAATCTTTCATATACTCTTTCGTAACATCTACACATTTAAGAACTCCTCCGAGACTTTAATACGAAATACACGTTATTCCGCGGTGAAAAATACCTCTGGCATTAGCACGTGCAGGTATGCAGGATCTCTAGCATACATATAGTAGAAGCTCTCTTCCCGGAAGTTCTGGTCACGTTCATCTGGACATCGTAGTTGATTTCCTGCCATGTCGTTGGTTCGCAGAGCTAGTGGTAGTGTTTTAGACGTTAGTTCCATCCTGTGTGCGCGCCTCAATAGTATTGCCGATTCCAGTCAGTAATTGCCGTGTTCAGTTCTTTTATTTCTTTTGTGCTGCTTGTATAATTACAGAGGTTAGATTGGAGCTACCATAACAAATACTAGACTAAGTGCAGGCTGCAATTACAACATTTTAATATATACTCTTTGCGTTCTAATACTTACACGCATACCTATGCACGAGTAAATAATTAATTCTTTATAACCGACAATAAAAGTCGCCGCTGTGTCCATGTGATTTTCATTTGGGAGTAATTTTTCAAATTTTAAAATATAATTATTTCAGGAATTTTTACTTAATTTTGATTTTCTTATATGTGAAAGTCTTAAATTTTTATGTTCCCTCGTAATTCATGGACTCTACCTAGTATCTAGAATCTAGTATGTACATATTTATTAAGAAAATGGAATGAATAATATATTATTTACAATGCAAAAGTCGATGCAATTCTTTTATATACAGGGAAGAAAAATCAAAGTAGTGAAGATAGTTTCTTTACTTTATCAAACGTTTAGATTATATTATTAACTTTAATGAGGTCATAGGAAATAATGTATATTATATAGTAGGTATTAAAGACATTTACTTGCCCAAAGTAGAAAAAGTGAATATCAGTAAATGTATAAAGCTGACGTCACATTGTACCCAACTTTATGGAGACGCGAATTGCCAATCAATATTCGCAATGCTTATAATTTTTAAATATTAAATTAAGTTAATTGGATTAAAAGTGAAAAGCGTGGGCAAAAAGAAAAATTCTACCATATAACAAAGACAACCAGCAGTATTTATAAATATGTTAGGGCTTTAATTTTAAACACATTACAAAAATAATAAATATGAGCAAGAGGATAATAGGGAACATTGTACCACTATACAAAAATGAAGGGATGATTGGAAAGCGCAACCAAAGAAGTGAACAAAAGCCATCAACTATTGGCCTTAAATTTTTGAGACTTTGCTCTATATTTGTTTTGCAATATCATTCTTCATTCATCTGAACTAGAATCTCTACACATTTTCCCAAATCTTTAATTATTACATATTTCCAGTACACTTTTATGGGAATCCTTCAATTATTTTGATTATTACCTTATGATCAAAATAATTTTTTGGGAACTGTTTAGTTATTCTGATTATCACGAATATCATTCTTCATTCATCTGAACAAGAATCTTTTTAAATTTTCTTAAATCTTCAATTATTACATATTTCCAGCACACTTTTATGGGAACTCTTCAATTATTCTGATTATCACCTTATAATCAGAATAATTTTTTGGGAACTCTTTAGTTATTCTGATTATCACCAATATCATTGAAGAGTTCCCATAAAAGTGCACTGGAAATATGTAATAATTGAGGTTTTAGAGAAATGTGAAAAGATTCTAGTCCAGATGAATGAAGCATGATATTGTAAAACGAATGCAGAGCTAAGTCTCAAAAATTTAAGGCTAATAGTTGGACAGGGCGGCGGATGTGTCATGATCTGCAGGTGTACATGGGCAGCTGGAGTTGGAGAATTAATTTTTATTGAAAGTAATCATAACAATGAGAAGTATCTAAACATGCTAGATGAAAATTTAAAACAAAGCGCACAAAAGTTAAGTATATGGTACACTTTTAAATTTGACGAATATAACTATCCGAAACATAGAAAATTGAAATTCTACCACAATCGCTAAGTTTAAATCCCATAGAAAACTTGTGGAATAAATTGGATTAACATATACGTCGTACAAAGTATTTCTTCAATAAGTGACCTAAGATATAGATTACAAGAAATATGCAGAAAATTAAGTATACGAGAAGTTATATGTAATATTCCAAAGCGTATTCTACCAGATTTAATTTTTCTGAATTTTTTGTTTAATTTGCATTAAATAATTTACACATTCAACATACTAAATATTATAGATACATCAAAATCAGGCCTCGAATTTTTTAATTAGATATTTTGTTTTTTAATTAAAATTTGGTTTGTGTAGCAGTTAAGACGTAAAACATGTTTTGACTACATAAACAATAGCATTTTGATTTCTGATTTTTACTTAAATGAACAACTCTAATTAGGATAAATATAGGACCAGCTGTATATTAAAGTTAATCATAGTTGTTTCTGTATGTATTAATCTAGGAGTAGAGAGACTCTCGAACCTCCTCATTGACCTTTACCACAATGCATATTGGAACATGTTGGTCAAGGTCAAGGAGGAGGTTCGAGAATCGGCTGAGCCTGAGAAGGATTCAATATGAAAGACATTTACATGTTAAGGTTAGAGACTTCACTAATTTTTTTTTTTTTTTGGTTAAGGTAAATGAGAAAGTTCTAGAACCGGTTGAGCTCAAGGAGGTTCAAAAAGATAATTACGTGTGTGAATGAAAGTCAATGAGAAGGTTCTAAAATCGGCTGAGCCCAAGGAGGTTAGAAAAATTATTACGTGTGTGAATGAAGATATATGAGTTATAGAATCATAGTTAGTATTGTGAGTTATCATGAAGTATTCATTTAATATGAAAGACGGCGAACATGAAATGTGTCTGTTAAGTCTGCAGACTTATAATTCAATTTCAAATGTAGTATCACATAGTAATATATTTCGTGATAAATCTATGGTGAGTAACCCTTATCAATGGGTAGATATAATTATTCTGCAGGGTACGTATAATAAACATTATATAGAAAAATATGTATATTTTTAAACGATTGTGAATTAAAGAAGGTAATCGAATTTTTTTTGTATTAAATCGTAATAGTAATATTATAAAAGTTTATATGAGAGATACAGTGGCAATTGATTTTTCAGTTGAAAATTTAATAGGTTCGTTGTTTCGTTTTTATTGCAAGTAATTGATAAAAATGCCGCGTTAGTGATGAAGTTGATGGTATAAATAAAATTACCCCTGTTGATATTATGTGTAATGTAGTGGATGCTTCTTATAAAAATGTTGAATTGTCTCATGTTTTATATCATTTTTATGCAAACGTTCCACCAGGATTTAAATTAATAGAAGTCTCGAATTCGAACTGTCGATCAGGCAGGACGTTTAGTTCACTTGAGAGATGAAGATTTGGCATTATATTTACGTATTAGATGAAGAATATGAGAAAAAAGAGTAATATTGTGAATAAATTGTCGAGGGAGGCGAGAAAATTTTTGCGAAGATCAGGAAGCAAGTGGTTGAGTGTGGTTGGTACATAATCATATAAGTAATACAAATAGAAAATTTTTGGTGAGTTTGGATTTGAAAGTCCTAGTATAAGATTATCTGAGTTTGAGGAATGTCTTTGATATGTATTCTATGATTAATAATAAGTGAAAAGAGGATCATATTTTAGTATGTGTAGAAGACGTTTGTTTATGTGAAGTTAATAGTGGATGTATATAATATAAGTGATGGATATTTTAGATGTATTAAGTAAGATTCGCGTTAATAATTCTATTTTCGAGATGGAATTTCAAAATTACATACCTATTAGTTTACCAAAATATGGTATTAATGATGAAATTAAGATTATCATACCTGAAATATATAAATGAGCATATCCGCAAAAGCCGGAATTCTTAATTGAAAGATAATCACATTTAGCTAGTGATTACAGTAAAATAAGTGATACAGCGTTTTTATAATAATGTCAGACACGTAATTAGCGGAGTTGAGGTAAATAAAGTAAGGAATGTTGCTCAACTATGAAGGGATATTTTTCTTATAGTCCAAGTTACGTGAATAAATTTGAAAATTATGACTAAGATTTTCCAACAGGAAAGGCTCCAATATTGGATGGTAAAGGTAATTTTACTGTTTTCATTCTTATGAAATTTCTTATGAGTTATTTTGAGGATTTTATACATATCGTAATGAATATGTTACATGAATAAATATTGAAACGATGAGCTGATGATAATGATGTTACAATTGATTCTATTACGACCAAAAGTATTAACTTAAATTGATTGTCTGGCGCGGCGGGTACCACATATTAAAGTGGGTTTAAGTCGGGATTTAGCATTAACAAAATTAACAACGAAAGATGCTTACATGGAAATGTTTTTTAGAGGGTAGGAGATTCATGAAAATTCCTGAGACAACAAATCGTAGTTAAACAATTAAGACGGCTCCTCATTTAGAAACACCTAGATATAATATTTTGGGTTTCCAAATAGGGAAGAAGGAAAAGTTGGATCAAAATATGAATAGATTTAATGTGATTAATTTTACTGATGTGACAGTTTATTCGACTTGTGGAAGATATCCTTATGAAAACTTTCGAGCTGGTTTTGATGAACATGGAATAGCTATTTTATATCACATGTATGCTAGATTTCAATCAGTTTATTATGGCTATGATTATAGTAAAGTGTTAGTGCATTAAGTTTAATTTTGAGAGATTGAATGAACGAGGAGGAAAACAATAGAAAATAATTAGATGAATAAGATGAGATGTGAGTATTTATTTTTTTATGTGGCGTATATATGGAAGTTTTTTTTTATATTATTATGAATTGTAATGGGAAGAAGTTTATAATTATTTATTTCCAATAGAATCGTTTTAATAGTTGTAGTTTGATACGGAAGGAATTAGCTACTTGAAATAGCGATTATATATAAGTCATTATATGTCATTTTGTATTTAAACCGGCTATTACTTTTAGAGCATTAATAGTAGAAGACCAACGTGTTGCAAAATGTGGGTTTATGAAACATCATGGATTGAAAGGGGAATATGTTTATACATCATCGGGTGAATTTGATGAAATTATCAAGTGATTATGTATTGGTGTAGATTTAGAGTTTGTGTAGGGTAGAGAAAAACTGTATTTCTTAAAACGTAGTTTAGATAGGCATATAATAGATTTAGTGAGTACGGATGAAATTAAAGAAGACAAACCAAGCTGTAATTTTCACGTTGGAAAATTTGTTGTTTGTGCTTTATCTAATGTTGAATGTCTTTATAAATTGCTTTTTGAAAAAATTGAGTCGTAAGAAAATGTTAATTGTATTTATTTTTTATATTATTATTTGGACCATTGTTTTTTATGATGGAATGTGCTAGGAGTACTTTGGTGAATTATATTGTTGAAAGAGTTGGGTGTGTTATATACCGATATGAAACTGATGGATTATTTGTTGGAATAGAAGACAAAGATTTGATTTGTATTTCTAAATCGTATTTAATTGGCAGAAGAAGTATCGATTTAGGACTTGTTTGCTCAACAAGATGTGGAATTTAGTTGTAGATCTTGTGTGGAACAGTACAATGTTCTCCAGGCACCGTGCAAGAACGACTTAAAAATCTACAGGAGATACCGAAGAGAAGGGCGGCTTGAGCAGCTTTCCGAGGAAGAGCTTGGACAACTATCATTAGATGAATGGTAATGATATGGAGAGTGGGAGGAAATTTGCTTAGAACCTCGTTAGGTGGATAGCGGGAACGACGGTGGATAGAAGAATCAAGTGCAGGAGGATCTGAGAGAGCTATTACCTTGCTCAAAAAAAAGGAGCAAAGAAACAAAAAATAATATTATTTCTACTCAAAAAAATAAAATTAAATTAACAAGTGTTCATTTACACTTCTTCCTGTACGATCCTTAATATAGTAGTACATATGTATATCTTAAACAATGTTGAACTTTATTTAGTATACAATGTGGAGTCGATGGTATACAGTGGGGAGTTTAAAAGTGTAACATTCAATTAGAAATACAACCACTACCATTACCTGTATGTAACTACGATTATGTATTTGATGCAAAAAGTTTTACATGATGCAGTACTACAGATATGGAGAAACAAATGTCCTTACTTTATTACTACACCTCAATGAATTTTATTGCAAAAATATATGTTGCAGATCGCTCCATCAGCAAAAATATGAATGTGCAAACTAATCCGAAATAGGTTATTATGAATATAACATACAGATGTAAATGATATGCTATTTCCTGATCAAGTTTCTTATTATTATGTAACAATATTTGATGATATATATAGTAAAACAATACTTCTCTTTCGGTAGGAATCGTAATTTGAATTGTTTCTATTTAAATCAAATATATAGTACATTTCCTAAACAATTATTAAGAGATAATAGTCTAATAACCTTTAAATTTTATTTCAACAAGAAGACAGTAATTCGAAACCTATTTATAATGACTATATTCATGATTTAAGCTTTGATCAGTTTTTGAGCATACGTAGAATGTGTTGATAAGCTTATTGATACTTATTACAAATTTAAGAAATGGAAGGTATCGTTCCGATTTTGATACGTATATACACTTAAGACCCTTAATTCTTATGCAGATTGTTTATTAATATAAACAATCAGTACATCTGTATCTATGTCAGTATACAGACTTGTTCATTCTAGAATTAGATATGCGCTGTCCACAAGTGGAAAGAGTGCAGTTAGGTTAAAGCGCGCGAGAAAGGAGGATAGAATATCTCTCACTGGCAGTTTCGTTTTCTCCCACTTTTGTATTGCAAACAACTTCTCCTACTTTCTCGGGTGTTACGCGTGAGAATGTCTGAAATCAGTCTTCACCAGCGACATGATGTGTGTAGGTCGGGGCTGTATATCATTATGCATTGACAATACGTACCTACATTTTTGAATTGTATAAATTATTTGATGCATTTTATTTGAATCTTTTAATAAAATGCAACATGGCTATTTTCTTGAAATGTTTTGCCGTTTGGCGTGAAACTAATAAAATATTCTTGAAATAAATGAAATAGAAAATTCTAAAAATTAAAAAGATTTTCAAACATGGCTATTTTCTTGAAATGTTTTGCCGTTTGGCGTGAAACTAATAAAATATTCTTGAAATAAATGAAATAGAAAATTCTAAAAATTAAAAAGATTTTCAAACAATGAAAAAATTAAAAGAAACTTTTAAAAATCCTAGTGTAGAATACGACGAACTGTTAGAGGTTTTACGTCAACTACTTCAGATATTTGTTTACTAGAGTAAGAAGGTTCACGCGAGAAAGTAGGGGAAGTTGTTTGCAATACAAAAGTGGGAGAAAACGAAACTGCCAGTGAGAGATATTCTATCCTCCTTTCTCGCGCGCTTTAGCCTAACTGCACTCTTTCCACTTGTGGACAGCGCATATCTAATTCTAGAATGAACAAGTCTGTATATGTATTCGCAAAACAGTTAAGATATACATGGAATAGAAACTATTAAGTAATTTAGTTAAAGCTCGTGAAACTTTCAAACAAAAATTAAGAATATTAAAAGCTGATATCGCTAGATCTCATAGAGCAATTATTTTATTATTTATTTTTTTTTGCTAGAACAAAATTTTTTTAAAGAAATTATAAAGAAACTTGGTAGTGATAAACTAGATAGGGGCAAAGTCAAAACAAATGATAAAATATATACAAAGGATATTTCAGAGGAAATGGACAAATTTTGGTACGAAATTTTATCAGATCAATCTTAAGCAGCAGTAATACTTGGAACATCAATTATTGAGCATGGTGCACCTTCACGAAAACGTGTAACGTAGTTTCGCCCGAGCGCTTATTCCTCTTCGATAAATTATGGTAAAATTTAAGATCAAGACTTTACACCTCAACCAAAAAAAAAAGCGTAAAATAAAGACGGTATCTGAGTCTCAGCTTCGGATGGGGCATTATTTACCCAACCTACATTTTTAGAAGATGAATACGTGGTTCAAGTGCTACCGGAAATTTCTACTAATATTAAAAGTCTAGCAGAAGATGATAACGAAATGGGTAGACGCAAAAGTGTAAATTTGGATAAATCAATGGCTCACGTTATATTGCTTTTGCAAACGAAACCAAGCAGGTCAATATTTTCTAATAAATCATTGAATAAAACTCTTTTAGAAACAGATAGTTAGGGAAGACATTTAATGGAAGTTAACGCGGTGTCAGACTTTCTAGAACATCCTAGAGTTGAAGAGGTATGATAAAGCTATATAGAAAGCATTGTTCCGCCCACTACCCATTCAAAGTATATTTTTCAAATACACAGTGATGGTGCCATTGGCGCCACACGTTAATATAAAAGTACATTTGTAATAACATTAGCAGAAGGAACAACGTCCAACACGAAGAACATTGCTCTAAAAGCTGCACCGAAACGTACAGAAACAGTAATTGCGGAAACAGTATTCGAAATAAATGTCATAAGTTAGAAGGGATGCATAAACGAATTAGTCCTACACGGAGGAAGTTTCCTAAATGACGGCTTATAATAAAAGAATTGCGATATTTATTTCAAACCGATTTGGTTGAAATAGTACTATATGTCAAAGTAAATGATAATTTCAAATATATTTTATTATGTATTAATCAAAATTTGCTTGGGCGATCCCTGTAAGAAATAGATCAGCGAAGGAAGTAACGAAAGCCATGCAATTTTTTATCAGAGAAAAAAAATATTCCGGGAAACATTCAAAGCAATCAGGGAAAGGAATTCTATAATGTACATTTCAAGAAACATATGTACCGTTATACTTTTAACCATAGTACATTTTAATGGTATAACGTTTAAATAGAATACTCAAAAATAAGATATGGAAATAATTTAGTTTCAATTGAGGTTACCACTGGATAGAAATTTTGCCGAAATTAGTCAACGGTTATAAAAAGACCGCAGATAGAATAACAAAGTATAGACCCATTGAAGTTAATCAAAGAAATGCTAAAATATTTTAAAAAGTGTTTATATCAAAGTTAGAGCTCCGGTTCGTATCAGCAAATATTGACACGCATTTTTCAAAACGTATACCCCAAATTTGTCAAACGAAATATTTATAATTATTAAAATGCAAAATACCTATCCTAGAACGTACATTTTACAGGATTCTGAAAATCAAAATACTCTGGGTAAGTTCTATAAATTCGACTTGAACAAAGTTAAAGTTAAGTTACATAATTTACCTGGTTGAAAAAGTTATATGTCGAAAGAAGGGCAAAGTTCTTATTAAACGGTTGGGTATGCTTTCTATATACAATTCATGGATATCCCAGAATAATAAACGATGAAGACTATGGTATATACATAAACTTAAACATAAACAAAACATTCATAATGAATTAGTTTTTATTGAACAATACACCTACACAATAATTATAACAAATACATAGTAATTAAGAAACACATACAATTATTATAGTAAATACATTTTATTTTGGGCCAAATTTTCCAAATTACTGATTACAGAAATTAAACTTTTTTCACGTTCTAACTCTTTTATTTGATAATGAGCCCATGCTAAAGTATTTTTTCATTAGAAATAATATATCGTTTATCACCTCTACATGAAAGTACAATTTTATTTTGCAATTCAGTGAACACCGTTTGAAAGTCACAGCGAAATAAGTACATCATTCGCATAATAGCTTCATTATCTTCTACTACACTCTTATAATCAGTCAACTTTTTTTTACAGTTCTAGTAAGCAATTTAACTCAGTGAGTTTTAGCAGCATTCCCATAAAAACATTCCTTAATTCCATCAGGGCAGTCATCTTACCCAACTTAGGTAGACTAGGAAGTATTCCGTGTATATTTCCTTCAGGGAAATTCGAAGTATCGAACATATTTAAATAATGTTTGATATCATTGTATATTTTATAATTTTGCATGTATATAACTAGTGAATTTGTCTGTATATAATAACGAAACATCTGTATCGAACACAGGTATGAAAAAACCATAAAAATGATACATTATCTTCTTAATTATTTCTAAAGTTACCAATCCTGCATATATAAGCTTCACATGAGTTACACGAATATGTGCTACTTCGATAGCTCTTAGGGATTCAGAAATTTTTTTATATGATTTAAAATATGGCTTTGCTATATTTGCCTTAGCACCAAGTCTTCTATGAATAGCTTCCCAATGAGAAACTAGTTATATTTTAACGCAATTTTCAACATTTTCTAATGTCTTACAAATATGCTATTAAAAATTAACTTATAAAATCCCTTAAAGACTTCGTTGGTAGATTCGTTTCGCTTTACTGTATTAAAATTAATGTATTTACTTAACCAATAACATGGTTTAAATCGAATTCCTCATAATTTAAATCCATGACAATACATCGTTTCAAAGTTAGGTAATATATCACATAATTCGATTTATTGTGAAGGTTTGGGATTAATTTACCATGCTTCGAATAAGGTGGAATAACATGTTTAGGGCAAAAATGAAAACCATTACGATGGTTGTGAAAACTTGTCAGATATTTTAAATCTATTTTAAAAACATCCATCGTCTTCGAAAGCAAGTATAATATATGTCTCTTGGCCTCTGACAAATCATATTCTGGTAAGAATTCGTTGTTAGCAATTTCCTTTCTTTTGCATACGTACTCACGCCGCCACATATGCCCTTCTTGAAAAAAGCCATGCGCAATATAGCATCCCAACGTGATCCTGGTGATGTATAATAATTTATAATTGTTCATGCAAATATTTCCAAAATTTTCAAAAACATCTACAAGTAGTAGAAAATCTTAAATCAAGTTTTTCACTTATATAATAAGTTCGAACTTCTTTACACTGTTCATTATTTAAATAAAACCCTAATTTTCCAAAGAAGGACCCATAAATCTAAATGAATCAAAGAATCTCAATTTGCAAAACACTTTCTTTCTTTGTCATTGCAATCGATAGTATCCCCTACATGTATTTTCTTAGAAAACGACATGTATTTTGCTTTATGTTGTGCAATGACATCTTACTTCTTCTTTTTCTAGTGCTAATGATTTTACAAATAAATATCACTGTCATAAGTATCATGATTTGGTAAGTCATAATAAATAAATAATTGGCAATAGCGAGGTTCTTTGTAACTTATATTACACATCATATGTGCAGCACCTCGGTACAATCCGGTCACGTAATTGTGAATTTTGCCATGAAATGATTCTATTTTTTTTCACATATACTGCATATCCTTGCTCGCTCATAATTTACATGCTCTTTATTAGTTGAAACTCTAATTTTTACCACTTAGATAATTTATATATAAAAATTTAACATCCGTTTTTGACACTTTTAGGAATAAATAGGAATACAATAATAAATAATAATGACACTACAAATACCTTAACACTGCAAAATACGCAGAACACGTTAAAATTAGTAATTTAAAAAGGAATTCATCGAATAAAAATATTTCTCCGACAGCACTGTTTTTACTAAATTTTAAGTTTTCTCAACCATAGGCCTTTCACCTTATTAGGTAGTTCGATGTAGAGCTTCACAGCTAAGTAATTAGTAATTATTTGGCTTCTCTGTATTTCTGCATGCTGTGATACGATATGATCGAGCAGTTCTGATATCTTGCCTTGAAGTAAGAAAATCATTACTTAGGAAGAACTTATGTGGTGATTTATGAACTTTCTCTAGACAGACAAGTATATATAAGGATCACAGTGTAAGTATATTGCGAATTTTAAAGAGATATTTGACACATCACCAAGAGCTCTAATTGCGCTACCTTGCATTTTGATAATTGCTTCAGACATCCCATATCAGAATATAATATGTAGCCGTACTCTGGAAATTAGCAATGTAACAGTTCTAGCTGCTTTATATGTATCTAGTTTGTTTATTCTACAAATGTAGTAAATACGAGTATGTAGATGAAGCAAGATGTCGACACAAATTTTCTACATAGCAAACCCATTTAGGTTGGTAATAATTCAGGAACTTATGAACTTAATATTAGCTCTAGTCTCTCCCGCTTCTGTTGCAATTGTTAAAAGTTGTTTTGTTACGATTAAGTTTCAGGAGAATACTACCAAACTATGCAATAGTTTTTCGCAACGCTTTCTCCATGTAAATTCCTACTATCTCTCGGGAATGAGCATACACTAATATGGATATATGGGGTGTTCTTGCCTAAAGTAATATTATACGTCATATCGTTGACATAAATCAAAAGGGCATATCGATTCCTATGGAACCCCTCGACTGACAGGCATTGCATTAGAGCACTGATTATTGCAAAACACAAGTTGCCTCCTATTCTTTAAATACGAACAAATTAGTGAATTTGCACGTTCTTTTACTCCTGTCTTCAAAAGCTTTACTCAAATCACAATAGCCCAAAGTGAAAGCATTCCTATTACTATCACATCATATCTATATCAAATTAGCAGATAATTGCAAATTAATTTGGTTGCAATTTGCAGCGCATAGATAAGAGTGGTAATGCTCGAATCTGTTTTCGTTCTGATATCTCATCTCATGGTTTTTGCTAACGTGGTCTGCAAAGGTAATATCAACTTAGAGACTACTGAGACTACTGAGAAATTAAAAAAAAATTTGTTTCGAAGTCTGTCGGGCATAGATTATTTATGGAAGAAAAGCATTAATTTTGATCCCTGCTTCGTAGTTGTACCTCTACTCTTCTATAGTTTTTGCTATGGTAGCCTGCTAAGCACATGCGTTTATATATAAAAAAATGTCACGGTAACAATCTGTTTTCACAGATAATTTACAGCAAATTTTTAATTTTTTATACATATTTCGGGTAAATTAAAAGTGTCATACTATCATATATTTGTAGTGGTGACGTTCTATACGAATAATTAGTATAGTTTTGACGAAAACGTTAATCTAATATTTTTGTCGAAATTTTGAATGCGAGAATGGCCAACCATTTTAACATATCTTATGAAGTAATTTATATACGATGATCAGAGATTCACGAATAATCACCAGATAGGACGATTCTATGATTAACTCTGGGTCGAAAATCCTAATGCAGAAATGTATCGCGAAAAATATTTCAAATTTTTTGGATTTTCCGTGGAAATGTTTTTTACTATCAAATAAAATTATGCAACACTACGTTAGTATACTGAATCGTTGTATGTCAATATTTTGAAATTTCTTTAACTGCTCTTTTAAGTTAAAATATATATGGCAACTTTGGCCCAGTATAATGTCATTTAAAAATAATTATTTTTCAAATTTTGACTTTCGTATGTTTTATGTTGATTACTTTCGCTTCCATTATGTTACTTACCTCATCTCCATAATATCCCAGGCATTTTGTAATGAGAATCTAAGAATCTTCTTGATTTATTTCTTTGGAGGTTTTTGAAGGGAAAGTTTCTGCCACGCCTCCGACCAATGAACAGCATGTAATAAATTGAATTAACGCTACTATACAATTAATTGCCTCAGATATGTTGCAACAAATACTAAATTCAATTCCACAAATGTTATGGTATTATCTTCAAACTAATGGCTACCTGTTTCAGCATATGTATATGTTAACATCTTTATTGCTGTCATTAGGCATTTCTGATTTGTTATTTCCTTCTCATAAGAATAACTATGGACCAAATATTTTTTGTCATATTTTTGTCTATTAAATCTTCGTTTACTAGGTAATATTTCGTCATAATTGTACGTTTGGAAGCCTTAGATAAAAACTGTTTGTTTAAAAAAATATTTAGATTAAAAAATAAACAAAAGTGGTGGCGAAACCCCTAACAAATAATAAGAAGTAACATACCAATAAAGCGCATTAAACACGTTGCTTGTTTAAGTTTACAAAACGGTTTCGTAAAATAAACAAGATTTTAAATTAGTTCTTGTTAGTCACATCTTTTAATAAGAAGGAGATAAATATGACGGAGAAGATATATTATGGTAGACATAAAGTATGAAGATAACAATCATTATTTTTAACAACCCGATCAATCCTTTCTAAGCATCATTACACTTCACATACCAAATTCAGCCACTCAAAATAATTATCAGATCTGATGAAATCGAGACTGAAATTTCAAAATGCGGGAGACATTAAGAAAAATTTATACGGCTCGTAAAATTATATAGGGAAGCTAATGAATAATCGGATAAAAAGTCTTAAGGTTTTTTCCCTACATTTACCGTACGCGGCAGATGATAAAATAACACGTTATTAATCTTTAAAGAAGCTCCTTTAGGTAAACTGGTTTTTCTACTCTCCTTGTTTCTTGCTTTATGTAACATGTATGATTTGCCATTTTGGAATGCCGGAAGAGATTCTGTACTCACATTATGTTTTTAAGTTTTATTTTTACGGCACGTCCTGAATTTCAAGTGCAAATAACAGATGTTCAGAGAAGATTCTTAAAGAATTTCGAAAGGTTTCCTTTTTTATATTATGTGGATAATTATTTAAAATGTCTTGGTTCTTTTGACTTATGCTTATGTACATAACTTTTAAAATTTTATTTGCGGATGATATTTAGAAACAATTATTTCGTACAAAACTTATTGTAAGAAATATTCTAATAAGTTAATCATAATTATCACTATTTAATAAATCAGATGCAGAAAATACAATATTTTGAAATAAAATAAATCTCTTTCATAAACTATAAAAGTGCTGGAATAAATACTTATTTGTCAATAATTTATTGCATATTTATGCATGAAATGCAAAATATATTACTTTCAAATATTTTATGTCATATTTGGCTCAAAATAAATGCAATTTATTATAGTAATTATAGACTATTTCTTACTACAGCTTAGTTGATTTTTGAATAGGCAGAATTTAGTCAATTTTCTGGTACGTAGACTTCCGCGGTCGTGGTCCATACTATCTTCTTTTGGGCTTCTGGGCTGGAACCGTATCACTGGTGTAACTGCCGAAACTCGCAGTTTCAATGCGACAGACAGTAGCAGTAGTTGAGCCCTGAAAATGTCCCATACGAGTAGGTACGATACGTCGGCAGTTATGCCATTGACGCGGTTCCAGCCTGGAAGCCCAGAAGAAGTCAATTTTCTTTCTATCAATGATCTACTGAATTCTATGTTGCGTTGTTTTATTTAGCGAGAATATATTGCGCTATAATTTGGAAAGAGTTCTGCATGATTTTTGTAGTAAATGTTACAAAAACAAATTAATCATTAACACTGAAAAAAAATAATTCTAATTACTCATAAATTAAGTAGTGATGAGAACTATCCATGAATGTATTTTAACATCCACATTTGTAGGAATTAATGTGGATTATAATTAGGATTAGGTTTCACATATTGTTGTATGCGCAAGATTAAATTCATATTTTGTAATATGGGATATAAAATTTAATAATTTTTCTTATAGAAAGTCTCTGTTTACTATTCCCTTGCCTATACGGTGTTAAGTTACAATATATGAGTCAATTAGCGACAATATTTTAAAAATTTGTCTTATAAATAGATATATATATATATATATATATATATATATATATATACATATACACCTAGTTTTATATATATATATATATATATATAAAACTAGGTTGTTTTAAAAGTTTTTGGCTCAGCTTCTTCCCGGAAGGTGGCGTTGGAATTATATTTATCATATTCTGAGATTTTTTAGTCCAAATAGCATTTACAGATTGCCAGCATATGCTGCTCTCTCTTTTTATTTTTTTAATAAAGAGGGTTTCGTGAAAAATGAAATTAATGCGCGAAAATTTTCTAGTCATGATTTTCTACGGTTTTAAAGACGATATCAGTTGACAAGAGTGTAAAAAAAATCAAACGCTAGTTTGGCGATGAAGCACCGTCCTTAGCGACTGTTGAACATTTGGTGTGGACGTGTTTTGCTCAAAAACGAGCATCGTGAGGAACGACCTACTGCTCCACTCCAGAAAACATGGACACTGTGAACAACATGATAAGGACAGACGAGCACTGCATTTACAGAAATATTCGGGCATCATTAGGCATAGATATTACCCAAATCAGAACTATCCCGCATGATCAGCTTCACTGGATACCACGTAATTTAATGGGTGCTTAAATAAAATCGCGTATGGATTGGTTCCAAAAAGTGCTTAAAAAATTCAATCGAGGTCGAGCAAAATGATGAGGCAAATTTGCATTTATTGTTACCAGCCAGAAAGCGGCAAGCGACAATCGGCTCAATGGGTCTTCGAAGACTAGGAAAATCCACGAAAGTGAGACGTGGATGAAGATCTGACAAGAAAATGGTGGTTTGTTTCCTCAGACACCGGTCATCTTGCCACTATTTCGTTAGAAGATTGTCGCACAGTCAAAGCTGATGGGTATAAAATCATTTGTTTGCTAACTGTTTGAAAAAGTGCGCGGGAAATGAATAAGAGGATGCATGAAAACAATGCACAATCACACAACGCATCTCAAATATTAGAGTTTTTAGCCGCTTCACGAAAGGAATTGATGACTCATCCGCCTTATAGTCCCGACCTGGCACTTTGTAATTTCTTTTTATTCCCACACGTAAAAGACAAAATGCGTGGATTGAAACAACTATAGAAGCCGACGAAAACTTCGTATCTGAGGTGACTGAAGAACAATGGGCTCAATGTTTTGAGAACTAATTCCACCGAATGCAGAAGTGCAAAGATCATAAAGGCGAATATTTTGGAAAACAGTAAAGAAAACTGATGAAAATAATGGATTTATATATATATATATATATATATATATATTATTATTATTATCTTACAACGGTCGACCAAAACACTTTTAGCTAGTTTTATATATATATATATATATATATATATATATATATATATATATATATATCAACAAAGACATAGTAATTTTGTTTTTTAATACGAATGCACACTTGAACGTCATGATCTGTCAACGTCAAAATATCAGTCAAGGTTAACATTTTTATCATGATGAAGTTCACGAACGAAATTACTATAAATTAGAACTGCACTTCTGAGTCGGTGATTGCAACTTTAAGAGCGCTAACTCCAATTTTTGGTCGTACTAATCGTCCCGCCAGATAGGCTACGCTTACTATAGTAGATAAATTCAAGTCAAAATATTCAATATTGGATGACCCTATGCTAGTCGAAGTACTGAAAATATCACAGCCGTACGAACTTCAGTTTAAAATCAGCCAGCTCAGTCGATTCCCCGCCGCTGACAGGAATTGGGAATCTCTAACCACATTTTGGCGATTTTGGATAAAGTTCTTGGCTTACAACTTACAAAATGAAATTAACTTTAAAACTGAAGCCTCTTAATCATTTGAAGTGCTGAAACTTCTCCGAATAGACTCTGCTAAAATTTGAAGGACATCCTGAATTTCATCGAAAAATCTTCAGCTATGTAGTTCATTTTTGGCTTAAGGGCTTTGTCAATAAGCAAAATATGCGTTATTAGACAGTGATAAACACGTATGTGCTTTAAGAGACTCCATTGCAACCACAAAATATTGGATCATGTGTTTTTGTCGAAGAAAATGATCGTCATGTTACCGTCAATGGAGTTCGCTATCGTGCCATGTTAGAAGACTATTTTTGGTCATAATTGGATAGACTTGATATCAGTTATATATGTTATATGTAAGATGGTGCCACATGCACACAGTTTGTCAAATAATTGCTCTATTGAAAAAGTTCGATAACCGTGTAATGTTGAGAAATGTTCCAGTCGAGTGGTCACCTCGTTCATGTAACTTAACGCCGTTGGAATTCCTTTTATGGGGTTACGTTAAGTCGTTAGGTTATGTCGATAAGCCAACAACATTAGAGGAGTTCCTAGATAATATCAAATGCGAAATTGTCAATTGTCTGAAAGAGTGGTGGAAAATTGGCTTCAAAGAATCGATCGCTGCAAACGTGTTCGTGGTAGTCATATGAACGGAATTAAATTCCATAGCTAGTGTAACATGTGTGCTGCTTCAGGAATAAATTTCAGCCCAATATCTCAATTATAAATATATATATATATATATATATATATATATATATATATATATATGAACTGTCGACAACGATATAATATGTACATAAAATAATGAAATCAAAAATTAGCTATTCGAATGAACCTCTCTGTTGTCGTTTGTCCTTATATGTATATGCGTTTGGTTCACCTGTGCGTAACTGACGTCCGAAGTTTCAGTCGTGACGGATTATCGTGGTAGTCTCTTCTATGTGTTGCTGGATCTATAATCGTCCTCACGGCTGAAGTTTAAATGCTTCTCTATTTCAACGATTCAACGACTTCTCTTACCAGTGACAGTTCTTCGTAGTAGTTGATACTTTCGCTTCTTCTTTATCTGTTCTCGTGAACATGCTTTGCAACCTGCAACTGATTATCCAGGCCTTTTTCTTCGTATATCGTTCTCATGCTCCCTAATCCTTTGTTCAATCGATCTCTTCGTTTATCCAACGTAGCTCTTCCCGTACATGCATATTAACTTGTAGATTTCTTCATTTAGATTTCTTCTTCTATTCGTGATAATTTGTTTTCTGTTTCAGAAGTTATGTTAAATGGTGGTTGTACTACTAAAACATACTTCTACATTCTTCTTCGCCAATATGCTTTCTATCTTCTCAGTTACTCCAGATACGTAAAGTAGGTAGACGGTCGTAGCCTACAGATGGTTGGTGGCGTTTCCGTTCTGTGCTTCCTTAAGATTCTTCTTATTTCTGTATTGCTATATCCGTTCTTTTCTAATGCTTCATTGACGTGTTGCTGTTCGTCCTCCATATGTTCGGAGTTGTTGATCGTCCCTGCTTTAGGCAATAGCGTAAGAAATTTATACTACAAGGGACGTCGACCGTGACAAACAATGTAATTTTATCGTTATCCATTATTTAAATGCCTGATGATTTCTATTTAAACGATTAGATCGCCGACACTTTGATGTAGGCAAATTGTAATATATCATTCTACACTAACGGTAAAGTAGTTCTCCAACGCTACTGTATAAACTTGTCCATTGATCCCAAAAATTAGGCGACCATCTGTTTCTTTTCGGTTTTTTTTTCTAAAACTACAGTGGTTGGCTAATTTTCAAAGATCCAAATTATATATCGTTGTTCATTTTCGGAATAATATCAGAATCAAGTTTCGTCACCTAGAGCTAAATACGCTAAATGAGGTGATCTCCTGGCAAAGTGATTTAGATCCATACTATATCACATGGTCGTCTTTCTGAAGTGAATAAAGTTTATATATTTTCAAATATTTGTTTAAGGCGGTGTTAATTGCTTTCACAACAATCTTATGGGCTTCCTGAATATTCTTCATAGCAAAATTCTGGATTTGTTTCAAATGTCAAACGAAATGTATAGTAAAATATCCACCTGCTAGAGTGGCTCAGCGGAAAGAAGACAACTCATATTTCTTTAAAATTTACACTACAATAGAAATGCTAGAAATACTAAAAACTATCTTATAGGCAAATTATAAAAGACAAGAGCATTTAACATGGAATTATTACTTTCAAGAATGAGTAATAATTATATATATAACGGGTGTTTTTTTAAAAACTTGAGAATTTTAATTATAATACAAGACAGAAATATTGTTGGAATGAAATTTTTTTTATTATAATCTGGTAGATAATTTCATGGCATTTATTTTTTAAATATGATTTCCGGCATACGTCCCCCGTGGCTACGAGTTACATGGTCCATTCGATCGGTCCAATTTTTGACTACTTTTTCCAATAAATCTGGCCGTATGGCGTCAATGGTGGCTTGAATATTGGCAGGCAGCTGCTTCCTCATTTCGAAACAAATAAAGACAGATGATGCAACCAGCGTATAAACCGCACCAAACAGTCAATTTTAATAGATGTAATGGTGATTCGTTAACGGTTTGAGGATTGTCTTCGCTCCAAATACAAAAATTTTGCTTATTGACGTAGCCATTTAATCAGAAATGAGCTTCATCACTAAACACAATTCTTTGATAAAAACGCTCACCTTCGGCCAGTTTCAAATGAGCCCAATTAGCAAAAATGCCACGCAAACGATTGTCGTTTGGCTTCAATTCTTGCACAAGTTGTATTTTATAGGCATGTAAGCTAAGATCCTTACGTAAAATTTCCCACGTAGTCGAAGGACAAAGGCCAACAAGTTGAGCGACATTTCGGCGTCTTCTTTAATACTTCGCGCTACAGCAACAATATTCTCTTCAGTACGCACATTTCTTTGTCTTGTTGATGGTTTTGAATCGAAAAGTGTAAAATTAGTGCGAAAACGATCAATAACTGTACGAATTGCTTGCTCACTAGGCCGATTATATTGACCGTAAAATGGACGAAGTGCTCTATGAACTGCGCGAACAGATTTATCTTTTTTAAAGTAAATTTCCACAATTTGGAAGCGCTTTTCTGGCGTTAAACGATTTATGATGACTTGCCAAACCTTACTGGACAGGAATGCCAAAACAGCTTGATATTATCAGCTGTCAAATAATAGTTATCGATATCGATAGGTCTTATGCAGCTTGAAAAACACCCATTATACAATATATATATATATATATATATATATAATATATATACATAGAACATTTCTTGTTTTCTAAGAAACTTAATTGCTTAATTCTGAACTTGACTATAGTGCCTAACTTTCTAAGTTCACCTTAAGTGTGTTGAAATGGGGAGAGACACCGAATACCAAACAAATCTTCAGGTTAGTTAGAAACGCAGAAATATTTATTACTTTTGTTACATACTGATGAAAGCATTTTCGAAGCACGTATAGCGAAGTTAATACATGATATTTCTAAATGATACACTGGTTAACAAAAATTACATGCAATTAGAAACAAATAAGTTGCTAACTATTTTACAAAACTAAATTAATGCGAAATTATTATTTGCCTTCTATACCATGCACATATAAATTAACACATACTGTTACGTTGAGCATTTAACACTACGGACTTATTAAATAAGTAATCTACGAAGCATCTACACATCAATTATTTCCTAAGGAAAATGAATATATTCCTTCTTAAATTAATGCAATTAGACATCGATCGAACTTAAAAAGATAAATAAAAGTGCATATTAAGTCACCCAATTAGTTTCCACCTGGATATTTCTATATAAAATACAATGCCTTTCTATATGAAAATAGCATTTCCCTATAGGGAAAAAATAACAAGGAGATTGAATGTGAACAATTTACTTTTTTATAACAATTGGATATGTATGCTCATTGTAATTCGATTCAATAGTAGTTATACACGTAGACTCGTATACAGCGGAATAATGAGTTTGGTGATTGAAATGTAATTGAAATCAATTATGCTGCTAGTAGCGATTGTTATCTAAATAAATGGCTTTCATCGGGTGTTTTCCATTGACTAAAACATAAATTAATATGTGAGTGATCGGTGAGTGACTTAAGCAGTTCCATAACTGGCATATTTTTTAACAAACGTTTTAATTAGCTTGACTTCGTGAGATAATTAAACGGCAATGTATTGAGTGTTACATTTTTGTAAGATATTTAATTTATTAAGCATTGCGACTGCTTTCAAAGCCTGAAGCATTTAAATATATGTACATAAATATACGCAAAATAGCAAAAAAACGACAATAATTTTTTTTCTAGTTTGTGTTTGTCATAAAACTATACAACTCGTTCTCCAATTCCAAGAATTATAGAACAGTTGAAATGTGAAAAATCAAAAAAAATTGAATTCGACATTCAAACTAGAAAATATTTCGTTTGTGTTAGATTTACATTTCAATCTGAAGAAGCAGTAGCGTTGGCGAAACAATTTTTACGCTTTTTCAATAAAAGTATTTTGTGAAAATCACACAATTGAATTTTGCGTCTAATACTGTTATGGGTTTTCGTCAAGTTAAGAGCACATCAGTTAATTAAATAAAATGAATGTATTTATAGGGTATAAAAATAAATCATAAAGCGAAGCTAATACGAGGATAGCCGTTTATACTTCGGAAATAGTAAACAAAAAAAATTTTTTGTTACCGAAAATAGCTTTATTGCTTTTTCAAAATATTCTTCTTGAAAATCAATGCACTCTTGCATTCGTTTAAACCAAAAAGCATTGCTGCCACTGTGAAGGCAGTATCTCCAAAATATGAGTGTTGAATGTCTCAACTGCCTCTTTCGGCGTAGAAAACCGTTGACCGTGAAATTTATTCTTCACGTGTGGGAACAAAAAGAAATCACAGGATGCTAGATCAGGTACGGTAGATGGCTTATCAATTCAGTGGTTTGCCGGGTCAAATATTAATTGTTTCAATAGACCTGTGAGAGCTCGCATTGTCATGGTGAAGAATGATCTATCGTTTTCGGCTTGTTTTCCTTATTTCAACAAAGACATTTGGCAAACAAATAGTTGCGTACCATTCGGAATTGACCGTTCTACAACTCTCTATAGGCACGGTCGCAACGTGACCGGTTTTTTCCGAAAAAACAGGCGACCATTTGTTTTAATGTGCATCAAGGGTGAATAAATTTTGTTGGTTTTGGCTCATCTTGGATTACGAACACAGTCGACTGCTGTTTACTATTGGGCTCATACGTATAAAGTCATCACCTGTGATGACTTTATAAATGCTCTTTGAAGCCCCGCCATCATATTTTTTGTGCATTTCTTGGCACCAATCGATGTCAGTCCTGTTTTAAGCGGTTGTCAAATTATTTGGTGTCCAACGTGAACATAGTTTCTTAACGGCTAAATGTTCATGCAGGATCTTATGCAAGCTACTGCTACTAATACTCAGAGACGCCTTGATCTGACGGTATGTCACATGACGGTCTTGCATTATCAATTCAGACACTGCATTAATGTTTTCCGACACAACAACATTTGTGGGACGACCTTCACGAAATTCATCGTCCACAGAACGCCGTCCAAGTTTGAATTCACTATACCAACGATGTACTGTAGCTTTCGATGGTGCTTTATCACTATATAAAGAATTCAGCTCGTCGATGCGTTCTTGTTGAAATAATCCACGCCGAAAGTAAATAATGTAAAAATGAAAATAATTGCACGAAAATGTTCGCGAGTTAATTCCATTTTTTCGCTGACATAAAATTTTCAAGTTACTGTCAACAATAGAAATAGCGATCGGCTAATAAAACTGTCAAGGTAAATACAATATATTGTCAAAAATGACAAACTTCACGATGCAATCATCAGGTCGGAGGCAACACTAACTTGCCAGTCCCCGAAATATAAACGGCTACCCTCGTAGAGGACGAAAGGATAAGTACTCAAGGCTATTGGAATTTCATGTCATACTTAAAAGTAGTGCTTTATAATAAACATTAGTTCGAGTAGAGGCAACACTAACTTACCAGTCCCCGAAATATATACGGCTACCCTCGTAGAGGACGAAAGGATCAGTACTCAAGGCTATTGGAATTTCATGTCATACTTAGAAGTGGTGCTTTATGATAAACATTAGTTCGATTAGATTCAATTAAAGTATCCGATGAACAAGTGTTGTGAGTACAAACAAAAACAAAAGAGACTTGAGATAGCCGTAATGGGGAATCAATTTTACCGTTTGTGAGTTAAATTAAGAATTTACTGCCAGCTAAATCGCTTCGAGAAGTTAAGGAGGCAATATTATGGCATAGAAGTCACTTGCTCGAGGCGGGTAAACGCTATAATTCTAAAAGTTAAATATGTAAGAAATCTGTTTTAAACCCTTTCAAGGGTAATCTACTGGTATAGATAGTGTGAGTATTAGACAACCTGGCCACATCCAAGTTTTGAATGCACTAAAGAGACGAACAGAATTTTTAATGTTGAAGGATTAGAAAATTTTCTATACACAGACGAGTGTTCGAGAAGCTAAGTTACATAAGTATATCAGCTATATGGTTAGGGAATTTGGGGCGGGTATCTAATAGAACACCTAAATCCATTGTAAAATCCATAGTATTGTTGTCGTCTTGAAGCATAAGAAAGGACATCCTCATCTACAATAGATCGTTGGTGTAAACATTAAAGAGAGAAGGTCCCAGAACCCAAACGCCGTAAAAGTGTCTGAAATGAAATCATTGTAAGATACGTAATAGGCTCGGTTGTTCGAGCAAAAGTAGTCAAATTAAAGACTACAGAAGAAAAACCGAGAGATGACATCTAAATCCATGTTGCCTGATTGAGATATAGAGATTAACATAATTGTAAAGTTTAAAGTGCAACAAATGCAGGTATAACAGGGCACAACTAGACAATATATTGAAGGGAAGACAATTACGTCATTTGATCGATTACCCTTTTTGGAATACGTGTAATTCAACTCAGCTTCGAAAGCTTAGCAAAAGTAGAAATTCATATAGATAAATTAAAAATAGTCATTAAAGGTTTGCATAATACTGAAGCACAACGGCAAACAATGAAGTTGGGCATTCATGACCAAATGATCAATCCAACTTTAGGTTGCTAATCACGTGCAGTACCTGTTTGGAACTAAACGGAATCAAGTAGAGGCTATTGGGGAGAGTTAAGCACAGAAATAGTTTTTTCGATTCAAAGAAAAATATTTTGACATAAACTGTTATTAACGTACAGGAAAACAATGAAAATCGTCTGGAAGCTTTAATTTGTGAAAATTCATGCCAATAAACTCGGGAATTGGTCATTATAAAGAATTGTAAACAACCGATCATAATTAGAAAATTAAATTTGGAGCTCAAGAAAAACGCTACGAACCTGCATCAACCTGATACATTATTAACTCATACGATAAAGTTATTAAATTACTCTATTATAATATTAAATAAATTTACTAATTTCAAAATATAACGCTAGATTTTGATTAAACACACCTAATTGATACCAAAATAACTTATAATTATTTTATCATTTATATGATCTAGTATATGCATAACTAATTCCTCAGAATTATAATCAACCTAGTTTCGAATTTACAAAGTCTTTCATAGAAAGAATATCGAACTGATTCGTTGATAAAAAACGAAATTAATCAAAGTGGCGATGGTTTTATATTTTCACACGTAGACAATCAGTTGGTCGTAATTAACCAGTACTTCTCCACATAACATTTATGATTAATGAAATGGATCAACTAGCTCATTTTACTCCAACACAAAGGATATTAATTTTTCTCTTCTTCTTTTCATTTCCAAAAGTGGTAATGTGACGGAGCAAAAAGTATCGAATTAGACCATTATTTCGTTTCTTTTTACGCTTTTTATTGTGCTAGAACAATAGATAATTAAGACATAGGAATAGATTAACTCGTATGAAAGTTAATTGCGTCGACGTGTTTGGACAGCATAATTCGTAAAATTATATTGTATTTCGAAATTAGTGAACCATTTTAAAAGACAATATTTATTATTTGATGGGAAATAAGAATATTAATGCAAATGATATAAAATAGATTTCCGAGTAATTAATCAGCAATTACATATACTTTTTTGTATTTGCATACAATGTGGTAAGTGTAATGGTAATTTTATTATAAACAACAGATATATATATATATATATATATATATATATATGAATATACTAATTGCTGTTGCACTAGGCAATGTGTTTCTAAAATCTAGTTAAATATTAATTATAATTAGGCAATTGCAAAAAATTTTTCGATTTTTTGCAAAATTATGACACGATATGTTTATTTTGTAAAATATAAAAGTGAAGTATATATGAGGGGCGTTTAATGTAATCTCGGTAATGGGGCAACTCAACATATACTAGAGAATGCCCGAACAAAGGTTGGAATGTTAGTAGAGGTGACTAATTATACATACTATTCCTTATGACCTTCTTCATCTTTCAAAAGTTAGTGTGAGTTGGCTGTCGCAAATGCTTACAGCATCTCAAGAATAAGTTCAAGTGGAGTGCTGTTGAGAATCTTTGAAACTCTATGGTGAAGATTTATCAAGTACTTTCGACCAAAATGTTACTGGAAACGAAATGCAGGTCCACTACTATGACTTTGAATGTAAGCGGAGTCCATGCAGTGGTATAAGAAAGGCCCAAACCCACTATAGAAATTCAGAGTAACTTCGTCTGCCGGAAAAGTCATGGCCACGGCGTTTCGGGGCTCTAACGAAATTTTACTGATCGAATTAAGAAAGTGTGTAATTTGAGACAAAGCAATTAAAGAAAATAAAAGGGGTTAATTTACCAGCGGTGTGTTGTTTCTTCACAATAACACTCCAATTCACACGTGTCGTTTTTCCAAGACTCCCGTGAGAGATTGTGGTTTTGAATAAATCAACCACCCATTCTATAGCCCGGACCTAGACCTTAGTAATTACTATCTATCCTCTAATTTAAAAGGATTTTTGTGAGAAACGATTTTCTGACTATGAAGAGCTCAAGGCGACAGTGCATATTTTTCAGACAAGTTATATTTTACAGGGTATTGAAAAGCTAATTTCGAGATGTAATAAGTGCATTGAGATTATGAGAGATTGTAGTAAAAAATAAAAATAGATTTAATTCTTTTTGCGTTTTCCTTCATGCTGATACGGAATGGATTAAATGTTTAACATTTTAGAAACAAATGAATGCTGATACGGAGTGGATTAAATGTTTTACATTTTAGAAACAAATGAATGGTAATGGTGTTAGAATAGTACATATGTACTATGTGCCGACATTCAGTGGCCCCTTAGAAGACAAACATCATCAGTTGCGAAAACCAGATTTTAAAGAGCATCGCAGAACATTTTCGATATAGTTAATGCATGCCTGGCAAACTGGACACCAAATAAGTGATCCATATGACAGTACAGACGTCACTAATAAATTAGACAACTTTATCAGACAATTAATACATTTGACACCCTTGTAGTTTCATAAATAAAGGCATACACTTCATATTCTCGTACTATAACAAACACGGCAATATTGTCCATTACGTGCCCGTAAGACATTAATTAAATTTAGTATTATGTTGCCACATTTTCCTATAGAGTTATTAATTTTAATAACTTTAATCTGGATCTTAACTTAACTTTTGTTGTTTCTAATATTTTTATTGTCTCCTAATTAATTTCCCGTTTGTGTTAATAATTTGAAAGTCCATTGAAGTCGCATTTGATCAAATGTATTTTTGATCGTACAGCGTAGGTAACCTCACGTTCGCATTTATTCTGTTGTGCGCTTTCTATAAGGGAGAATTTCGGAAAATATTGCGATTTACACGATACTCATTTGTTCACATCATGAAGGATGTAATTTAATAGTATCTGATTGTTAAAGACTTCTTTTGTGATGATAGTAATGAGCTTTATACTACTTTAGGGGCAGATTTAAATATTACCAATAAGGAATTTAATTTCATAACTCATTATAACTCACGTATTATATTACATTTAATAAAACCATCGTCCACTAAGTAAGAATTTTTTCTCACTTACTTTCATCGACGAGTATTAATTTCTGTTTGGTTTTTCCTAGTTGTTTAGGCAGTTTTAGTATACCAAGGACAACTCTAAACGTGGCTTTCATTAGTGATTTGCACAACGTCATTGGATTTTTAAATTTTAAATGGTAAAATTGATAAGTAAATATATTTTTTGTATTTTGTGGGCGTGATACTTGTCACAAAGACTTTTAGTAAATGTACCAGGTGTACCGAAAAGTCATTACCGGTTTTTCTAACAGTTAATATTATGACTTGACACATGTCATTTTATTCTACTAACATCAAGCTTCAAAATAATATGTTATTTTTTGCGAAAGTAACACTGTCATAGATTCATACCTCTTTGAAAATGTCGAATTTCGTGATTGAAAAAGTGTATTTGCGGCACGCATTACTTTTCTTACATAATCAAAGGAAAAAAGCCGCTGAAAGTCATAGTTTGCTAGTAGAAACTTACGGTTAGCATTCTCCAACCATAAAAACATGTGAGGCGTAGTTTAGACAATTCAAGGGTGGTGATTTCGATGTGCAAAACAAAGAACGTCCTAGTACACCGAAAAAGTTTGAAGACGCGACCGATTACGAGCAATAGGGAGAGTCTAAAAAATGGAAAAATGGGTGCCACGTTAATTGAATTGCAATGGAAATGGCAATTGGACAATCCTCTGTGAAATGCTGTTTTAAAGGTATGATCGGAAGTCATTTCTGCATCAAATAATGACGGGTGGTGAAAATGGATTTATTTAGAAAACTTTAAGCGCAAAAAATCATGGTTATCACCTGGCGAAACCAGACCATTGACTCGAAGGCCAAATCGTATTGGTCGCAAGACAATGCTCTGGGTTTGGTGGAATCAGAGTGGTGTGGTGTATTACTAACGCTATCGATAACAAATTATCAATTTGAACCATGCATTAATAGAAAAAGCACGATAACCCGTCGTCTCATACAGCAAAACAGGTCAAGGAAGCGTTGAAAGCACTTCGATGGGACATAATATCGCACACACCGTACTTAGACCTTGCTCCGTCCGGCTCTCATATTTTCGCATCAATGTGAAACGCACTTACAGAGTAACACTTCGCCAATTTCGAAGAAGTTAGAAAATGGCTCGATGAATGGTTTTGCTCAAAGGACAAACAGTTTTTTGGGATGGCATTCATAAATTGCCTGAAAGATGGGCAAGATGTGTAGAATCAAATGGCCAATACTTTTGAGTAAATAAATTTTGCCGTTTTCTTAAAAACCATGTAGTTTCTTTACGAAAAAACTGGTAATGACTTTGCGGTACATCTGGTATTATTAAACCGTAGTTAATATATGCGCTTAATACTTGTTCTTAATTTTACTGGCCGTGGATCTTAGGAAGCTAATAAAGTATCATAATTCACGCTATATAAGAAACGCTCCATCCAGGGCATCAGTTTCATAAGCAGTTATCCAGTCATTTATTCAAAAAGATATACGTTAATACAAAATTGAGTTATTAGAGATATATTTTTATCTTCATTATCATCTACAAAATGAGTAGCACTTGAGATATTATAGTCAATGTAGATGTTAATATATGAATGATGTGTCTTTAGAGAGCATAGGCCTACCTGCGCTCTCGACAGCGCAAGACAATTTAGAAGTCACCAAATCTAATATCAGATTATCTATATGAACACAAATATTGAATCGTGAATCAGTGTACAATTATGAAGGCTATTAAATGTTTATTTGTTATCATATAAGTCAATACTATACAATGGTATATTGATATAATCAAATAAGAATAGTTCTACAATATATAAACAATTTATTGGCTTCAACACAATACAAAAAATTACTAAACACATCTAGTGATAAAGTACATGGTAGATAAACAATAAATGGGCATAATTGAAAACACTCATATAACAAAATTCTAGATCCAATAATATCAATCAATAGCAAAGAATTTGAAAACGTGCTCAACTATATCGAGAAGTAAGTAAATTTATTCTCTAGGAGCTTCACGAACGCTAAAATTTATATCACATCTAAGTACTGAGAAATCGGAAGGAAGAACTTCAGATGTTTAAACGTTCTCAGTTAGAAATACTGCAAATACACGAATAGTAATTGAGTCAGACAATAAGCAAAATTATTAAGAATTGAGCCCACGAATATTCTGATAGTAATTTCATTTGCGACTGGATTCAGAATTAGTTTAAAGTAAAAGTTTTCTGTACTTTACTAATGCATGTTACTTAAACATTACTTTCTGCACAAGATATTTGATATTAAAAGGTAATTATGTCATATAATTTAATGTTTTAATTTTTATAAAACATTAAATTACCTGATTTTTCTTTGTTTATTATTACCACTTGCAAATTCTTACTTCATAGATGTATTCTCCTGTAAGTGGAAATTTGTTGAAAAAAATAAAATATCTTATTATTTAGTAAATCTATTACTCCTTGATAATTATAAGAACGAATGATCAATGTAAGTGCATACATAAAATTTCTACAACAAAACATACTTTTAGCTAACTTTATATGTGATTTTAAATGTTTCCTTCAAAAAGTTCAAAATTAGTATACATCTAGGAGTCGCTTGGGTAATGAAGTAAACCTACACAAAATAATATACGGTTAATTTTTCTAGCACATATGTATGTAAAATTGGATACCTAATGTCATCGTATATCACTATGGACGATAATTAACTCCGAACTTAATTAATTACCATGCATGAAACCATGTGTCTGCAGCTGACTGATGAAAAATGGACAATAAAACGAGTCATACGCGACCACGTTCATTTACTCGAACTAACAGCTGGTTTGTATTTGGTGCTAGTGCTTGTTCAACTAACTGACGTCCTCTCTGTGAACGTCTTTCTTTCCAATGGAAGAAAACGCGCGTGCATTGATGTTCTTGTACAACTTTGTATGGACTAGCTTTCCAGGGAAGCAAAAACTGGTAAAAAAGAACAAGTCTTACCTTAAAAATAAATCTCAAACATGATATTAATTAATTCTAGTTACTATTTTAAGATCGCTGTACAAGAACAATTCCAAAACAAAAGTTAATATATGGACACTATGTTTTGACTTACATAGCAACAAAAGCTTTTTGTAGTATATTTTTAAAATAAATCAGTACGGGAAATAAAGTAATCTAGCTACTGCATTTATTACGTTCTCCTCTAAGTGCTTTATCTACATATGATAATTACAATAAAGAATAAATAAAAGGTATATTTGTATAGATTACACGAAATTATATTAAAATACAAATTTTACCTAATCAACATACACTGACGATCAAGTGCAAATGTTACTAGTTAAAACACGATGAATATTTCATTCCCACGCCACTTATAAATGAAATTTGGCAATCTGCATAATTCGATTTGATGAATTTAAAATTTTGGAGGCGTTAAAAACATTTGATACCTATTTTTATCGATCTAAAGAGTCTGAACATTGCTCATGCAAACAAGCAATTTTTTCAATTATTTTTTATTTGATATTCATGACAAGCAGATCTGAAAATCTGTCTTGAAAGCTTATATGCTTTTTAAACGATATAGTCGATCAAGTTAAAACTATGATTATATATTACATACTAGTATCATTTTACTGTAATAGCTGCGCACATATCCATCGGAAAAGCCTCTAGAAGATATGCGCAATATACAAATAAAATAAAAAGAATGTCTTAAATAAATAGGTTTTTTGCAAAGTTGGTGATAGAGTTAATGCACGGCTATCAGGTTTATGTAAATCTATGCTTTTCCTCAAGATGCACTAGTATACTCTGTAAAATTCTCGAATTTTTCTGAAACAATTAATTTATGTGTTTTTAAATTATAGGCCTATTCAAGGTAACGGTTTCTTCTTACAAAAAATTCTGGACATTTTCAGCGGTGAGTAAAATAATGGTTACGATTTTTTTGGGATTCAGAAGAAATGATTTTCATAGACTATCTTGCAAAGGGTTAACACGTTAACAACCTACATTACGCGGTCTAGAAGACCCCATAAATAAGTTCCTTCGCAGCACAACAATACGCCTTCTCACAACAGCCAAGTATTTTGCAAAATATTGAATTAATTAAGATTTACGGTTATGTTTTAATCATTCTATTCATGCTGTAGCCTCAAGTGACTTCCATGCATTTTATAAACTCAAAATTGACCACGAATTTGTAATAATAATGCTTCTGTATTTTACATCAACTTGTTAGTTTTCATCCAACTATTGACTAATAAATTGTGTAATTTCAGTTAGTTTTGCTAGAGTTAATCGTCATACTCTAAACTCATATTGATGCATTCAAATACGAGGCGTGTTTTTTAAGTAAGGACCGTTTTGTTGTATATACTAATAGGTGATGAGCGCGCCGCAACGAGTGCGTGCGTCGTATCCCAGCAGTCTCTGGGAACAACTGTGTTTAGTTGCAGCTGTGTAGATAATCTCTACGGTCTGTTCTGTACCTTTAAAATGTTGAAGATTACCGAATCGCCGGTCCCGTACGAGATTTGATCAGTGATACGTTTTTTTGTAGACAAGAAACATGTCTGCTGCAGACATCCACCGACAGATTTGTGAAGTTTACGGAGCTACTGCACGTGTGAAGGCAAGGTGCGTAAATGGCGACTCCAAAGCTGGCCCCGACAACGTCCATGATAAGTCCGGTTCCGGTCGCCCATCTGTGATCACAGACGATATGATGGCTACAGTTGAAGCAAAAATGCTTCGGAACAGACGTTTCATTATAAGCACTCTTTCAAATGACTTTCCTGCAATATCGAAGTAATTGCTGTACAAGATTGTTTCTGAAAAGTTAAAATTTAAGAAACTGTGCTCCCATTGGATCCGTAAACTCTTAACAGAGGACCGCAAAAACAAAAGATTTGAGTGTTCGCTAAATTTTTCGACTCGGTATAACGAAGAAGGTGACGCCATGTTGAGTCGTATCGTAATAGAAGACGAAACGTGGGTTACGCCTGAATCGAAATAGCAGAGCATGGAGTAAAGATACATGCACTCTCTTGTAGGGGTCAAGGTCAAACAGATTCTGTCCCAGCGAAAGATCATGGCGTCCGTGTTTTAGGATGGGCATGGTGTTTTGTTGGTCGACTTCATACAAGGCGGAACTCCCATAAATGCGGGAGCTTACGGCCAAACCCTACGAAAACTGCGCAGAGCGATTCAAAACAAAAGACGCGGCATGCTGATAGGGAATTTTTCTACTCCATGATAGTGCAAAGTTTCACACTGAAGCTCAGAGCTCATCTTTATTGGATTATTTTGGCCGAGTTTTAAACAACCTCGCCTGCAGTCCCGACCTTGAGCCGAGCGATTTCCATCTTTTCCGCATTTCAATAATCATCTCGGCGGCAATCACTGCAATGATGACGAAGACGTGAAAACGGCCGTGACCGCTTGGTTATCGGAACAGGCGGAAAGTTTCTATGAAGAGTGTATTCAAAATCTTGTTGCAAGGTTTGATAAGCATTTAAATGTTTGGTTTGCTTTTTATTTTCAAACGGCCCTATCTTAAAAAACACGCCTCGTATATGGTGAGGCATATAAATTGAAGTACTATAACTGTTTGAAAGCCTTGGAACAAGTCGACAAAGTGCTTATTGGCCATTAGATATTAATAATAATAATAATAATTTATTAAAAATGCCCAACAAATGCAAACTCAAAAATGGACAAAAAGAAATAGCAACAAAATTACAATGAAAGTAAGATAGTAATACAAAACTAGGGTTTGCATTACAGTAAATCAATTATAAAGCATGTATTACTAATACCAATAAAAGTCCATTCGAAGTAAGTTAAAATTTCACGCCGAATGAACCATAGGCGCCTTTAACAAAATGTTGGGCCTTGTCGTAGGGATATGTATTAATTCGTTCGATCTTGAACCCAGGCGTGGAACAACAGAACAAACATTTAACAATAAATCGGGTATATCAATGCTGACAGTAATAATACTCAACATTAATAGAGAACTGATGGTCTTTCTCCTTACAGAGAGCAAAACGATGTCATGTCGCTCAAGCAGCTCGCTATAATTGGTTTCACGTACAGGTTATAAACAATCACACTTAAAGGAGAAATACTTCCAGAATTTACGTTGGATTCGCTCTAATAAGCTAGTCTGAACACTATCGACAGGATACCAGGCTATCGATGCATATTCTAGCTTGAAAATGACATAAGCAAAGAAAAGAATCTTAGTAGTTTTAAAATTGTTAAAATATTTGCGAATAATAAATTAAGAAGATCTGGAAATCACAGCTGTCACCTCAAGGACATAATTAGATAAAGAAATTTCTCGTCAAATATTACACCTAGGCTTTTATCGAGGATCTGCGAGAAGTCTCAACACCATTAATAGAGTAACAAGACTCAATTATAGAAATCTTTCTAGAATAAGACACCGGGAATCATTTATCTGTGATTAACGTCAGGTTATTGCACAAGCACCAGTTACAAATTTTGTCGACATTCGTTAGCAGTAAGTCAACATCAGTCAATGCTGTGAAAAATTGTAATATCATCGGCATATACTAAGACAGGGTAATGGACATACTTAAGCAGGTCATCAATAAATATATTAAATAAAAGGGGAACAAGGTTAAACCCCTGCGGTTCACTCGAAGTAGAACAGAAAAGCCTAGACCTAAATCCATTGTAGCGAACATAATTAACCCTATTAGTCAAATAGGACCGGAACAGTTTCAGCAAGGATCTACACAGGCCGAAGGAACTTAATTTATATAAAGAATTCGATGATCAAACAAATGCGCTGGGAAAGTCAGTATAAATAATGTCCAATTGGCCACCAGCATCTAGAGACTGAGTTCTAGAGACGTGTGACTTGGTGCCGGGAGATGATAAAAAAGTTTAATAAGGGACAATCTCGGTATGTGAACAACATCGTGACAGGTGACGAGTTTTGGCTATACTATTACGATGTGCAGACCAAAGCTCAAAACAAAGTTTGAGTCTTTGATGATGAGGACACACACGTAGTTGTCAGAAAATCCCGATCAGACAGTCACAGCTAAGTGACATACTGAACAGTGTCTGCCAAAAGTCATTGATTCTATAAAGAACCCGCGGCCACGAAATGCTCCAGCTTACCGCGCCAAAGCCTGCACCGAATATTTGACCACGACAGGATTGAAACTTCCCGAGAATCCTCCCTATAGTCCAGATCTTGCTCCCTGCGACTTTGCACTGTTCCCGCTTGTGAAAATGAAGCTAAAAGGGAGGCAGTTTTCCAGTGATGAGGACCTTCTGCGGGCTTGGGGCAACAAGTGTGCTTACTCCCTAGTGAAACTTGGCAGAACTGGTTTAAAGATTGGTTTTGGAGGATGGAGAGGTGTATTCAGTGTAGAGGAAATTACTTTGAAAAAATTAAATAAACGAAGCTGTATTGCAAATTTTGCACACGGTAGAAATCGTAATATTTTGACCATTTTCGACTGTCGTTCCCGTGTTACAGTATATTAAAGAATCCTTTTCTTGTTTTATAAAGTAGGCTTTCACAACTCTTTTTCTATATCTGGATAAGTATTTTATTCGACAGGTTACTAGGTCCAGTTGCTTTTACCAAATCAATTAACAAACGCTGCTTACCAAAACTTTTTCGAGAATACAATGGATAATCTTTTAGACGATATTTCTCTAAACGAAAAGCAACAAATGGCATAAATAGATAGGAAGCGAATAAGGCCACGGAACCAGAGTCAACGTAGTCGATAGAGTTTGAAGGTCTTTCTAGCAGAAATGTCGTGGCTGTTTTGAAATAACACTTTGTTCAAAATTTCATTGTTTGTTTATACATAATGAAGTAGAGTAAACGCCAATTATTTCATATTTCAGAAACCGTCCATTTGCGGACTAATGTTTATTAATACTTTTATGCATATATTGAGACACTAAAACGACTTAAAATAAATAAAACATTTTTTTACAGCTAATATAAAGACAAAAAACAAAAGTAACACCTATTGGTCTAACTATAAGGGTAACGTTTTGTGATTTATATTAAAATAATATCTACTCATTTATAAATACCTAATACTGCAAATGAAGTTTTACTTCTGCTAATATTACTAATCGTTAGTTTTAAAGTCTTTAATAATTCAAAAGATATGCAATTACGTACAACACTTTATGATATTTGTATCGTTCATTTTATTCCTATAACTAGCTAGTACCTTAAAACGCTATAATAAGCGAATATTATGTGACTATTATGTTGTTTGCAAAATTTATATCAGGAACTTTCGACACACTTTAAAAAGCTGCTAAACTACTTTAAAAACTTAATTAGGGTCATAACGATTGCATATAATTTAGCTATAACTATACTTTACTGTCCGATTGCACACACATGTTATTGCTCAACAGCTATTAAGCTTTCCATATTCAAAGAAATGTCTTAAACCTTAAACATAGCAATCGTATGGTACAATTATACGTGTGAATTATCTGAATAGCCTGCACTGAGCACAGACATATACCAGCTTTTTATACCGTAATGTAATTCGGGATATATGTATGATATGTACGCCTTGCAAGATTATGTAGTAACGTTTAGGCTTATATGGTGAATATTTGTAATAAACTTACAACTTTAGAGCAAGCATTCAATAAAATCTGATTCATTTGTACACATATATATCTTGTTTGAACGACATGGATAATAAAGCATGAAATGTAGCTTAAACTAGCATATAGACTTTCTACTATGGCAGACCTTGAATTTCAAAAGAAAATTAAAGCATAAATTAATATCGTACATTCACGTTATTGTTTAGCGGGAATAAAATGGATAGTAGCGAATAACAAAAAAAACGAGCTAACTGAAGGAAATCTGCTGTACTGCAGAAATTTTTCAGATATATATTTTTTTATAGAAATGCGATTTGCAACTACATTTCGGGAAAGAAAAAAAATATTACTATTTTAAATGAAACAGTTTATAATTTTTGTAAATTTCAATAGAGGTTTGCTTTATTTACTTAAAACTGACACTTTATAATCATATTTATATTTAGTAGGCAAGTGAATTGAAATTCAGTACTTGGCATGAAATTTTTATAATGATTGGTTTTTGTGACAGTGTCGAAACTCATGAAAAAAATGCAATTATTTTATAATTTACATCGAGATCGGCAAATATCACAAATTGTCGTTGATAAAACTTTAATAAGGTATAACTCGACAGAAAATGTTTAGAATTTACCACAAAGCGGGCGACCATTAATGAAGTTGTTGCTGAAGATATTGTTATAGCATTAGAAGAATTACTACAAACTTCTGCTACATCCCTCACTCTAATTTATTATTTAAATTGCCGATTAGCAGTCAGAATACTGAGGCATGAAAAATATTATCCACATAAACTACATTTAGTGCATGAATTATTGGACGGAGGTTATGATCGTAGATTTTGCGAATGGGTGATGGAGATTTGCAACAATGATCGATATGTTACATAAAATTTGCTGTTTTACGATGAGGTTGCGTTTAGTTGAATGGTGCTATTAATCGCCATAATTGATCAATAGTTAAGCCTCATTGGCTGCAAGAGGCGCATAAACAACATCTACAGAAATATTGAACGTTTGGGTTAGTATTTTCACGACTAAAGTTGTGGTTCATTTATATATTCACGGTACATGACTGGACAAATATATTTAGATCTTTTACATGATTAAGATGTTCTTAATACTGAGGAACACTGGGAATTCCTGTAAGTACTTGATTAACACAAGACTGAGCACTCCCTCACTATTCACGTAATATTAGAAGCTTTTTGAATAAAACAAATCTTTCGCCGTTATGCTCTCAATATTTAAATTCCCAAGAGTGTCTCCTTTTGGGATCATTTAAAATCTGTGGTTGTACTATACAATCGCGCATCGGCAGAGAATAATCCAGGAAATGCAATTAATTTGTGAAGAGGTGGGGTAATGACAAACATCATTCACGAATGTAATCACAGACTTACACAATAATCGCCATTTCAAAATCTTTATCAATCGATTTTGTTTTTGTTCATATTTCTTTTTCAATAAAATTTGCTCAAATAGATTGAATTAAATATCTCTGTCGCTACTGAACAAACATCTGATTCAAGAGTAAATAGGTATGTATGTTCATCGTACTTCTCTTTTATATTTACTTAAATGTGAGAAACTTTATGAAAATCTAAGTAGCCATACCAAAGATATCAGAATGGATCCGTATGTTTGCCTAATACTATATACATTTGTGCATAAGGTATTTTTTAAATGAAGCAAATTTTTATTAAAATTCTGTTTTAAAATGTAATTTTGTTTATTAGTTACGACATTTGTCGTCATTTTAGAAACTTATCTATTCCACTTGAAAAAAATTATTTGCCCTTAAAGGCAAATAACACTTCCACTGCCTTTTTACTCCGTCGCATATCTCGTTTTTGTTATGATAAAAATCCATAAAATTCCTCTGACTTATGCGTCATGTGGCGAATGTGGAACATGATAAAATAGAAAATGTGTTTTTTAGTGTGAGTACACAGAATTGCTGCTTCATATCTATTCAAAAATATAGCATTCTTACTACACATCTTTCATTTATAAGAAAACGCTGTTCTGAAATTTAAAATGTGTATGAATCACGAATGTCCCACAATTTTTCCACCTTCGGTCAATTAATCATCTCACCTTTGAACGGATAAACAGAAACTTCTTGGCACATGGTTTTTCATGCAGATAACATCAAGAATGAACAGAACTGTCGCTTTATATTTTTGACAAATGTTTGCAAAGTCTGAGCTAGTAAATTCATCACCATTAAGTAATAAGTAATAAGTAATAAGTACCTTGGAGCAAAATCTTTCATTTGGGTTAGTCGAAGTACCAGTGACAAAATAATTAGCAATACGGAAATTGTACACTTTCATTTACTTTTTGTTGTTATTTTCGATCAGACATCTAAACTTCGGCATTCATTTTTCTGAAAAATCTTCTTACTAGATGATTTAATATATACAGACATAATACAATAGTAGGTAGAAAAGAACAGCTATTTCTTCCTTATAGGAATGAAAAGATTGTTTAGATATGTCTAAAGAGTTATCTGACAAATACAGCATTTTCAATATCACCATAAAATATAAGAACTGTGAAAAAAATTCGTTCCTTAGTACTTTAAACAGATTTTTGTTTTGTTTTTCTTACAACACAAAAATGAAAACATTCTATGAAAATTGCAACTACATAATGACAGAATCGTGCAATTTTCGTATTCTTGAATACTTCAGACATAAAATAAAAAAATAACTTACGACTTTAATGTCAAACATAATTGTTCGTACGAAGCTTCCTACAAATTGTGCAATTATATTACCCGCATAATACCTCTTCGCGTGTTGAATGCTCATGACTGCATGTTACATCAGATGGACGTTCAATTATCGAATTAACATGAAATAGTATGAAGCGTGCATCGATTTTTGACTTTTTGCCATCCCTTTTCAAGTACTATTTGAACATTTAAAAATAAAATAAATCTCAGATAATAATATAGATTACTTCAGAGAAACCACTTTAAAGAAGTAGTAGTGCAGATGTAATGCTCACATGATTTTTAATTCTAAAAATATGTCAGCTGTATATTCACAATAAATTCCGCAAACAGTCTCTAAAGATAAAATAAAAAATACAGTACTTTTAAATCAGCAATGGAACTTTTGCCAACCGTAGGTTTGATATTCCTGTAATAATGCCAAATAACGTCTTTCGTTTATTGTACTTACTATAGTTACGTATGTTAACATAATTATGTTTGTTCGATGGAGAATAAAACTTGAAATAAAAAAATTGAGTTACGACATTAGGCACTTTATTATAATCCAAGCATGAACATGGGGATTCTTTTTGTTGGAAAGAAACAAGTTAGAATACTAACAGGCTACGCGTCTATGAAATAATTTTTGAACAAAATTGGCAGACATGACTACGTTAATTGCGAATTGTATAATAGAGCACTATAAACGGTCAACTACATTTTGCGGATTGTATGTCAAGAGAAACAGAAAATGGACCCCTCAACATACACAATTGTGCTGTAGCATTTTCACTTATTTAAAATTTAAAATTCACCTTTTCTTACGAGGATAATTTAAAATGCATCAAATGCTGGTTTGCAACATATTTCTCTTCAACTTCAACGCACCTAGACGAAATGAATGAAATGCTATTATGCAGAAAATTGATTGATATTTGGGTGTAGTTAGTGTTAGATTTTCCTAGAGATTGCTTATGAATTAAAATTATATTTAGTTCGTGCAAACTCTCGCTATATTTTTTAATATATATAATTTATATTTAATATATATAATTTTTAATATAAATATAAATATATATATATATATATATATATATATATATATATATATATATATATATGAAATTCTCCGAGTGCCAAACGTTGTCATTCTTCTCATGGAAACTAGATTCCTTTTGTTCCAATTATATAGTAGAAGGGAATATGTTGAAAAGACTAAGCTCAAATGAGGCCGTGTACATAATACTTTTCCCAGTCTTTGTTTTCAAGAAAATAGTAAATGTATAGCGATAAATGCATTTAAAACTATGGGTTTTCTTAACCGAATTACAAAATCATTTGAACAAGCACAGCCATTATTAAACTATCTCAATGCACGTATAAGAAGTTTTGTTGAATATACTTGTCTATATGTGTGACTTTAATATGACTGAAGTAAAAAGTTCAACAAAAATTTTTGAAGCTACTGAAATACTCAAGTCTACTTAAGTTTTGCGTACTACAGTTTTTTCGCGTTCGAATAGATACCTGTAGGTAATGTACAATTAATTCAATTTAGTTAGTTTAAACTTTAAAATATTTTCTTGTTGATTTCTAAACATTTTTGGCTCTACTTCCTTTTTATTTTTATTATACATGCAACTGTATACACGTACGATTAACGAGTTATCTACATTAATGAAATTTATATATAAATAGTTGAATAATGAATTAATAAAAACTAAAAAACTAATTCATATGAGTTCTAATGCTTTTAAAACTCACAAATCGTAAGAAAATTGAGATGCAATTAACAAAAAATATGTGATTACTGAAACTGTTTTTTTTTATTTTGAAATTAGGAACATTTAGAGAAAGATGTAGGCTTAACACGAACACAATATTAGAAAACAAGTAAGCTTAAAAATAAATGGGTCAATTAACTGTGAGAGTTCATTTGTGTAGATTAGTAATTCGTAAATTTTTCTCCAGAATCTATTTATACTCTAAAAATAAATTTTTAACAATCAAGTTGATTAGGCGTGGAACCCAAATGTATATCTATAATCTTTTCTTTACAGAATTACTTATTACGGTCTGTGAGATAAAATTATTTCTTATTAAAATGTGGATTCATATGCAAAATTCGATATAGATTAAAAGATTTTACATATGGTTAATAATAGTTGATAGGGCAAAGATGCTGTAAAGTGATAATTTGGTACAAATTATCCCTTTATAGCATATTATTCTGTATAATAGCAAACGTAGAATCAAGTACTTTAAATTAAGTTTTGTTATTAATAAATAATAAGTAAAAATACATACATGCATACATACATACACAAAAGTAATTTTGCAAAGTATCATTTGTACGAGGGTAGCCGCTTATATTTCGGGAATTGCAAACAAAAAAAAATTTTATTATCGAAATTAGTTTTGTACCATTCGAAATAGGCCGTTTTACAACTCTCTAAAGGCACGGTTGCAACATGACCGGTTTTTCCTAAAAAACAGGCGACCATTTGTTTTGACGTGCTTCGAGCGCGAATAACTTTTGTTGGTTTTGACTCATCTTGAAATACCCACACAGTCGACTGCTGTTTACTAGCGGGCTCATACGTATAGATGTAAGATTCATCATCTGTACCGACTTTATAAATGTTCTTTGAAGCACCGCCATTGTATATTTTGTGCATTTCTTGGCACCAATCGACGCGAGTCCTTTTTTTGAGCGCTTGTCAAATTATGTGGTACCCAACGGGTAAATGTTCATGCAGGATTTTATGCATGCTAGTGTTACTAATATCTAGAGATGCCCCGATCCCACGGTATGTCACATGACGGTCTTGTATTTTCAATTCAGACATTGCATTAATGTTTTCTGACACAACAACATTTGTTGGATGACCTTCACGAAATTCATATTCCAAAGAACGCCGTCCAAGTTTAAATTCACTATACCAACGATATACTGTAGTTTTCGATGGTGCTTCATCACCATATAAAGAATTAAAATTTTATAATTGAAAAAGGAACAGCTTTTTTAATCGAATTATTAAAAGCAGAGGTAAATTTTAAGAACAAAAATACCAAATAAATTTTAATTTAGGTTTTTTAACAGCTCCACGAGTTTAATGAAGCCACTGTTTTAGTTCCAAAATTACATTATTTGAGTGCGTGTTAACTTTTTGTACGTGTAAAACGAAAATGAGAATTGATTCGATAGTTGTTATTGCTTCAGTTTAATTTTTTAAGGCGGATTGGTTAACACTATAGCTTTTTGCGTGCCACTAATAAACCTGAATCGAAAACATTACGCAAGGAAATAGTTGATCTCTGTTCTTGCTAATGTTCATTTATCATCACTTGCTCAGGAGGTAATTTTGATGGAGCCTGTGGTTGATTAATTTAATCTCTTAAGGTTGATATATAACTTCTTTCTCCATTAATTTTCGTATTCTGTATACGCATTTCGACGACTAAGTTAGTTAGCTATTATCAGCAGCTAATTAAATAGTGTCGCACCTCGAAAACTACGACAAAACTCACACGAAACAAATTTCGTACACGATATGTACTGTCGAAAGCTAAAACGCACATTGTATATTCGTTTCACATAATTTCAACAGAAATTGTATTCTAGTCCTAAAAGAAAAGTACCTGCATGCGTTTGACCGTTTATACGATAGGTAAGGGAGGATACAATAAACGTATGCAGTACTTTTCTTTTAGAATACTTTAAGACTAGAATACAATTTCTGTTAAAATTATGTGAAAGGAATATACAGTGTGCGCTTTGCCTTATGACGGTATAGATCGTGTATGGAACTTGTTACGTGCGGGTTTCGCCGTAGTTTTTCAGGTGCGACACTGTTAAATTTTCTGCTGTTTATGACAACTTAGTTGTCGAAATACGTATATAGAATATGAAAATTAATATGGACACAGGTTATATGTCAACCTTAAGTGATTAAATTACTTGCTCAGCTCAGTATTACTGCACATATTTTCAGTGGTGTCTAGGTGCATTATTTCAATAATTTATTGGCTTTTCATAAGTGGTCACTTAGTTCCTAGTGCAAATAATATGTACAAATGAAACTACAAGAATAATTTAAATGGGCTTACATCTCACTTGCACCAGTAGTGTAGTTTACCTTATTTTATTTTATATTTGCCTTAAATTAATTTTTACAGGTAAAAATTTATTCCAAAATATGTTAGTCTTTTGAAATTTTAGATTCGTAATCAGTTGATATCCTAACTAGAATTTATTGTAATCTTTTTCATACAGAAAATGGAACAGTACTAAATAGATGCTTTCGTATAGGAGATTCAGGAACATCAAGTACGAAGAATATTATAAAAATTATATAGAGTAACAAATTTCAAATCAATGTATTTGTATGTTGCGTTGAAAGGGTGTTTACCAATTACCATCGTATAACGTTTATCATTAAATTATAATCAATATACGTTCTTTAAATCTTATTATATTTTCCAATTAAGATTGAATTAATATACTTAAACGTGGAAATTAAATAACACTACTTTTATACATTTTACATAAAGACAGTACAACCAATAATTAGTTTATTTTCGTATAATATTTTAATAAATTTGTGGTACACCGCTTATGAACTTTACAGGATATTGCATTTTTTCCTGGTATGTTCAGTGCGATCGTGTAAATTATTTGGTAAACATGTAGAGTTCAAGGACTAAAAACATTCGGTTAAAGAACTCGTCGACAACGACGACAGACATACAAACAGACTTAAATGATTAATTTACTGGTGCATGAACGTAATATGTACATACATACGTATGTATGAACATGTTCCACGAGCGACTTTGGTAAAAATTCACTTTTCAACACTACAGTGACTCATATATAAAACATTGTTTTCTTTCCATATCACTTTAATTTTGCTATCTAAAGTAATTAACTATTTTAAATCAAAAAAAAACGAGAATATTCGTATTAATTAATTATTGCTTGGTTTGCGTTTACAAAATTTGAATATATTTAGATAATTTTTTATGTACCTGATGATTTCATTTTCAGGTATGTCAATAGTTTCCACATTCTTTCAACCTGAGTCAAATACCTCGACTGTGTATTTACATAGCTTACTAAAAACGTGATTCTACTATTTATCAGAAAGGTCAAAGTAAATTTTAATATTTTCTGTTTTTTTACATACAAACCCAAACAACTAAATATGTCATGATAAGAGTGCTAATCCTTTCGCATTTTGAATCAATATCATTTCAATAATTATTTTATTACTCTACAAGAATCTACAAATCCTATTTAAAAAAACAAAACACTTGCTAACGTCTATAGTGATTAAATGATCACGCGTAAACTAAGCTCATCACGGTTAATTACGAAAATGCAAAATGTATGGATAATGAAAGTCTAATAAAACTGTGCTAAAAATTTCTTATCAACAAATCGAAAAAATAAAAACAATAAATAATTGCATTATTTAAATTATTAATTTTGCAATACATAATTTATTGTGCTACTGTGTAATAGTACGGAGCGCAACCTTTTTATTTTACAAATAATTTTGTTACATATCTACGTTAAACATAATCACTTAAGGTTGATATATAACCCCCTTCCACATTAATTTCGACAACTAAGTTTTCATCATCACCAGATAAATAAACAGTGTCGCACCTGGAAGAATACGGTAAAAACCCGCACAAAACAAATTCCGTACATGATCTGTACCGTCAGAAGCCAAAGCGCACACTGTCAGTCTGCGTTTTGGTTTTAGTTGTTTTTCGTTTGGTTGTCTTGGTACTGATGATGACTTAGTTGTCGAAATACGTACACATAATAAGAAAATTAAATGTGGAAAAGGGTTATATATTAACCTTAAGCGATTAAGTTGATCAAGCACAGGCGCCATCAAAATTACCTACATTAAACAGTTACGATAATTTGTATCAATTTCATACAAACTCATTAGAACAACAAATTCTGATTTATTGAACAATGCACTCGCTGACCCAAAACTAACATAATCAAATAGAATAAAAAATAATTGCACGGATCCAAATGGGGTGAAGACAATAGATGTGAAAGCAAAACGATTTTATTTTTGATTGAAAAATTAATAGCAATTGGCAAGCAAAGAAAATGTGCCTTTTTGTGCAACAACTACCAATTGTTTAGTACTCGATAGTCAGCCTGTACACGACGAAATATTGCTTGGATATATTGTTATACAATATTTTTATAAATCTGATTGACTTTTTCGAGTTTTCATGAAGTTACACACATTTTCCACATTTTTTTCAGTAATCGTTTCAAATAATAGGTTTAAATACTATCATCTACATCTTCTCTGCAATTCCCTGAAACGTCGATGCTATACAAAAAATTGTATCTACGGCAAACAATTACTTCCGTAAGCGACGAATATTTGGAGTGTTTCTGAAGCATTATTACCGTTTTTAATGCGGAACTTATTCTTCACACTTTATTTGCTTCTTTTTTCTTTCATTGCATTTCTTTTTATTGCGTTTCTTGAGTTAAGTTCACAAACTACTGTCATAAAATATGTCGTATCGTCGTTGCTAGTGAAGGAAAGGTCATGAAATTTTTACAGGTTATTTGGAAAGGTTGATATTTCATAAATCAATCTCTCATAACGATAAATGACACAACTAGTTTTGTTTAAATAAAGCTGTCATGGTTATCTTGGAAACAATGGATTTATATGCATATTTAAAAAAAAATAATTAAGAAAATTACTAGTCTAAGGTAATTTGTAAATAGACTTGAAAGAGATGTTAAATTCTAAGAAAGAAAAATTTATTATTTCTCTTAACTTGAATTATACGTTCATTCAATAATTTAATGTTTAACATTTTAAACGAAACTAAGAAATCTTTTATACAAGAGAAAATACAAGTAAAGTTCTTGGGGAAATAGAGTTGACAACTTTTTGGTATTTGCTCTATTTCTTTAAAAAACGCAAATGCAGGTAAATAACACAAAAAACACGCACTTAGCCAGATCGATAAGTTGATCAACAAATGACTCATTTAAATGAACCCGCAACAATACGCGTAGAGAAACCATTCTTATAAAATCAAGAGTTACTAAATGCGACATGACCTAGGTTCTCTTTTTTCTGTTTCGGAAAGAAATTTAATATCTTTCAGTATTAGTTTGACACTCTTTTGGATATTATGCGAGCATCTGTAGACGTAGTAGAATTTCCATTTGTATCAGCTGATTTACATCATTCGGTCTTGAATACAAGTTCGTCTATTTTATTACCATCTACAAATTGTAGTCGAGGAAACTATAGATTTAGATACAGTACAAAAAATTATCATACTCCTATTAAAAGACTGTGTGATTGGCGCAATTTATTGAGGTTCTGAAGTGAATCGTAATCATATTCCTGAACACACTCACAATTCTGAAAGTGAAAATCACAGTAGTTTTGCAGAAAAAGAAAATTTTGAATAAATAAAATGGTTTTATTAAGATTTCTTAATTGTTTTTGTTCCCTTTATTTCTTGGATAAAAAGTATATATTGTTCTCGATTACGATTCACTACAGGAAGAATTTTTATTTCTCTTCATTTCTCCTACATTAACATAGTATTAACATATTTGTGTGTACAATATTCAAACTCAACTGATAAAGATCCCATATGGTCTACTTCCGAAATAAAATTATAGTATAAGTTATAGCGTAAAAAAAACAAACCATTTAATAACATGAAATTTAAATATTGTAGGCTTTACATAAAACAAAAATTGGGACAGGATATCTATCTTATTGCAAAAATAACGAAAAGTTAATTTAAAACAACAACGTAATGATTTTTGTCTTTTGTTAGGTACAAAAGACAAAGCGTGCATACTGAAAGTTTTATTTAAAATGGCATTCACTGCCCTTAGTATGCGGTTTTGCCTTCTATTTGAATACTACTTATGGAGACAAATTTATAATACTTTTAATGTAAGCATATTTAATTTTATCATATAATTGTGTCACATATTTATAGGTCATATGTATATATTACTTAAACGAAGAATTAACCCGTGTTGAAGTCCTCAAAATTATATAATAGTATCTTTGTAAAATAGTTCCATGTTGTAGGCGTCTAAAACTTATAAGCTTATGTAATCAATTGATAACTATGCTATACGTTGGTTCATCAAAATTATATGAATACCTCTTGCATATTATCAAAATTATTTTCTATATATATATATATTACGCAGAATGAATACTATTGGTTTAATTAAATAATATAAATTCCTTATAATAAACTTTTAATTATTATGATTATTATTAGATCTGGGCACATTTAAATAGCTCGGTCGGTAGAAAGAGAGATCTTTATATCTTAATGAGTACAGTAGTTTTTTTAATAATAATAGATAGATAATACACAACATTATTTCAAATATTTTATAGGTTAATCAAAAAATATTTTTGAATGATTAAAATTGGTTAATTAAAAAATAAAATTGAAAGGTTTCCAAAATTAGTATAACTAATAACATAAATGAAATAAATAGGGAAAATGTTTGCATTGCAATTAGAAGATTAACAACAAAAAAGTGACTGGATGACATCCCGGCATATACGTACACATACTCGTAAATACTAAAAAACCTAGCTTTAATTTCTAGTAGTACTAGTATAAATATTTTTAGCTTGATTTTGTCAAAAGTTTCACCTATTTTTAAGTCCGGTAATAAAATGTCTGCGACAAATTACAGGTCGGTTTCAATCATTTCATTTAGAAAATATTTGAAAATGGTTTGCATGACAAGATATGCAATCAAATTAGAAACAAGAATAAATTGTTAGGATTAAAAAAATAAATCCATTTTTCAACATATCATAATTTTCCTCATAAAACGTTCATTTAGTGGGTTTCGAAGCATTTTACAAACCACTACTAGATTTTTAGCTTGTGTTGATAAGGCACTTGAGGACTTCGTTCTTCAATTTTGAAGATCTTTCTCGCCATTTTAGTCGCTTTGAACATCTATCTTTAATAGTGATGTAAAAATACGTGAATTTGTATTTTTGTAATTGTTTTTATAACCATTATAAGAGGGATGGCAAATGGTAAAATTTCTATTGGTCTACGAAAAGCGCTCAAAAGTTTACAAAATAGATAAAGAAACCTACATAGTATTTCTTTAATATATTACATTAGTATTATAGTACATCTATTTATATTGACCAAAATACTGAAATGCAGACACAGAATTAAATACGTTGATCTGCTCCTATATAACATAAGCATAAACAAATGAAATAATAATTCCATGGTGCGTTTTATTCCATACAGTATGTAATTTTGTCAAAAGTGTTTATAGAACTGATATAATACTTTAATATTTTGCTGTAATATTGTGATCAATGAATCTATCTGTCTATATATATATATATATATATATATATATATATATATATATATATATATATATATATATATATATACATAATACGTCACTAATATTATTACACTAATATTGTAGAATATTTATTGAGATATCGAAAAAGTCATTAATGGTGGAAAACTGTTGCGCATGGTGCAAGCATTGTGACTGTGACACCACCTATCATCCAAGGGACACTTATAGGTGATCACTTGTGCTTGGTATCGCGATGTTATGATGAAATATTACTAATTTACAATTTTTGCACGTTTCTGACGTTGGGTTCGTTCTGTCCAATTTCCGACAATACACATTCGAATGAATTGTTTTGTTCCTCAACAGGTACTCGAAAAACGCGACAACTTTAAAATCTCACCTCACTGTGAACATAAAATTCCCTTAATTAATATCGGCTTTAGATACGTTTATATCAAATCTTCAGGTTTGGATGAAGATCGTTTTTACACAACATTGTTGTAAATAATCCATTTTTTATCCTCGGCTCTTAGTTTTTTCAAAAGAGAATCGCTTTCCTGACATGTAACGAACATATCGCAGATGTTCATACGCGCCGACCAATAAACTTTGAATTTATGAGGAACCCAAATGTCAAGTTTACAGACACATGTATATTAGTTTTTTCATAAAGTTTCTGCAATCACTAGTACCCTGTGCTGTGAGCTTGACTTACTCAGCGCCTTTATTTTGTTATCATCAAACTCATTGGATTTCTTTCAACGAGACGTCTTGTTAAGATTAAAACCACCAGCATTGAATGGTAAACTTATCACAGTAAGCTCTACGCAATTTTCACAATTATGACGTGTTTCTTCTTTTACAGAAGTAAAAGCGTACAATTTGATGAAAATTAATACCTTTGCCTTCCATTTTAAACTTTCTATAAAATTTCAAATGTTTAAATAATTTAATACAGGTAATTTTGATGGTGCCTGTGGTTGATTCACTTAATCACTGAAGGTTGATATATAACCCCTTGCCACATTAATTTTCGATTTGCTGATTAGATTGCTGATTATGACAACTAAGTTGTCATAATCAGCAGCAATTATCTGCTTATGATGGCAACTTAGTTGTCTAAATACGTATACAGAATTCAATAACTTAATACAGTTACACTTTTTTTCAAAATGAAGTTAGAAATGTCAGCTGTGGCATGGCATGAAAATAAATGTGAATGACTAGCACTCGCAAAAATGAACTTGCGCCATTTGTTGTAAAACATCATGACTTTTCAGGCAACCCAATACTAATTTTGATCCAATGCAGTACTAAATACGATGATATCGTACTACACAATATAACATCAACAAACGAAATGATAACACTATAGTTCGTTTAATTTGGAACAGTATGTGATTTTGTTAAGAGCCAGAGCAATTAGTAAACTTTCATATTTCGCTTTGCTATTGTCATCAAAGGAATGCCAATATATGTATGTCTGTACGTTTAGTTGTAAATATACATACTTTCTAAGTGTGACATAATAATTTTGCCCTGTGAATAAGAGGATTGTACATGCGTAGCTGTAAATTTTAGTTTACTAAGAAAGTGTAAAAAATTACTGGTGTCATTGCTATTTCATTCAAAAATTAGTTTAAGATATACATTTATGGTATCGGAAATTAATAAAAAAAAAACCCTGGCCTAATTTATAAATAATGAATATTTGAAACGATCTTAACATATACATAATAGATTTAATTAGTACACATATTTTTTTAAAGAGATAGAAACTCTTTAGGTACTTTCTCACATAATATTATCCTACTAAATATTAAAAAATTCATGATTTGTCATGCACAATAACTGCCCAAACTAATACTACAAAATATTACATTCAAAGTATCTTCTAATAATTATGGTAGAAGTACAGTTAATTCATAAATTTTCATTACTGTTTGTGTAAGAGAAGATTGCGTCACAGCGAACACCTGTAACGACCGGAGAAACGAAAAAGTAGAAGACGAAGATGCAGGAGTACAAGAAAGAACCGGGGAGGGAAAAATGGTTGAAGTTGTAGAGCTGGAATCTGAATTAGTGACTTAGAGTACCCAACCTCTTAATGTAATATATGAGGCAAGTGACCTTCGTGCCGTCGAGATATTTTTAATAATAGTCCCCTTTATTTTGGATAGCCGGAGACGTAATAAAATCCTACACTCTGATAAACCACAGCCTGTTAATAACCATATGGAGGTTATCGTTTTATGTGTGTAAATCCATATAAATTTACGTTCGTGTATTTTTACTACTTTCAATATGCCATAATATGCAAGAGTTCATTAAATATAAGGAACAGGAAGAAGTTTGATTAAGAAAATTAAATAGCATGTTAGTAATTAAGATAGTTAATAAAAACTCGAAGATCATGTTTAACATAATAATAACATTTATAGATAAATAAATAATTTTTAATAAATTTTTATTTAATTTTTATAAAGAAACGTTTGATAAATTTTCAGTATTTATTAGTAAACCAAATATGTATAACCAAAAAAAATAATTGGCAATTCAGCGGAACGATTACAGGAAATTTTTGTTTAATTAGAAAAGTTGGTATTCATTTAATAATACGCATTTATTTATTGTTGGCTTCCTCATTCGTTTTAGTACCAATAGGTAGTCTTTTTGTTGAGCCAGAAATAATAATATCCACGCATAGTAGAAAGTAAATTCATGTCCGATCATACCAATAAAAACCTCTCTAAGCTAAATAAGTCCTAAGTTTTATTTTAGAAACCTAAAACTATCATCTTAATATTTAAATACTTCATTTTCATCTTGTCATGCTCTAAATCCTGTTTAGAAAGCGAAAATAAGTTAGATATGGTAAATTAGTACTAGAATAGTTTCATCGATAAATCACAGTTTACAGAAAGAAAATATTTATACTTATACAAGGAATTTATATTAAGTGGGTGAATCAAGAAATAGTGAATCTAACGAAAAAGGGCAGTAATAATAAAAAATGTTTTTCCACTTGGTAAGTCTTCAAAACTTAAGTGCTAAAATTTGTGCCCATTCCAATCATAAAGACGCTTATTATTTGTATAGAAAATTGTTTTGAAATATGAAAGAAATGGAATACCGATTAGTGTTTAAGTTTTTACTTTTAAAGGAGAAAATAATGAATTAAATCTGAGCTAAACTGGAATTCGTTTATTGGGCCCGGTCTCCATCTATTGTAATGATAAAATGATAGATATCTGAGTTTAAATATGACCAGATCAGAACGTTAGATGAATTTCTGGACTACATATTATGATGCTAGGGGATCGTCGAATAAAATTACGCGATCTAATGGAGTCTCTTCACTTTTCATATAGATCCGTGATTTTATTTTTGCACAATAAATTAAGTATCAGAAAATCGTGCAAGATGGGTGGCGCATTTCTTGACCGCGTATCACAAATAAGGACGCAAACGCATTTAAACTTCCAATTTAATGAAGGGACATGGCGCGAAAAACAGTTGGCTCTAAATAATAATAGTTGATAAAACTTGGATATACCATTACAGAGCCGAAATGAAACAACAATTGAGCAATTTACTCAGGTATGACTACTAACTATGGTTATGGAACCGCAATGAGATTATTGATTACTTTTAAAATGTGGAGTGCTAACAGGTGAATATTTTACATCCTTCTTAGATCAACTACATGATGCAATACAACACAAAATGCTTCAGTTAAAGCAGAAACGTGCATTTTTCTTCATTATAATACACTCGACTATTTCAATGGAAGAAGATCATGAACTACAGTTCTAATTACTTCCATACCCAGCTCAGCAGGTAATCACTGAAACTGGAACAGATTGAATATCGGTCGACTAAATGTAATGAGCTTCAAGGAAAATATGTTGAAAAATAAAATAATTTTTCCCAATGTTTTGTTGTATAATCTCAATAATTACTGATTCGCTTTCGTATTATGTTACTACAAAAGGCATTAGAAAGACCTACCTGTTTTTTTGATAGTTTTATTTTTCAACTATTTTGCTCTTAACTTCAATTCAATTGCGTCACTTGTCCTGCACGACTTTGTTCTATCAAAAACAAATGATTTCTGTTGGTCTTCAAAATAGATATCAATTTCTGCTTTCAATTGGCTATCGCTAGCAAAATGACGTCCTTTGAGGCGTTTTCTCAAATTTCTAAATAAAAGAAAGTTGGACGGAACCCGTTCTGAACGTTTTTTGTCAATAATCGTTCGTAATTATATATTACAAATATGTATATTACCATTGACAACTACTACTATTACTTCCTAATTTTGCACATTTTCAGTAAGAATAACTCCTGCTTGATTGTGAAAGACGACGGCCATAAATTTCCTAGCTGAAAGTTTACGCAGATCTCTTTTAGAGAGAAATTTATGGAACCCATCAAATGGATTCTAATTTTGTTTAGAAGGCCAGTGATAATCGAAGTTATTCCCCGTAAGAAAATGTCAGTGCCTATATTGAAGAACGCCAAATTGCCATGAGAAATTTTAACTATGCAGTTTCTGTTCCAAAGTTAACATTCTTGAGAAACCCATCTGAAACTTTACTCATGCTTAGTTTTACGTGTACAACTATTAAAACAACCTTCAAAAGCCATTATTTCAACATTAATGCAAATATCAAGATTAAGTCCTCCGAAGGGCCATTTTCAAGGAATTTACTACCGTAACGAATCTTATGATTTACTTTAATATATGAAGTATAAACGTTATTATTTTTATTATCATCCCTATACAATCATTTAAGGGAATTGTGTTCCTTTACCAAAAGTTTGATGTTCTAATTTCACAAAACTTATTTCAAGGTTGATGTCGAATTCGTCACTATTTAACATTACTAGGAAATGTGGAATTAGTTTACATTTTAGATTTTTCTAGTTCCCCTCGTAGTACTGATACAATTACATAATGAATAAACATTCTACCAAAATGGATTATTATCAGAACCATTTGTAATAAATTAAACTAAAAAAAATTATAATTTAAATAAAGAAAATTTATTTAATTCATTTTATTTAAAAAACTATTTCGAGCAATTTAAATATTATCTTTTAAGTTTTTTAAGTATCAGAATGTCACTTTCAAGGCATAAACTAAAATTAAATTATCTAATATGCTGAAATTCAATTAGAACATTCCTATTAGAACCAAAAATAAAATGCTTTGAAAGTAATATTCAATTCTTCATAATGTAAATTCATAAAACTTGAACAACTCCTTAGTGTCCGCGAATTTATATTAAAACATAAAACTTTTCTAGTGCCCTTGGCATGCATATTAGATTATGTTTCGTCAGAAAAATGAATTCGTTGGGAAAAAATTAATTGTTGCGATACTTGTTTAACATTGTACACAACTATAGTAATTATAAGAGAACCTTTCTTAAGGGATGATAATTTTAGAAGAACGGTATTTACATAGTACAACGTAGAATATTTTGACCTATTTAAGCGGTAAAAGCTCTTGAGCAACTTATTTTATTATCATAATAGGATTTCATTTTACAAAAGCTTGAACTTGAATTACTAAGTTATTGGTATAGTTATTTTAAACAATATTTTTACTTTTTCAAATGCAAATACTGTAAAACAAACTGTATTAAAGGTTATATTGGCGTTAAACAATCGGTCGTTTTGGATAAACAACCGCAAATAAATTTATAGCTATTTCTAGAGATTTATGTCTTTAAAAATATTTTATATTCTCTGTGTGTGTATATACTTATAGTAAACCAATTAAAATTTAATTATGGAAATTGTCAAGTTCGTCATTAATTTTAATAGGAAGAGAAGGCCTTTTACTTCAATAAAATGCGCATATGTAGCAGATTGTTGCTATTAACTTCTTATTGTAAATTTCTAAAATTAGGTTACTAAATAAAGATACGACTAAGGGAACACGTCATATTTCTAGCTATTAATATAATAATAGAACTAACAATAATAAACCTTTATCGTCCAACATGCTATTCCCAATTAGAGGACAACGGTGTAAAATGAATACAAACAATCAATAAATTATAATACTATATAAAGTAATAAAATAGGAGCAAGCTTCAGATTCCAAGTAAGTAACAAAGCAATGAATAATACTATTTAAACTTGAAAAATTATTCGATATAAGTTTATAATCGTTGCGACATAGTAGCGATAGTGATAGTAACATGTGAATTACGCAAACAATGCACAAAAGAATATTTAAGCAATACGAACAGTTATTTGTTTATGGAGTCTTAAATTAATTAAATTAAATTAAAACTTACTTATTATACGAAATACTACTAGTCATGTATCATTACTAAAAAAAAAGTTCTTGCAAATGTTTTATTATTAATATTAATAACATGAGAAGATCACGCAAAACAAATAATTAAAGAAGTGAATGGAAAAGGCGTAACGGCCTCAACATTATATAATGAGTAACACAGATGCAGATATATATATTACCATAAAGTAAGAAAATAAGGTAAACTAATACCACACTACTCAGAACAACTTACGTATATTATATATAAAAAATTTGATTTAGCATAACTTTTTTTTGGTTTAATATACTAAGTATGAACAAGTATCTAAACACATATTTTACATTAACTCGTTTAGACAAGTTTTAATTTGATCATGTGGAATAGTATCAGTTATAGTATTTTAAGTATAGGAAAAATTCTTAAAAACAAATGGAGGCTAATAATGTGTATAATGTCTACGAATATGTATAAATACAGTCATGTGTACGAAAGTAGCAGTGGTCTTAAATTTGCTGAAATATAAATTTATACGTTAAATTAAAGAAATTCAAATTTATTGAAGTTTTTACTCCAACATGTTACATAACTATAACAATAAATAATTGGCTTCCCTAGTATCAAAGAGAAAATAAAACTGTTTATATTCTAGGACAAACAAAATAATTGTGCATTAAAATAGCAGTCATGCCAAGACACGAAATAAATGTCATTTTTATTTAGATAATTGGATTTAAATACTTAATATTTTGTTGCTTGACCCTTATTATTTATCACCTCTTGACACCTGTGGAGCAACGAGTTTGCATACTCTCCACACCGTCAATATTTTACGGCTTAGCAGTAGATACAGCTTCTTCATCTCCTCCCATATATTTTCAGTGGAGTTTAAGTATGGCGATTGTATCAGTCAACCCAAAGCGAAAATGTTACTATCTCGAAACCATGTTTTCGCTCTACGAGAAACATGCTTCGGAACGTTATACAACCATCTTAGTGGCGTTCCCTCCACTCCATATGGTAGACGCACAGTTTGTAATATATTCACATAAACATCAGCATTCATTATGCCTTCTATCTTGTATAAAGGGTCTACGCCGTATCACGAGAAACACCTCCACAACATGATGCTTATGCCTCCGAATTTTACCGTCTTTTTGGTGTACTGGGATTGAAATGCTGTTAATTGTGGTCTTCTTACGTGTTGTTGGTATCCACCGGAATTAAATAAAACTATTTTTAATTCATCGGATCACAGTACATTTTTTTCGTCCCATTGTACCTATTCATGAGCAAACGACAATCTACTTTAACTTTTCTTGAACCAATCTTCATCTAATAGTAGAGGTGATGATTTTCTTTCATTTTTCTCCAGTTCTCAGCGTTTGCAATCATTTTCGTGGAACATGAGAGTGTATTTTGTATAAACTTTAAAGACAGAACTTATATGTACGTCTACGTTCAGTGCCACCAGCTACGGTATTGCTATTATAATGTACAGAAGGATAACAGCACATGACTAGAAAACTCAGTAATTCCTCCTCATATTCGGTACTTTACCGGAAACCATATATATTTGGCGATTTTAAATAATTTCAATACCGCTGCATCAGAATTGTCCGTTGCAAATGAAATTTATAAGTATTAATTTAGGACTGCTATTTTCGTGAACATTACTGTATATATATATATATATATATATATATATATATATATATATATATATATGTTATATTCACAACTGGGCCGTTGTAAAAGATTCGAAAGATTATTCTTGATACCAGCTGATAGCTACTAAGTTATTAAGTTAAGTCGCACCACGAATGCTGGGGCAACAACAAATTGTGGTCCACTGATATCCCCAATAACTGGCGTTAAGCTGTCGGAGGATGTGAAAGTTTGAATTATTATTTACATGTACACATATCTCTAGCTAACAACCGTTTGTGGAGAAGCGATATGTTAGAGAAAAAAAAGGCAGATTAGAGAAACAAATGATTTAATAACTACAGCAATACTATTTTTATCCTTAAATATATTTTATAAATTGGTTATTATAATCGGAATTCGACCCACTAATATCGCTGTTCTGTAAATGATGTACTAATTAATTACAGTTATTTCAGAATAAATGAAATCGCTTTGTGTACAATAAAAATCTAAAATAAAAATGTTGAGAACTATATCCTCCAAAATAAATGACAAGCATAGCATACGGGTATTTCCTATAAAATTTATGTTTCTAAACACGTGAGCGGCACATTGTTTAAGTGAGCTAAGTGGTGTAATAGCTACGAGTAATTTACTCGCCCAGTTAAAACCTATCGATGTAATACAAGGCACGATAATATATTCAATAATTATACTATTCAAAACATTTAACGGATATCCTATCTAGATCAATTAAAAAGTGGAAAAAATTTTGGTTTTTAGAATCATTTTTTAGAACTGGTGTTCGACAAAGGTAGAGATAAGATCGGTCAACAACAATAACTGCAAAAGACGATTGATACTATTGGAATTTATACGCTCGTAATGGCATTACGAGCGTATAAATTCCTAAGAACCACTATTAAAGTAAACAATAGGAAATCGTTTGCATACGTCTAGCTTATATGCCCAAAAATCTCTTGTTTACACTTCTGTAATAAAGAGAAAAAGGACTCGTAATATGTGAGCAAATGAGCATGCCAGTTGGAGTCATAATAAATAGAGGTTGTCGAATCCATATTTACATTGCAGCCAAATAATAAGTATCTGATTTGGCGTGAACCGGCACATCGGCACTAACCTACGATTTATCCGTGAATGAACTCAATATGGAGATGATGGCAGAATGTTATAAATTGAGATAAGTACTGGAGTGCACACCAATTTTTATTTTATAGAAAATGGAACTCTTATTGCCCAATGATATCTAGATGATATTTTACGACCCATTTTTCTTCTAAAAAAAATTCATTTTTACGGACGATAATTACGTCCCCATCAAATAAACATCGTGAACAACAGGCTAGGTGAAGTTGATATAGAGAGAATTGAGTGGCTATCCAATTCCCTAGATAGTAATCTAATAAAACACCCTTGCGAGGAATTGGAAAGACGTGCTACTATATGAAGTATGTCACCAAGAACGAACACTTCAGGCATTGCGAATTGTTGTCCGAGAGGAATGGTATAGGATTCCCCAAGAAATATTCGACATACTAATCCTGTTCGCCAAATAAAATATATTCAATATAACACTTTCAGATATTCGTGGAGACTATACACATCATTGGCCTCCATTTTCTTGGAAGAATTTTTTCTAGAGTTAAAATGCTATATTTTATTCTCTCCCACACGATAATATTAAAGCATCTGATCAAGTTAAAGTAAAATGATGTGTTTAGATACTTATTCACGTATAGTATATTAAGTTATAGTAGGTGATGTTAAATCAATTTTTTTTAAATTCATTATGTACGAAGTGTTATTTTTAGTCTTTTCTGAAACTGGAGATGAAAATAATGATAAAGTCGATCATCGTCAGGAAACGATTGATACCTGTCAATTGGTACGTGGAAATCGCACTTTCAATAGAACCCAAATTCAACACAAGTTTCTTACTTTCGCTGGAAAACCCGTCAACACAAACAATAAGAAATTTGCATACTCCTAGCTTATGTGCCCGAAGACCTTTGGTTTTCATTGTTTATACCAAAAAATTTAAAACAGCTCGTAAAATATTAGGGTGAGTATTATTCAGATGATTCTAGGTTGTGTTGTAGATAATAGACTTGTCGTGAAGCCAACGCAGATGGTATGAGGCGCATGATGCAATATTATGGACCGAGATAAGTACTGGAGGGAATACCGTCCTTTGTTTCATAGCAAATGGAGATCTCACGGCCTCGACATATCTAGATTAGATTCTATGATCAACTGTCTCTAAGAACGCTTCAGGAACTATGAATTGCATGTGGTGGACATATGATCCATGTCATTAAGATGTCAAACGTGCTTAAAATGCTCATGATCATACACCTTATAAATTTTTATTTTTCGGTAAGACCTGTTGCTATAAAACTTCTAGGAAATTGAATATTTCTGTACTTTAGTACACTAAAAGTTTATATTTTTCTAACAATATTAAATCGAAATACGTCCAAATAAATTAAAATACAATACTGTGTTCAGATACTTATTCACACAAATTACCGAAACCGATGATTTTAAATCGATATTTAAAAATTTATTATCATATTTTACAAAATATTCGTTAATTATTTTGAGGATAAAGGGGATAAAACTATTTTAAGCTGTCAAAGAACACATGTGTAAAGCCATAGCAATACTAATGAAACTGCTGACTGTAGTGAAATAAATTATAAAACTTTGTGTGAAACAGTATTTTATTTCATTTTTTAAATAAATAATTGAAAGAGTTATTCATAGGACTCATTTTTTATTAATTATTGTTGTTCATCCGTTATATCAGTATTAGCTTTATAGAGAAATCTCTTAGCAGTTCTGATGCTTTTTACGAAATTCGACGCTTCCCGGGCGGTGTGATTTTTAAGAATAATTTCTCATCTTAGAGGTGGTCAACCTTTCTCAGTGGCCTTCAGTGTTGAGGAAGAATAATCAACACGATTTACCCTCTTACGACAAGAAGCAATACACTGTCGCTCGCGTGGTCGTAACAGGACGAAGAAATTTATGATCCAATTAGGTATGCATCGCAAAACAAAAGAATCATACAGGTATAAAACAGGCTTTTTAAGAATGTATAAATTGTGACCTTAAAAACAACGGGTGATGAAGAAAAATACCGACGTGTTTAAAGTCAGTACAACTCAATTTAATATATTAAATCTCTTTTGGGTTTTTTGTTTTCTAATATAATATAATCAGTCAATATACAAGACCGAAATGATAAAAGCCTTTTAAGAATATGACCTTCTTTGAGATAAATCATAGAAGTCAAGATCATATTAAGAATCTAGGCCTGTAAGACTTTTATCTTTTTATCAATATTAGAAAAAATTGTCACCAATTCGGCCAATATTACTGATTCTTAATATTCTTATACATTTTTCTGCATTTTTCCCTTTTCTAATGTTTTATTTATCTTTAATTCTTTAGAAATAAGTATGTAATTTCAAGTCAATGGTATTAACTAAAATACAAATCCTTTGTTAATCATAATAATAAAATGCATCAAATTTACTTTAATAACTTAAGTAGTTTCTCAGTACTCATTAACATTTAATAAAAGTATCACATACTTTAAACAAAAAAATACCGAATTTAAAATAAACGATTATGTATTAAATCTCGATTATATAAGATAAAATGATAAAATGTATATAATCATATATATTGCTAAAGCACGCCCAACACATCTCCTTTTAAAATATGTTCCGAGTACTCATCTGTACAAGTTCTAAGAATATTCTCGCAATCTGGTTGAACCGAGTTCCAAAAATCCATTACACCATACAGGACTCATGTCAGTGAAATATGCTGAGAATTTTTAATGAAACTTTTTCCACTCGGCTTGTGTTTAAAGAGTTCAAAGGAACTTGAACAATAGTGGCTAAACTGTTTTTAATTATTAGACATTTTCCTAAAATAATACGTAAATAATTGCAAGCGGTGGTATAATAGGCATCCTGTAAATAAATGTTTATGTGACTACCTGCATTCCATGTATAGCATAATATACTCAACATTCATTTATTTTTTTGTATACAAAACTTATTGTCGGTTTAATATAAACAAAATATAGAGCTTTGCATTAAAAGAAAATATAAAAACTCATGTTTATCATAAATGCCTACTATATTTATTGACATCTAAATTAAAATTTTATATATGAAAATACTATGGGATAATTTACTAATAGGAATGGAAATATTTTAACGACAGGTAATAAAAATCGAATACGTGGCATAGATGGCATACACTTATTAAGAAAATTTATAGTGGAACCACTACTAATTAACAAGAAAAATTAAAAACATTAGCAATGTCATAAGAATTGGTATAGGAGCATATTAATATTTTTAATGAAATCTGAAAAGAAAAAAAATTCATTGAATTCAATCTAGTACGTAGTTTAGAATAAAAGTTGAAGAAGCCACTCTGTGACGAAACAAAAATAAAAATCAAATATAGATTATACTGCGTGTTAATTGAAGTAGTTAAAATAAATCCACTACATTTTAATCAATTCAATATCGGCTTTGATAATAAATGAAAATATATTGGGTTGTGGTGTTAATTATTTATCTTCTTCATGGGTTATTTATTAAACAAGTGGAAGTTTGAAGACTTAAGGTCTGTGGAGTACCTATAGTGGGTGTGCCAACACATCCCCTTCAAGATACAATCATTTTTGAAAGGAGAGCAAATTTGTTTGCGATTTTACATTGCAGTGATGAAATACCACCTCTTTACAATTAACGAGCTGTGACATTTCTGAATGATGGATTCCTTAATTGTCCAATTACCGAGAGTACACGCTAATTATTTATTATTATTATTCCATTGGAATGAGGCCGAAAAGCTCTAAAATCCCACCATACTCGCGTATAATTTTCCTCTCACTTCGATAACGTTCAAAGCGAATATTCAAGTCGGAAGTAAGACCATTTTCTGAACCCATTCCTTTAAAGAATACACATTTCATCACTGGTTGTCAATCACTGCAAAAATAGATTGTTTTACATAGGTTTAAGAAACAAATCATGGATGTTTATACTGTCAAATTAACCCTTTCGAGTTCATGAATAGAGCTTGCTGATGTATCTTAGATTGTTCATGTCATAGATATTTAACGTTTCTGTAATATATCGTGCTCTGTGATGACACTGTGATCGCAATGCCTTTACTTTGTGGCCATTAACCTTAGTGGGTCCCTGTGACCGAGAAGTGTCGTTAAAATTAAAATCGTCAACTTGGAACTATGTGAACCATCGTTGGAACTGGCGTTTTTATAGAATACTGTCACTATAAACTTTATGCGTCTTTTTCCAAGCTTGGTGCGCATTCTTCGCTTTATGGAGAAAAAACGTAAAGAAAATTCATACGCTGGTCGCACACTCAATCAAGTCACTCATTTTTTTCCAAAATGAAGCTAGGACTGTTAGCTGTTATATGGCATAATAAGGATAGACGCGAAATACTATCATTTACAAAAATGAACCTCGTTATTCCAACGTGAATGTAAACTCCATGCATTCAAAACAGTATTAGATTTATGATTTCCTCAATACCAGTACCGGGTTTTGCTCTTTGGAATTTTAAATGATCACTACTATAAATGCTGTTGAAACTTTGCTTGAAACTACTAACGTCTCTGTAATTATTTTTTCAAAATACAGTCTCGTGAGTTTGCGTAATAGCAGTACTTGTTAACAATAACTTATGATTTACATTGACATTAACTTACTTTTTATACTTAGATACCTAATTTGCTTGACATTGAGAAAAAAATAAAATACAACGCACGAGGGGAGATAGAAAAACTCTCTCCCTAACAATTAAAGAAAAGACCTACGAATTTTTTGATAGTTTTATTTTCAACATAGTCGAAATAGGTATCAGTCTTCTCTTTTAATTGGCTATCATATGCAAAATCATTATCCATATTTCTAAAAAAAATTGAGTCGGGTGGAGCTAATTCCGTTTAAGGACTACGCAACGTTATGAAGAAGGAAGACTTCTTTGTGACGCAAACTTGAGCAATTTTGGTCAATAACCGTACGTAATTTTGTTAGCGAATTATCATAGGTATGTAACTGCGGTTAGTGCAGCCCTTTGCTTGGTCTAAAGAGATGGTGAGTCACCTTCAATGAATTCACGACTGCACAAAAATTACTAACAGCAGACCAACATTTCACTATAGGATATGACGCAGCCTCGACCTCATGCACGGCAATCATTTGTTCGTAAATTACTTTATGAGAATACTGTTCTCTTTTCAAAAATTTTATGATAGAGCGATGTTCTAATTTCAAAAATGATGTTGTCAACGCTGAATGCTATAGCACTCTGTCATAGTACAACAACCATCTGTCTTCACCCAATTCTGAGCGAATCACTTTCTCAAATGCTCCACGATTTATAACACACTATTGATCGTCCGACCGATCGATACAAACTTTCAAAGAAAATAATAAGCATTACTTTGACTTGCAATTTTGACATTCTGGCATTATGTAATCGAGATTCATCCTCTCTTGCCCATTGATTGCTGTGTCTTCTGGTCTTGATCGTACTGGAAAATGTGCAATTACTTTCTAGTCATTGTCTTGCTTGAAGCTCCACTATTTTAATCAACATGCAATTTGTTGAATGTAACTTGTTATTCCAACTGGTATAAACCCGCAAAGTAATTGACGTACAATTAGCAAAACACGTTGTCCAAGCCCTACTGAATACAGCGATACATTTGAAAGCGCGTCAGTGTTGTCATCTAACCTTTTATTTTATGGCGATTCTAAGAAATTGCTTTGCCTGATCATTCATTCTAGATTTATTATTTAGATTAGAATATTTTACGTATGTATGTTTAGCATTGTTTGACTTTCATCCTTGTCAAATGTTGGACAAATTTTGGTTTAAGAATCAGGCATGTCAACATGAAATTGCAGAATTATCGCCAGATTAGGAAAAATGAAGGCATTTATTGTCACTCAGTAATATACCTACTTACGAATGTACACAAATAGAATGAAACAATGTGGAAGTAATATATAATTAGAATAAAATGAAACGAAATTTATCCAGCTTTACATTGACGAAAAGATTTACAACTCGTTTCGATATATAAATTCATTGTAACAAAGAGAGTAAATTTTGAAATTTATATGGAGAAAAATGCATCGATGAATACAATGTGTTTTAGACGTTTAGTTTTCTTAAGTAAAGGGCTTGTTAGACCAAAAAGAATTCACCATACAAAACAGCAATTTCTTTTTTTTTCTAAAATATTTTTTCTCTTTTTCACGCGTATCAATTTATTTTCCTTAGCTAATTTTATGTATTTTTTGTAACTTATACTTAGCACTTGTGTATTGTGTATGCATTAAACACACAATTCATAAGAATATACTAATATTGCTTTTCTGCAGTTTCAAGTTACCTCTAATACATATTTGAATAGAATAAAACGTTCTTGCAAATGGAAAATAAGTAGTAAAAATGAATGTATAGGAAAAAATGTTACACTGTAGTATTTATATAAATTAACATTTATTGAGACATAACAAGTTCAAAAAATGTATTGAAATGGTATTTTTATATAAGGAAAAAAAAGTATAAGAAAGGTATAAATTACATATCAAAATTAATGTGGGAATAACACATGAAAATTTTAACCCTAAATTAATTAATTTAAAAAGTATTTGGTAAATTTAAGAAAATTTATTGATAGATGTAACAAATAAGTTTAAATAAGAAAACGTAATAAAGTAGTACTAATAATATATAGAAAAAGAGACGCGTTCCTTCTTTATATATACAAGTAAGAGAAGAGAATTAAATTATCAATTTTTATCATTGTCTTGCGTAATCGGTAAATAATTTTCATGAACATGTAATATAAAAGCAATTAAAAATTAAAAATTATACATGCCATAAATATAAACAGTGCTCAAATACATTTATATATAGTTTTATGTGTTTATATTCACATAAATAATTATATTTTCTATATATGTATTAAGTAAATAAAAATTGTATCATCACCATATTGGATGTAGTTTGGTTATCTAGTTTTGTGTACTCGAGCCAAGAGAATCATCTGAATCAAGGAATAAAAAAATATAAAATAGTTATTCAAAGAAGTCAAAGAAGTGTAAAATACCAAGTTAATTACGTAATTTATAAGAAAGATTAGTGTCAATTATTTATTATATAAAAATTGTATATAGAGGCATTAAAAGTTTAGTATAAAAGGTTTACATTGTTTTCGATTGCAGACTGTCCTTTTCTGACCATGTTTCGGCTATGCTCACAAATGCACACAAGGTTCTTGGCCTTATAATGCGGACTTGCAGCAGCTTTACAAACACGGGATGCATGTCCTCTTTATTTCGTGCGTTAGTGCGTAGTAAGCTGAAGTATGCTGCAGTGGTGTGGTACTCTATTTACGATAACCAAATTGATGCCGTAGAACGAGTGCAGAGAAAGTTTTTGAAATACTTATCATTCAAAGAAAATGGTTTTTATCTGGGACACGACACTGACTATGGTGAACTTCTACTTAGTCATGGCTTTGAGTCCTTGACAGAACGGAGGCGGAATGTCTGGCTTGATTTCGGGGAAAATTGATGCACCAGAGCTGTTGGCTGGCGTAGGTTTTGCGGTTCCACGCCTGGAGTCGAGGTTCGGTGATCCTTTGGCAATGGGAACGCCAAGAACCAACATTCTGTTTAGTGCACCACTTACGCACGCGGCTAGGAATTTCAACCAACTGCATCGTCGCGGTGTTTGATTGGATTTAATTTGATTTATTTATTTATTTATTTTACATGCAGTTGTATTATTTTGTTATTCATTTTTTTTTGTGTTTTTGATTTTTTTATATGTATTATCAATGTAATTGTAATTTTTGGTTTGTATACCCTATAGGAGAAATCTGTTGGGTGGTTAATAAATATTATTATTATTATTATTATCATTAATACTATTATTATTATTATTATTATTATATAAATATGACGGCAGAAATGTGCGTTTACAATAGCACCAAAAAGAGTTACGAGGGAGCGTTTTTATATTCGCGGAATGGGGGACAAGGGGTGGAAATAAAAAACCAAATTATTTTTCTTTTTCAATATATTCACCTGCAAGACGGATACATTTTTCACATCTTTCAATTAATTTATTTATACCCTCATAAAAAAATGATTTCTCTTTATCTGCAAAATACGCCGAAACTGCCTCCTTGACTTCATCATCGGCAGTAAATTTTTTACCCCGCAGCTCTTTTTTCATTTTCGGAAACAGGTAATAATCACTCGGGGCCAGGTCTGGGCTGTAGGGTGGGTGATTCACAATTTCGAAGCCCACCTTATGCAGGGCAGCTAACGCAACGCGGCTCTTGTGGACGGGCGCGTTGTCGTGCAAAAGCAGAACACCTTTTGTCAATTTTCCCCGTCTTTTCTCTTTAATGGCTTCTTTTAGTCGCTCTAATATTGAAGCGTAATATTCTCCGGTTATAGAAACACCTTTGTCTTTATAATCAATCAACAATATTCCTTCCGAGTCCCAAAACACCGTTGCCATGAGTTTCCCAGCTGATTGTGACACCTTAAATTTCTTGGGAAGTGCTGTGCTCTTTTTATGCCACTGCGTGGAGTCTTGTTTGGACTCAGGTTCATAATGATGAACCCAAGTTTCGTCTCCAGTAACAATTCCACTCAATACACCATCCTTGTCTTCATTACAGAGGTCCAAAAATGCACGCGAACACTCTACGCGCTGTTGTTTTTGTGGCGGCGTGAGCATTCTCGGCACCCATCTTGCGCTGACCTTAGACATGCCGAGATGATCGTGTAGGATTTTAAAAATTGTTGTATCGGATACTCCAACCATTTCTGCGAGTTGTTTCTTCTTTAGCCGAGCATCTTCGAGTACAATTTGTTCAACTTTTTGGATACGTGCTGGCGTGGTCACCTCAATGCTCCTGCCCGGCCTCGGGTCGTCTTCAAGGGATTCCCTTCCTTGTTTAAATAAACTATGCCACTTGTACACCATGGTTTTTCCTGGACAAGAGTCGCCGTAAACCAATGACATCTCATTCATTATGGTCGCGACTGATTTTCCTTGCCTGGTAAGGAACTTTATAACGGCACGATATTCGATTTTTTCCATATTTCACTTTTCACTCCTGATTATGTTACTTGGTTGACGATAGCTCAAAGACTAACTGTCTAATAACAATGAAACTTCGTATTTATACTAATCATGAGTCGCTGCACAAGCCACGCCCCCAATGCGCCTACTCACCCCTCTACAACCCGCTCATTACGCGAATATAAAAACGCTCCCTCGTATAAAGTTTAATAATAATTTCATTATTAGATCATATTTAGTTAAAATTAATAAAAGTTTTTGTGAATTTAATTTGTTATACAAATAAACGGTATATTAAATCAGGATACCCATGTATATATGTAATAGTTTGATGTATCCCCTGCGATCTGTGCTTTCGTGAACGGCACATTTTGACTGACCTGCTTACAGGTTGGTTGAATCAGCGATACATATTCTAGAAGTTACTCAAGTGAAATAGTATAAAATTGTGCCATGCAGCTGTAAATAAAATCATCCCGCGCCACCCTATTGAAACTCGTTCGCTGGCAAAAGCAACAATCTCTATTCATTACCCAAGTCTCCCAACCATAGAGCGGTGTAAATTGGACAACTGTTATTTACAGTCTTTTCATTGCATTCCATGACAGGCTTTAATAATATTGTATAATGTTCCTACACATTTATCGATATTCGTTGGTCAGCTATTTCTCTGTTATTACTACTTATCTATTGTCTATTAATGTACGAGGATAGTTTGGTAAGTAATGAGAATGACACATAGGTGGCGCTCTAATTGGTAAAACAAATACACTGTAATTTAGGTTGCCTATTTATATGTTTACATTCCGATATTTAGATAAATCGGTTGATTAGTTTATTTTTGACAGCTGATTGAAAAAGAAGCAACACGTCGTTTTGTTAAAATGGAAAAAGCAGAGTATCGTGCGGTGAATAAATACTTCGCAATTAAGGATATGAATGCTACCGAAATAAAAGATGAGTTACGGGAAACATTAGGTGAATCCGCTCCATCATCCGCCACAATAAGTAGATGGGTAAATGAATTTAAACGTGGTAGAACAAGTTGTGGTGATGAAGCGCGCTCTGGAGCACCCAAAATCGTAACTTCTAAGGAAATGATTATAAAAATCTATATTATTATTATTACGCAAGATCGACGAGTCAAAGTGAGAGAAATATCAGATATGGTAAACATTTCAACAGAACGCGTACAGCACATTTTATCGAAAGAATTGGGCCTTTCCAAGCTTTCGGCAAGATAGGTGCCGCGATTGCTTACGACTGATCAAAAGTTCACTTGTTTGCGCATTTCTAATGAGTGTTTGGACCTTTATAAGCGGAATCCAGTTGATTTTTGTAGGCGATTTGTTAGTTGCGATGAAACTTGGATACACTACAGTACACTCGAAACTAAACAACAGTCGAAACAATGGTTAGCACGTGGTTCTGCAACTCCAAAGAAAGCGAAAACCACTTTATCGGCAAACAAGGTGATGGCATCAATTTTTTGGAATTCAAAGGGCATTTTGCTCATTGGTTACCTTCAGAAAGGGGCCACAATAAACGGACAATGTTATGCAGAACTTCTACAAAAATTAAATGTTGAGATTCGTGCTAAACGGCCAGGAATGGCAAAGAAAAAGATTATGTTTCAATAAGCCAACGCTCCCTCGCATACCAGCACAGTTGCGATGTCCAAAATCCACAAATTGCATTTCAAATTAGTACCGCATGCGCCTTATTCGCTGGGTCTAGCCCCTTCCGACTTCCACCTTTTCCCAAATGGAAAACGGCACTATGTGGAAAGAAATTTTCTTATCATCTTCGTAAATGAGTATTTTGCAAGCCTTCCAGAATCGCATTTCAGAGATGGCATAAGGGCATTGTAGCACCGTTGGAATATATGTATTGCTCTTTTAGGAGAATATATTGAAAAATAAAAATTATTTTGTATTTAAAAAATTCGTTTTTCTTTTCCATTCTCACTACTTGTCAAACTATCCTCGTATCTACATACATATAACTATTTGTTTCCTTGAAAGTTGCTACTTTGTTCTCCAAACCAAGTAAATTCACCATGGTTGCGTTTATACTTGATTTGCATGTATTCACGTTTAAGCTAATTGATTCTTCAAACTTTTTCGCTGGTATCAGTTGCCTTCTTATATTCTTTTCTTTCTACTTTGTTTTTTGTTATCAACACCACATCGTCTGCATAGGTCTAACATTGGTAATTTCTGTGTTATAATATTCGATTACAATAAAACATTCTTTTGAGAAATGTAGGTAATAATAAATATATATTCCGCATCGCTTTAGTAGAAATATATAAATTTCATTTATCATTAAATTTAATTTTATATGTCTTACTGACATGTATAAGTATACGTGCATGAATACATATATAAGTATTACTATAACCTGGATAATGTAAAAGTAGGTATATAGTACGAGGGAGCGTTTTTATATTCGCGGAATGAGCGGGTTGTAGAGGAGTGAGTAGGCGCATTGGGGGCGTGGCCTGTGCAACGACTCATGATTAGTATAAATACGAAGTTTCATTGTTAGTTCTTGAGCTATCATCAACCAAGTAACATAATCAGGAGTGAAAAGTGAAATATGGAAAAAAATCGAATATCGTGCCGTTATAAAGTTCCTTATCAGGCAAGGAAAATCAGTCGCGACCATAATGAATGAGATGTCATTGGTTTACGGCGACTCTTGTCCAGGAAAAACCATGGTGTACAAGTGGCATAGTTTATTTAAACAAGGAAGGGAATCCCTTAAAGACGACCCGAGGCCGGGCAGGAGCATTGAGGTGACCACGCCAGCACTTATCCAAAAAGTTGAACAAATTGTACTCGAAGATGCTCGACTAAAGAAGAAACATCTCGCAGAAATGGTTGGAGTATCCGATACCACAATTTTTAAAATCCTACACGATCATCTCGGCATGTCTAAGGTCAGCGCAAGATGGGTGCCGAGAATGCCCACGCCGCCGCAAAAACAACAGCGCGTAGAGTGTTCGCGTGCATTTTTGGACCTCTGTAATGAAGACAAGGATGGTGTATTGAGTGGAATTGTTACTGGAGACGAAACTTGGGTTCATCATTATGAACCTGAGACCAAACAAGACTCCATGCAGTGGCATAAAAAGGGCACAGCACCTCCCAAGAAATTTAAAGTGTCACAATCAGCTGGGAGACTCATGGCAACGGTATTTTGGAACTCGGAAGGAATATTGTTGATTGATTATAAAGATAAAGGTGTTTCTATAACCGGAGAATATTACGCTTCAATATTAGAGCGACTAAAAGAAGCCATTAAAGAGAAAAGACGAGGAAAATTGACAAAAGGTGTTCTGCTTTTGCACGACAACGCGCCCGTCCACAAGAGCCGCGTTGCGTTAGGTGCCCTGCATAAGGTGGGCTTCGAAATTGTGAATCACCCACCCTACAGCCCAGACCTGGCCCCGAGTGATTATTACGTGTTTCCGAAAATGAAAAAAGAGCTGCGGGGCAAAAATTTACTGCCGATGATGAAGTCAAGAAGGCAGTTTCGGCGTATTTTGCAGATAAAGAGAAATCATTTTTTTATGAGGGTATAAATAAATTAATTGAAAGATGTGAAAAATGTATCCGTCTTGCAGGTGAATATATTGAAAAAGAAAAATAATTTGGTTTTTTTATTTCCACCCCTTGTCCCCCATTCCGCGAATATAAAAACGCTCCCTCGTATATGTAGAGTTTTCAAAATTAAAATATCGGAGAATGTTCACTCGAAAATAATGTAATCAAGATTACTTTGGAAAGCGAATTGCATTAATTAATAATATGCTTACATGTATATATATATAGACAATAATATATAATAATTAATCTTACAACGTATATTAATGATGGAGTCTTAATATGAAAATAGAATTAACTAACTCTTTTGAGGAAACCGTCATGCAATGGAAATTAACTTCTACAACAGGATGACTTATGTAACGTTATTAGCTGTATTTAAATACGAAATTATCAATTACTACTATGAGTTATTCAAGTTAATGCAAGAGTTATTAAAATGATTGTAAACGAAATACCCTTGAAGAACTAACTATACGAAAAATCTAAATTTCATGGTTCATATTCCTATCTTAATAAGTACTTATTATCTAAAACTATTAGTGTCTCATTAGGCGAGAAACTCATACCCGTACAAATATCTTAGTGTATTGGAAGCACGACTAATATCTTTAAAAACGTCTCTGACTCACCCTAAGAGTGTCATTCCGACCGGTAATAATTGTCTGTGTTGTAGCAATACACTGTTATTAAATCCCACATGCAACATACAGTCAAGGGAAGACTAATCAGTATTATTTGCATGTCAATTCATATTTTCTTCTTTCTTGGTATTAGATTGTTCTGAACGTCGGACATATGTTTTAAACTATCCTAGTAAGCAAAAAATTACTTTGTCTCCAATAATTAATGTTAATGTGCATGTAAGTATCGTTGTATGTGTGAGTACACGAGGTTAAAGGACAAACATATATGTTTATTATTCAATACAACGTACGGTAAAACAATGTAGTACCTACATACATAAGTTGCAAAATAATGTCCGTACAACAATGGTCGTTCATAGCATAGTTGCAGAATGTTTCTTGAAATGTTGCAAGACATTTTTTAGATCTTTATCTTACATTACTTCGAGTGTATATGTGAGAAACGCGAAGATTGATATTTCTATTTAAAAAACACTTGTAAACACGGACCGGTCCAAGAACTAGGCAAGTCATTTGATAAAATGTCTTAGACAATAGTTGTCATAGATATATGTATATGTAAGATGTAGGTGTGAAAGATATTTTCTAAGAGAAATTGATAAAAATATTACTGTTACTTAATAGCATGATATTAAAGGGTCTATTGAATTTAAATTTCAAAAACTTGTTCGTTTTCTTTCGTAAGACGTATTTAAAACATTCTAATCGATTAACTTTATTTCATTCATACAATACAAATAAATTTTCATTAAAGTATAGACTATATTCTTTGAACTTAATTTCCAGAATATTTACAACTGTATATAAAGGATACTTAGACAAAAAATGTTTAATAACTACGAATGATTTATAATTACTTAGTATTATAATGTTTCACATAAAACCAAAATTACTTTTTGTTTTCGCTTTAATAATGTATCTTAATTTTCAGCGTTCCTTTGCTAACATCTTATTGTACTTTGACTAACTTTCTACGACTACCATAAACGTATTGTTATTGAATTTATGTTATGGACCTAATACATCCCTACAAATAGTAGAAATATTTATATTAAAATAGTTCATGTTTGGTTAGATAAGTATTTTTTAACTAGAGAAAATGCTGCATTCTATTTCTAAAAAAGATGATTCGTCACAACTTAAGAGCTGTAGACCAGTATCAATTATTTGATTCACTCAGTAAATATTTTTAAGCAAATATTGTCTGGGGTCATCTACAATAACAGGAGTTAAAAAGGAGTAGTCGATAAACTCTGGAGAAGAAACTGAAAATAAAATATAAGAAAGCAGAAAAATACGAAAATTAAAGAATGCAATATACTGGACGAAAAGCTGACAGACAGCAAACCTAAATATGAATAGACCTAAAAAATTAAAGAAGTTAAAAAATCTGCAAAGGAAGACAAACCACAATACAGACAGAATTTAGCCACAGAAACTAATTTTGCAACGAGGGCAACGAGGAAACAAAACATGAAATGCCACCAAAACGATTTATATGAAGAAACGCATAAACTATACTAAAACAATCGTCTTCCAAAAACAAATGCATACCACCCAGGCGCAAATAATTAAAGAATGGTTAGAGTACTTTACAGAAATCTTGAAGTATGTACTAATAGTAGAACAACAAAGAATGTTTAGAACGAACCTGCAAAGATAACTAAATATTAAGTTAGAAGAATTTTCAAAAGAAACAAAAACATCTGTAATGAATGATAATAAAGCTACAGGTATGACAGATTAACAACCGAGCTAATTAATGAAAGTTCATCTAAATCTAACAGTACAAGCGTTCTATTTGGAGACATATAACACTTCTTTGTATGACTAATGGGATCGTTGTTCAATAAGGTTAAAATGGCAAGAAATCAGGATTTACTTCAAATAAAGCATGCATTGACCATATTTGTGTGTACTGCGAATAATCACAGAACGAATGTTTGAAATGAACGATACTGACATTGGAAAAGCATTCGACTATTATAGAAATATATTATGGACATTATTGCAAAAATTTGAAACTTCCAATTACTTATATTAACTACTTATATTCTTCATTATATAATGCATAAATAAAATAGATTATGTATAAAGATTTGTAGAGGTTCAACAAACAAAAGTGGCATTTCTCGAACGTTAAAGCCCAATTATTTCAAAATTTTAACAATTTGAGCTAATGCATGGAGCCGATAAACATTATCGCATAAAAATATGATGTAATTGGATTAATAAATAATTAATTTCTTTGGTTTTAGATAACAAATAAAGATAGTAGTCGTTCCAAATAATACAAAAAAGTCTCTTTTTACCCGTTCTAAAAAAACATTATTTCCCTCACTGAAGTTGTTTGCTTTTTTGCATTTAGGAATTTGTTACCCTAATTGGCTCAAACCACATGCTATACATCTTCGTTAGCCCACGTTTTGAACACTTTTTGATACACAATTTATTGTAGTTTTCGTGGCCTCGTATCGAAAATTATTGAAATATGGATTATTAAAAACATTAAAATACAATTTAGAAACCATGAATCATCGATTTTTCCTGACTTTCGTATTCATATCCATATTTTCTACCGCTTGCCCGTCACCACTTGGGCTGAATCGATAAAGTGTCACATAATTCCTTTTTCTAGATTTGGCTAGTAGTAATTAATTTTAAATTTAAATTAAGGAAGGAAACTTTATTTAGTGTAAAGAATTAAAAAAAGTTCTAAAATATTTTTTGGATAGGATTATCTCATAGAATACTTGTATGGATGCACTTGACCCAAAAAATGTTTTAAAGGAACTACGGAATTTGCATAAGTACAATTAACAAGTTTATAGTAATATAAAATCATTTTTAAATCTTACATTAGTAAAGCAGTTTGGTGACTAAGTAATAAAAAGTGTCCGCCATAATAGGCCTTGAGGGTCCATAGAGTATCACAGGGTAGCGCATCTTTAGTACACTAGAGACCTAATGTGGCAAGCGCTACGAACCGACTACCTATTATCATAGCTTATTTTCAAGTACTCATTTTTAACAGCTTGTGTTGAGCTGGGGAAGAAACGCTGTCGATGTTAGTAGCTGCACGAGGTATCGAAATTTGGCAACAGGCAAATAGCGGGTGAAAAGTCAATTAATCACTGTATGTTATGTGATTCGGTTGGGAAGAAAGACAACGGATCCTGCAAAAGATTTCATTATGCGTTCAATAAAAATCCTATTGAAAATCGAAAATAGTATTATAAAATGAATTTAAAAAATTTCTCCAAGGGAACCGTTTCTCAATTAATGAAAATGGTCGTTGCTGTGTGTTCAATTTTAATCGAAAAGTATCTCAAATCCTTAGCAAAAAACAATTTGATAATGTTCAGAAGATTGCAAAGTTCCGTACAAAAACAAACGAAATTAAGAAATTGCCAAGCTCAATTCTCTTTTGTTGCGTCAAAAGCATTTGCCGTTTTAAGAAGGAAGTTTTACTGGAACAAGTACTCTGTGTAAATTGGAAGAAACAACCTTAATTACTATACAAAAGTGAGACTCCGCATCTATTCCTAGTGACAGCTTTGCATACAGACTTCACTATATTGTCCAGAACTTTGTGAGAAAACTAAAAATAAAATAAAATATATTGCTTTGTCATATCACTATAGTCACAACAACTGGGTGGGTGGCTACAGTTCCGGCCAACTTGGTCATTAATGAACACTTAATTACAAATGAAATATAAAACATAAAATTTATACTAACATCTAAATATGTATTACGACATAGCAGCGGTTGTGAGCAAATGGATCATTATGGCTAGGGAACACCCAAAAAACAGACGTATGTACAGATCTCTTAATATTAGTTTCAAAATAACTCAAGGAATACAATACAAGGAAAATCATATGTGAATCACCTAAAAAGTAATGATTCATTTTAAGCTATCAGTAACCAACCACACCATTATAGCTGACATTATAATGGAACAACTAGAAAGACTTCACTAAATTTTAAGATGAAAGGAACCCAATAGGAGCACTGATCAATTACAAGAGTATATTTGTTCAACATGAAAACGTTCAGTTAGATGCAAAATTAGACCATTTAAGTAGAGACGTTTTTTTCTAATCTACTTATACTACGATATTGCCTTCTAACTTTTCAATTCTTTTCATAATTTTCCAACGGCAAAAGTTTGATTGAGGTATACTACAAAAACAGTATTAATTATAACTAAATACTTAAGTAAACTAATTTTAACTTAAAATAACTCAAAGAAGAAGTTTCTAAAGCCTATAAATTTATTCAGGTTAGTATTTGATCCATAATCTTTTTCATATTAGAATAAGCTTTAAGTTTCTATTTTTCCTAAATATATATTGATACACGAAAGTCGAAATACTTTGATTCGATAGTAATATATTGTGATCTGTTAGAACCGTCCGGAGTTGGTAATAAAATATCCTTAAATATGGGCCGTATTTGCTTTTGTGAAGTGTCCATACTTACTTCATCTGACTAATGTCAAAGTATTCTCTGTTATTTGCCTTGCTTTCGCCATTTTGTTTATTATTACTTATTATCGTCATTTATATATTTTTGCGTTTTCTTGGAGTTTTTATCTGTCTGTGTTAAGACAATGCTGTTTACTGATAAAAAAATACGCTTATGGTGATGGCGTATTTTTGAATTGCAACGTTAGAATGAATCTTGGGCATATTCGTTGCAATCCTATTTTGAACAGTTTGTAGCAGAATACTCTGAATTTGAAATATAGATTGATACATTTCGACAGTACAAAAAGAGATTGGTTGAGATGTTTATACACTCTTAGTGTTTTAAAACGCAAGCCCTAAGCAAACATTAGACAACGGATAGATGCAGTCACCATAAGTCTGTGCGGAAGTTGTCTGCCAAAGCAAGTATGTTTTAATTAAAAAGGAATTGCTTTTACATGGATTATTAAATTACAGGTGTTTCAATGCTTACACAGCATTAAAACAGAAATTAAACATACATCCTCATAAAGTCTTCGTTATGCAAGATTTATGTACCCATGGCTTTGATCAATGGATAAATAATTGTCATTGGTTTAGTGAAACTTTACGAGAATTGACATGTTTTTATCGTATGCATTCCATTAAAGTTGATATTTGGGTTGCAATGTCAAGGCGACATACTATAGGAGCCAATCTTTCTCCATATTACGATAAATACCCAACGTTATCGATAACAAATACTCCATTCATTGACGATCTGCACGATGATAAACTAACTTTGGAATATTCAAACAGGACGGGGATCCAGCATATACGGCACGATACTTAGACGAGTATTATGATCATAGGAAATCAGTGGGAATCGATGGCCGGTTAATTTACGATATCTCTTTACTATTTTAGATTTCTTTCTGTTCGGATATTTAAAAAGTAAAGTATTCAGTAGCAGACTTAATAATTTGAACGAATTGTAAGATGCGCTTACAAATGAAATACAAAACATTATTCTTGAAATGTTAGGAAATGTTTTTAACAACATGAGAAAACGTGTAAATCTGTATTTAGAAAATAATAGCGGTCACTTTGAACATCTCCTTTGAAGTTTTACCTTAATTGTACTTTCATCAAATGGTTTATATTCAATTTTCTTTATAAATTGAGTCATGGTTTGCAAATTTTAATAGATATATTGTAATAAATAATTATGTAAATTATTACTCCTACTTTCTTTAAACAAAATATGTATAATTAAACAAAGAGCAATGTACGTTCTACTTAAATTTGTATAAAGTCTTTATAGACGTTTTATAATACGTAAACATGGGCAATAGGTATGACATAACTAACATAGTAAAAATGATCAGATACACCAATTCGAAAATGTTTATAACATTAAATTTGGTATTGCCAAATCCAGGCACTTATGGTTCCTTTCAGTATTAGTAAGATAAAATTCAATCGAAATCAACAATTTTCTATTTCTTTCTTTCTATTTTTTTCCAAGCAACTTTTAATTATAAGCATTCGATGTAGTTATTTTACCGAACGAAACTCCTCAATGTTATTAAACGCTTGCCGATGTTTTGTTGTTTTGTTACAATACTCTCTTTCTTTGTACACATCACAAGCGGTTACGTTACTTGTTTAACTATTATGCACTCCAAACTATCGTTAGTCGAACACTTGTGATCCGAGTAATTCATTCACTTAAAAACGTTTCAAAGAATAAGAAAAGAGTGCTTTAACGCAATACACGGTCCTTTCTTTATTTATAGCAGTAGGGGCATGGAATTATTAGAAACTGTACAATACAACCAACATAGGAGAACAGTGGCGGAACAATTAATTTAATTTCAGTCTCGTGTTATGAATACAGCTGAAGTGGACGAATTACGTTGGCACATGGAACGCGTTGCCGTTGCTTGCATGTAAAAAATAAACACATAAAATGTATCAATTTATTACAATTACACGAAATTACTACCAGTATTATTATTTTTTCACTTTTAAACGGAACGATAAGAGATATGTGCCTACATATGTGTGTACAATGCTTAATTGGAATCCTACTACTGTTTTAATGAATTGGGTTAATTATTTCTTCAATTTCATGCATGTATATGTGTGTGTGCGTATGTGTTGGGAGTATGTCGTAATTATGGTAGCTTTAAACCTGCCTTATTTATGTAGAATAACGTTACGCAATTAGGAACGCAGATGCAAATGGTGAGTAACTATTTCTTAACACGATGTGTGTATGTACGCATTTTTTATCGAAAGTTACTATAATATCTATTAAATAAGCAACTACGAACATAAAATAAGTAAGTATACGATTTTCTATGCTTAATTAATGAAAATATGATACCTACTATAATTTAGAAATTGTTACCGCGTTATCCGGTCAGCTTTGCACAAAAAAATGCTATTCATTTATTTGATATTTTCATAGCATCTGCCATTTTTTCGATGGAAATTAGTTTATTCCTACATGTTAGAAGAGAACATTTCAGAAAATATTTGTTTCAACAGTTAATTTAGAAAAAAGTAAATAAAAATTCCAATTTATTTAAAGAATATCTTTAGGCCAATGTCTATAATAATCGTTAGAGGAGATACAGTAAGTAAAATCAAAATTTAAAATACCGCAAAACTATTTAAGATTTTAAACCAGATTTTTATATTGCTTCGGAAGTACTTCTTTTTAATTTTATTTTTCTGTTTTTGATAATTTGCCCAACAGAGTCTAATCACCAGGGATCGGAAGCCGGAGACACATGTCAGTGTTAGGGACGCAGCGAAGACATGAATCCCGATTTGACATTTTTCACACGCGAATCAAAATACGTATCAGCAAATGCATCTCTTCCAGAAGGAATATTGTAAGGTTTATAAAGCATATTATATATCCTGACTATTCAGAGTTTACATTTATTTAGATTTAAACATTTTGTAAAGACACACATTTATCTGCGTTTCGAAAAAATCTACCTCATTATCAGTAAACCATTCAATAATTCGGCGCGCAGTACGAAATCCTGGATTATTATTTAAAACTGCTTAATTTTTTTTAATTATCAACAGCAACTTAAAATAGTTGACAAGGGAATTACTACATATTCCTGGCGTTAGTTATAGAATATTGTGGGTTGGTCGCAGTAATCTCTAGATGGCGAATGGCTGCAGGTATGCTGGAATAATGTCCATGAATATTGGGAAATCTAGCTGGGTAGCTGAGTCCATTGAGTGTGTAAAATAGAAACAGCATCATTGGTATCCAATAGCTGTATTATAGCTTTAACGTCCTGAAAATACATGTGATAATAGGATGCTGTCTTCATCTATGTACCTCAACGCGTAGCAACACGTTCTAGTGATATTGGCACATGTAGCAGATTTTCATAAAATAAATTCTTGCGTGCAAGTGCGTTCACAAAAGCTTTTTTGGCAAAATATTTCAATCTATCTAGATTCGGGTAGTATGTTCTAACTTCCTCTGATACTCGATGAATGGCACATATGAAACATGTAATATGCATCATACTACTGTAAGTTTGTTGTAAGGGTCGATCAGCTGCCTTCATATATGCAGCTGTATCTGCTAACAAATAATAACACTTTCTCTTTACTTTTGGCGTGCTTTTCACCTCACAGCGACTTCATTCACGAAGTTGCGTAATGTAATATAGTTTCTACATTAGCTCTTGTGACTCTCTTAGATGCAAGTAAATATGTAGAAATTGCAATGACGCTGTCCATCACCACAATTAAAATATTTGCAATATTGCGTTCTTTAATATTAGCAACTACACCTAAATACATTTATCGTTTAAGTCATTGAAGTCATAATTTCATCATACATCGGGGACACATAATAATTCTCAAGGTGGATTCCGCAACCATATGCAAGTCACTATATTTCCAGTTAACGCGTTTTGTAAAAGTAAGTAAATTCAGAATGATTCACCGTATTCCATAGAATGTTATACGCTGCTAGCATTTTAAGTACATCCGAATTAAGTACTATCTGCCGCTCATGAGCAGTTGCAATACCAGCAATACGAGCTTTATGTGTATCCGATGAAACATGTTTCACTACGCGGGTTTTCACTTGCCACAATAGTACTACACTGCAAATTTTGCATTAAGTTGAATACCGTCGAATAACGTAGGTAAATCTCTTATTCACCTTTCAACAGTATCTCATGACGAATATAGTTGGGACATATTTATGCAATAGCACACAAGTAGTTAATAAAATTAAACAATAGATCACTTCACGTCAAACGGCATTTACCATTTAACTAAAATACTTTCGGCGCAAAAGCCCGCCTATCAACGTTGCTACATTCACCATGATAAATGCAGCTACATACATATATGTCATATCGTTTTCGAAGACAAGGACCTCTCCTCCTACGAATTTGTCCTACGTGGATTGGTATAGTATGTGCATTACAACATTACATACTAATGTACAACTTGTTACGTATTATTGTATTACCGTGTCCAATTTCGATTTATATTATTCATTTAAGTCCGGTCCTGGGATGTAACCCCTGACTGCCGATCCCTGCCAATCATAGAAAAATATCATACAGTACAAATTAAGAGGATCATCAAGAAAGTAAATAATGTTTAGGTGCTATTCAATTAAAGCAACAGATATGACAACAGAACTTTATTCACATTAACGCTGAACCTAATCCTATTTTTCGACATTGTTATTAGTGGTGCATCTTTTATAAAGTGGTGCAAGTTTTTAAACGCTATTGTACCAACTTGTTGTTAAAGACTGTAATCACGGAGTTGCTGCTTTTTTTTGGGCTCTATAACTTCTGATGTTTCCCTACCAGTAAAACGCCTTCATTTTCAGAAAAAGATGAGAGTAACTTGGTGGTTGAGTTTTCTAGTGAGGGTGTGCAAAAACGCACAAAGATTCAGCAAGTTTTTGGTTTATCGTCATGAAACAACATCATCCCGCAGACAACTTTCCATGTTTCTTATTTATTTTTTTTTTATTTATTTATTCGACGGCGGGTCGAAGTTGTTGAAGAGTCTCGCTATTGATGTTATTGTCTCCCATTTGGGTACGAATTTAACTAGCAGTAAGCCCTCATGATCCCAAAAAGCATATTCTCTCAGTGTCGTTACGATTCGATTTTTTTTCTTGGTCTTGCAGGTGCGATGCCATTTCATTGACGTTCTCTTGCATTCAGGAGTTTTATACGAAACTTATGTCTTATCCACTTCACGTGAGTATCTCGAAATATCTGGTAAAAAGTCGTGTAAAGTGTTTAAGGTGAAGCGCCGAACGTTTTATCCACTTTATAGTTCAACTTGCCCATAACGAGTGATGACCAGCCACTTTGATTTTCTTCGTGCATGTTGAAGAAATTCGTTAATGTTAATTTCGTGTTCTCATATTAAACGCAGCTTATAGGTCATAATTTATTTATACTAATGCATTCTCATCGAATTTACTTATTATTCTTGTAAGAATAGATTATAAATATTCATTAAATTATTTACAAAATAACATAATGAATTATTAAAGGAACTTTCCCAACACACAATATTAATTTATTAATACAATATAGAACAGAATATGCACAAGTAGACCTAGCATAAGCACGCATTTACTATAAGTTCGCCTATCTATATGTAACAAAAAATTGATAATTATACATAAATAAATAGTATAGAAAATATTAAAGAAACGGTAAGAATGTTGAGGGCAAACAAAATGTAAATTTGCGGGTATAACTTTGTTACAAAGTGTTCAGATTAACTTAACAATGGTTGCAGCGAATGACTATTTACTAGTTTATAGCAATAGTAATAGTAATAGAAAGCTCAACATTTCTTAGCTTTCTAACGTCATAAAAACTTTACCAGATAATTTGGTACGTAGACTTCCGCGGTCGTGGTCCATGCTATCTGCTTCTGGGTTTCCGGGCTGGAACCGCGTCACTAGTATATCTGCCGACGTTTCGTACCCATTTGTATGGGACATCTTCAGGGCTGAACTACTGCACTGAAACTGACCAGATAGTCTTTGGATTCCATTTCAGTATTCTGTCATGATAAGCAAATAACTTACCTATGAGTTTTCAGCAGCATGTGTATAACTCTGAAATTAAAGCGGTAAAAGAGACCAAATTGACCATGCATATTATGTATGCACCATATATTTCGAAGACAAGATTGCAAGAGATTGCATTTGTTTATTTAGGTAAATTTTAAGTAAAAAATTTGGCCATTCCATTGAATATTATGTTATTTCTCATCCAGAAAAACACTACTATATTCAAAGCTATTTCATTTTTCAACATAATCTAAGAGGTACACTTGGCGCGTCGATGGTAAAAACGTTTGGAAAAAACTACATTTCCTAATCTATCAAATACTCAGGTGGCGATTCGTTAGTAAGAAAAATTTTCACGAATGTCTGTTGTACTTAAAAAATAAAATGTAATGGTTAGAGTGTGTATTTCGAGAGTAGAGAAAGTTAATATGAGCTATGACACTATTCTGATAAAACAAAATGTCTCAGCTAAATTTTAGGTCTTTCCTTTTAATCTTTATGGCAAATGAAGTGTCGCGCATTTTTTTGGTTGACCGGCGAGTGGAGAGTCTGAAACCGAATTCGCTAATTTCGATAAAAGTTCGTCAACCTATAGACCTCTGTGGGTTCTATAAAACATCGTTTTTCTTTTTTGCGGAATCTTGTATTTAAAGAGTAAAGTTTACCATCTAAATGGCATTCAGATTACTTCGCTAGTATTAAAAATAAAAAATAAAAATTTAATATATTATTTACGCTTCGAAGCCCTATGCGAGAGAGACAATAACGACTATCCAATTATGACAACGCAAAGCATTGCTGAACAATTGAATGATCGCAATTGTTCGGCAATGATTAGTGTTGTCGTAATTGAATAGTCGTTGACATTTCAGGAAGGAAATCATGTTGATAACCGGAACTTAAATATTATTAAATATAGCAATGTAAATGATATCTTCAAACGTTTTGGCAAAATTGGGCAATATAGATATATTTCGATTATTATTAAGTTCATTTGCAATTCTTTCTCTAAATTATACCCGTCTTAGCAAAAACAATCGAGCGTCATTTATTTATTGTTTTAATTACGTCAGCCGACAATTCTTCGGCCATTGCGAGAACGTATTCCTGTATTGCTATGTTGTCACTGCAAACGAGGCTCTTCGTTGCTTGTCACACTGATCGGTTACATTAAATAATGATAAAGCAATCTTGCGGAGAACCATATTGAGTTTTCCAACGACGTTGTTTTTCGCAAAAATCTACGAAATCATTCTCGGTAATTGTAAAATTGATAAAATTATTAGATTATTAATACTAATTAGTAATATGTATTACACCGAAAAATTACCATATGATAGAAAGAAACTGGTGAAATTAAATTTCTAATAAAATTAAATAGCCATTTTGAGATTTTTTTAGCATTTAGCAGTCGTTAATGCAGTGAACTTCTTCATTTTAATATTGATTGTGGTTCCTATTTTCTCTATATATTTTGCATAGGCTCTTTAAATGCAGTTTAAATGTTATGTTACGTTAAAGAATTTCGAAACTTGGATGTAATATGCTAAATGTTTAGTTTTCTAAATTTCTTCTATCTGTACATAAACATATTTATGAAATACGAATATTCAGAAATGACTTAGAAAATGTAGAGAGTAAGTTTCTTAGTTCGTTAAACACAGCTATATTCAAAAACTCATAGTTGTCAAGACGTCGCTTTAAGAACTCTTTCCTATTGGGAGATAGTGCGTGACTTACGTTCTAGCAATTATTAACGCCACTATACCTATACGATGTATGGCAGTAGTTAAGTTTTTGTCCGGAAGATGAATGGAGTGGAGGCCGACTCAATGCGCTGGACCGTGGAGTTGTATCGAGTACGTGGAGATAAGGAAGTGTGAAGTAATTTGTAAATTCCATGCAAAATGAGAACAAGGAATGCTTAAGCGCTGTACAAGGGTGTGGTAAAACATATGCATACGTGTAGAAATTACACATACTATTTTTAATTATTGTCAATTATTTAGAAAAAGTTTAAATTGGAATTCGTATGTTCTTTCATTTAAATATAATCAATCAAATCCAAGTTATTGGCTACAGATGCAAGTTAAAATATAATATTAATTTCGGATCCCACCTGAACAACATACAAGTGGGTTTTCACAATAAAAAAAATTTCTTCAATGAAAGAATTAACGCTTTACCAGATGTAATAAACAAAAATGTTTTCAAAAATTAATTATACATAAATTACTGTGTGGAAAGAAATCTGTTATCAAGTCTCCAATGTAGCAACATGCAACTATATATTTCCCGAAACAATTATAGTACGACCAAATTTAGCCAAGATTTTATTATTTATATTATTTTAATCACTAAGGTTGATGTATAACCCCTTTCCACATTAATTTTCGTAATTCTGTATACGTATTTCGACAACTAAGTTATCATCATCAGCAGATAAATTAAGCAGTGTTGTACCTGGAGAACTACGGTAATGAATACCCGTACGAAACAATTACTTTCGCACACGATCCGTACCGCACAGTGTGCGTCGTGGCTTTCAGCGGTACGGATCGTGTGCGAAAGTAATTGTTTCGTACGGGTATTCATTGCCGTAGTTCTTCAGGTGCAACACTGCTTAATTTATCTGCTGATGATGACAACTTAGTTATCGAAATACGGGGTAACTCCTAATGCTAAAGCAAACTCTTTTTGCGTTTGGCACGGATCCTTATCGAGCAATGCCTCCAATTCAGCGTTTTCGAAGGTTTTTGGTCTTCCTTCACGCGAACGGTCATCGAAATCACCGTCTTTGAAGCGACGGAACCAATCATGGCACGTTGTTTCACTTAGAGCAGCATCTCCGTAAACTTTTTGGAGTCCTCGATGCGCTTCAGCCGCCGTTTTCTTCGAATGAAGGAAGAAAAGTAACACTTCCCGCAAATGACGATTATTTGGCACAAAATCAGACATTTTCACACAACCAAAAGTATATGACGCAAAAACAAAATCACTAATGTTTCAAAGCGGTTTGTTTACCATATGTTTAAGCTTGGTTCATGACGGTTTGGTTATGTCACAATCGACCAGCACTTAATACATATTTTTACACCTAATAAATATTTTTATTTTATTTTAATAAATGTGTTAACAGTTTACAAGGTTTCTATTTAGAAACACAAGCATATCTTCAGATAGCGAAAGATATATTTTATTCTTTACTGATAAAACAATTGCGCTAATGAAATTTTGACTAGATTTAGGCCACGTGCTAATCAAACCAGTTTAACGTGATATAATGACTATTATTATTATTATTATTATTTTATCGGTATTATATGGGATTATAATTATAAATGTAATTATTACTGATAATTTGTAATGTTTACTAGTAAAGTAAACTTTATAGCGTATTAACTAACCATAAAAACTAGATATATTTTTTTACTTTCTTCATAAACTATATTATAATTGCAAATTATTATTCTATATTAATGCAATATTCAAGCGTCCTTCATACTTGGGTTGTTTATAATTATATTATGTTCTTCAACCATTTGCTACCTTTCTTATTTCATAATAAAATTCACTTTTGAATTGAACAAACACATAAGATGCTTAAGATTAATGACAGGTTTCAATTGCAAGTAAAAAATGTCAAATGCCTATGCTAACCTTGTAAAAAGCATGACATACAGATAAAATTAATAGTGCATTTCCAGATCTTAATGTAAGTTTGATGTATAGCCTGTACTTATTTACGGAAATGTCGGTGTACATAGCAAGCCTGAACTGTTACGCTGATTACATTTGTATTATTGGAGTGCGTTTTTATGCGATTTGAAAACCGGATATCTGTTACACGTATAAGGCAGTTATGTCGTGATAGTTGTATTTTCATTGTCGTGATATGTTTTGCGTCCAAGAATTTTGCAATAGGTTTGGCGGAAGCGATTTATTTGAACGTTTTTAAGGCATATTATTCTTGCACGTTTGGTATCACCGATAGTTTCCACATACACTAAGTTTTACTTGATTCTACGTCGTCACGATTTCGCTTCTTTAGTTTTTATTTTTAGTAAGACATGTGATATAAAACACAATCTCGAAACATAAGTTTTTAAGCAGTAGCAATAACAGAACATGTTCTTATGACGGAAGATCTGTGTTATGTGTCCTGTACGTGATTTTACAAAGATAATAAAGACAATAAATCAACATAGAGATTGTAGAAATATGTACGTATATTCACATCGAACTAACAGCAATAAATCAGTTCTGTTCAAAATTGTTGCAGTGCTTCACATATATAATGAATAATATTTAAGTAGCGACGTCAATAGTTTATAATACAATTATGATTATACAAAGAGAACATATATATCGATATATATTGGGATATTTAATTAGTATTTAAGCTTTTCAAAGAGGCAAATTGATAAATGGCTATGCACGACCTCATTGAAAATTTGACATCAACATCTTTTAGTCCATCTTAGAAAATTTCTATCTATCCTCGTATATGATTCACATATTTCATTTTTCTTATTTATATCCACAAAATTATCTCAGCTAAGTATTGCAATTATTCTTGATCGTAATTCGTATATTCTTCCACATATATTTGTTCACTTAGTTAATTAGGTATGTATACAAAATGTAACTCCTATATATGTATATACATATATATATGTATATATATTAGAAATAAATTACATTTTTCATGTAGGAGTTAAATTTTGTATACATACCTAATTAACTAAGTGAACATATATGTATATGTGGAAGAATATACGAATTACGATCAAGAATAATTGCAATACTTAGCTGAGATAATTTTGTGGATATAAATAAGAAAAATGAAATATGTGAATCATATACGAGGATAGATAGAAATTTTCTAAGATGGACTAAAAGATTTTCAATGAGGTCGTGCATAGCCATTTATCAATTTGCCTCTTTGAAAAGCTTAAGTACTAATTAAATACATAAAAACGGAATTAAACATGATGAAACTTCTGGTTCGTATGCGATAGCTGCAAAATAGCACAGCTGCCGATAAAGAAGCAATTGGAGTCCATGAAGTCGTGATAAATGATCGCCGACTAAAGTTTAGAGAATAACAGAAGAGTATTTCAGGCGATCACGTAAACTTACAATCAACATTTTGTGTCAGATAGATGCTCCATCTGCTGACAATCCACCTAAAGGGAGTAAGAATAACTATTTCGCAACAATGTCTGTTCAAACATAATGAAAACGAATTCTTGCGACGTTTCATAACTATCGATGAAACGGAACGTCTGCTGCAAAAATGACGACTACTCTTTTGGGATTTCCGATAAATAATTTTTACTGATCACACAAGAGGACGATAACAAGCGAGTATTATGCATTGACAATAAACAAACAAACAAATTGAATCAATATATCAAAGTTGAATGCCATTTTTTGATAAAGAAAAGTATCGTATACCACCTGGTCAATATCTCGCCCTATAAGTCGGTCATTGGAATGGCAAAACTGTTCAAATTACGACTGCAATTAATTGAACATTCATCAGACCTCTTTTCGTCAAATTTCTTCCTGGATCCAAATATGAGGAAATTGTTATTTAGGAAAATATTCTCATCGCATGTTAAAATCATTGAATCTGTAAATAGGCATTTCGAAGTTTTAAAAAGACGGGACTTAATATGTAGAGCTGAAAGTAAATTATTTAAGAAAATAAAAACGAGTTTTCCCAAGAAATTGTTTTTCCTGTGTCATCCTAGAGATTTTTCGATCTATCCTAGCATAACTTACTAAATATATCAATAAATCCATATTAAACTAGTATTTAAAATATGATATAAGTTAAATAAATAAAATGCATGTTTATCTTGATAGTTTATAAATGAGGCAACTAGAATACATATAAGTTAGAACCATAAGGTGGCACAGAAGTAGCAGTCAATTCATTATATTATATATACGAGTATATAGAAAGAATGGTGCAAACCAAAAACCAAAGTCCCAGTACATTTTTCATATGTTTGAATTAGATAGTATACTTTAAATATTTGAAGAATTCACTCTGTGGCTAAATAATTATCATGTGCAATAATAAAGAAAGCCAAAGAAAAAACTTAAGCAGAAGGATATTGTGATTCATGAGTATCGAATGCGCGGGAAAAATCTGTATGTATGACATCAACTTGATACCATTTGTTCAGGCTTTCGCGAGCATATTGCGAAAATTCAAAACAGAATTATATACAATAGAAATAAGTCAATAAGTGAGTAATAACACTACGCTATCTTTTTTGTGAACAATTCTGGTACGATTTAAATTGTCAAGGCACTAGTTTATATTACACAGATATAGAAACAGAAATCAAAGCATACGCATATCAGTGGTATAAGTTTTACGAAGTTTATTTATGAACAAAAACAATTTAATGAAATACTTGAAAATTTGTAAGAAAATAGATAAAAAGTCCTTGGTACTGACAATGCAGCAGATATTAATAATAATAATAATAATAATATTTAATTCGTTCCATAATGTCAAAAAAACATGGAAAATGTCAAAAAAACATAGAATATGTGATAAGTATAAAATAAATAATAACGAAACAACAATTATTAAATATTATATATTTGGGGATTCTGTACCCTTCATGCCACTGCATGGATTCCTTGCCTACCTTCAGAATGATAGTCCTCTCCAATACCAATTAGGTCAAAAGTACTTGATCATTCTTCACCAAAGAGTTCTCAAAATTCTTTACAGCTCTCGACTAGCACTGGTTTCTGAGGTATTGCAAGCATTCATGGCACCTATCTTGCACTGACTTTTGATAGACTAAGAGTCGTTAAGATAGTGTGTATAGTACCAATAAATAAGTCAGCTCTATTAATATTGCACTAATGATCATAACTCTATAAAATTTAATACTCATACCCTTAGCAAATGTCAACCGATGTCACCTAATGTAATAATAAATTAAGTTGTATTGAAACCTACTTTGGATAAAATAGATGAATTTTACCAAAATAGTAAGCTTTTGTTTTTATTTTAAAAAAGTTCGGGTAGACTATGTACACTCCGCGCAACATGAATAGGACCACCCGACTTGTTGCAAGCTTTCGGTGGTTTGAAAAACAATTCATTTACTAAAAATACAATGCAAGTTTGTAATGGTATGATATGGCAAATAATACGCATTATTGCGCAATAGTGCCTAACGTTATGCATTGGGTGACGTGAGTACCACATACATATAAAATGCACCGCGCCGGTTGGATACGACCAGTATTTAATAGTAAGCTACCGGATGAGTGTCGAGTTACAACGTGTATCCGGATAAACAAACATCTGTAATTAAGGGTTTTGTGCAACGATGGGACGACAGAAGTGCTTAAGTATGGAAGAAATTGGAAAAATTAAAGCGTTCCATCAAGAAGGGTATTCCTCAAGGGCTACTGCAAAGAAAATAAGTCGATCACACCAGGTTGTGAACAATTTTATTAGGGATCCCGAGAATTATGGAAAACGTTTTAAAGGGCGAACAACATCCCTTACAACTAAGAGAGAACGTCGAGCCATATTACGCGAAGCATCGAATTCAGCATTAACGGCAAGACAAATCGCGAATAACGTTGGAACGAATGCATCGGTAAGAACTGCACAGAAGTTACTGAAGACCTGTCCACATTTAAAACGTTTGAAAATTAAACGACGGCCTCCTTTAAGGGAATTTCAGCGCACTGCACGTCTTCAGTTTGCTCAAGCAAAAATGGGGTGGACAAGAGAATGGCAAACTGTTATTTTCAGTGACGAGAAGAAGTTTAATTTAGATGGCCCGGATGGGTTTTCTTATTATTTCCACGATTTACGTAAAGATGAAGTGATTCAGTCACGAAGGCGAGCCGATGTTGGTTCAGTCATGGTATGGGGAGCTGTTTCCTATAACGGACCTGTTGATTTAGTAATAGTGAAGGGCAGGCAGAATTCGGAAAAGTACGTCCAGCTGCTGCAACAGGTGAAAGACAAATTTTCCAACGTTATGGCAGGTGGGCCATTTATTTTCCAACAGGATAATGCCAGTATTCACACCGCGCGCATTGTTCGACGCTGGTTTCAAGAACAAGGCATGGAGGTTCTCGATTGGCCATCGCTCTCCCCCGACCTGAACATCATAGAAAATGTTTGGGGATGGTTGTCGCGTAAATTGTACTCCAATGCTACCCAATTCAGTTGCGCTGACGAACTAGAGCAGGCGCTGAAACGAAGTTGGGCGGAACTTCCCGTTGACTACTTGAGAACCCTGTATAATTCCATTCCATCCCGACTATTTGAGGTTATAAGAAATAATGGCAAAAGTACTCATTATTGAACAATAAAGTATTTTGTTATTGCAAACGAATCTTTTATTTTGTAGATTGGTCGTATTCAAGTGGCGTTTAATTACTCTACTTATTGTCATTAGTAACGTACATTTGCACTGACTTTTACAAAAATTATATTTGGTACCTACATACATCTTTTTATCAACCCTCTTATTTTCGAAAATAACAATTCCAGCGCGCTACCATGTTTATACCAACTACAAATGTCATATATGCAGTTGGTCCTATGCAACCGTGTTTATAAGCATTAATTTGTCATTGTTAATATATTCTATATAGCGAGAGCATCATTATATGACTAAAATCAAGATTTCTTGGAAATGAATTTCAGTGTAGAAGAAAACATCTTCAAACAATAGCAGTTTCACCGTAGGTGGTAAAGTTATACAAGCAAAAATATTTTGTTATTATGTAAACATAAAAAATACAAACAAAATTTCTATTGGGAGATCCACACAAATAACTAAATGTAAGGAACACAATGCCTCTAACGAATCCGTTCAATTTTTACCTATCATTAATTACAGGCTGCGTAAAATTGGAAGTAGATTAAAAAGAATAATAAGAAAATTATTGTGTGGAATTTTAATTTATGTGTGCGGCAGTAACGGCAGCAATGGATAAGTGCACTAACCAACGCTTGCTGTTACCACGAAGGACTGAAGCCCATTATTATTTTAATTACAGACATTTCATGTCAATTAAACAATGTTTCCTGTAACATCCAGAGCGTCCGCGGAGAAATAAAGATTCTTGATGGTTTACGGTATTTTTACTACGGACGGGAAATCGCTAAGTAAATCCCGTTCTCTGTTTATACTGTATTTATTGTTATTCTACTTGCTTATGTACTTATTGTTGTAGGACATGACTTTCAAAGGAAGTCCTTGTTTCAATGGCATACTGAGTGACTTTTGCTGTTTTGTAGTTAGTTATAAATTCAAATGTGTTTGTCGTGTAGGAAAATTAGAAAAGCAGCATCTTACTTACTGAATCAAATGTTCACAGCAATACTCTTCAATATCTACACATTAAATAAATAAATTGCAAAATGTTCTTGAAAACCTCTGTGTAGCTCTATTAAGTTTACTTAGGTATAAGAAACGCAAATTAGATCTTAGTACAGGATCTCTTTTAGTTAACACGCTTTTATATGTATATAGGCATATTCTCTTAATATTAACAGATAATTTTCTTTATAAAAATATCGCCGTACGTCACATTCCACCCCTTATGAATCTAACAAATGGTAAATGGAAAAAATATTGCGATATGAAAAAGCATTTTCGAATGATAGTTTTTTATACACTCGAGTACGAATTAAACCTACTAAAGCGTTGATTGGAATTAAAAATAAACCTCGTACAAAACGTCTATAATTAGCTAGTATTGATAAAATCATTGTGACTGTACGAAAAATATTAAGAGGTATTTCCCCATGTTACCGTTCAGTGATTCAAGCAACTTCGGACATTAATGTAAAAACGATCAGCTCAACAGAAATCTATGTTCACTGGATATCTCATAACGCAATACCGGCTCGAAAGAAAAAAAATCGTGCCAATTGGCATATTCTCGTATTATCTGCTTGTAGATCTTCTGACTTGGTGCATAAGATTATGGCAGGTAACAAAGGTTAGATATATTCATATACCTTAAAGAAAGAAACAGCAGTAAGAAAATTGTATCTTCGAAAATGCTTTTGCTCCAACAAAAATTGATCGAAAAGTCGTAGAAAGATGTTGACTGATTTCTTGATTTATTGAATAAATACTATCTGTTGATAGTATTTATTAGTAAATCTATCCTTTGAGCATGTTGTAATGTGCGTGTTATTAACACTATATAGAGAGAAAGTTATATATATATATATATATTTGTATATATATATATATATATATATATATATATATATATATACATATGAAGAGGGTGATGGCTGTAAATTGGAAACAAGTCTTATACATTAATCAATTAAGGTTAATATAACTCCTTTACACAATGATTTTTGTATTCTGTATACGTATTTCGGCATCTAAGTTGTCATCATCAGCAGATTATTAATCACAGTGTCGTATCTGGAACTACGGAAATACCCGCACAGAGACAAAGTCCGTACTAGTCTTACACAGTCGAAAGCCGAACACACACTGAGTTCTATTCATAATTGCAGAATTTAAAATCAAACAGTAAATGATCATAATTAATTTAATACCTTACGATGACATAATTCTAACAAATTTTTGTTACAGTTAATGAAGATGTCACTTCTTTTTGCAAACTTATATTTTAGAACAATTATCAAAATTCTAAATTAACAGAAGGAAACGTATCTTTTAAATTGGAATAAAATGAAAGTATACCTGCGTAAAAGTGTATATTTGTTCTTTTATAATACATAGATTACATAGTTTTTAGAACACTTAAATTAGAGCAACGCGTCATAGAACTTCTTGATTGTGAAGGACATAGCAATATGTATGTCCGTCTACTAACATGAAAAAATATTTTTATAGCTGGTTTATTGGAAAGCAAAGATATATCGATCGTAATGACAAATGTAGGAAAATATAATCAATTTTTCACTTCGATTATTTACTTATTTGGAAACTGATGGTGCTTAGAGTTATCGATCAAAGTTTACAAAAACACTAATTCGTTTTTAATATTTAATTAACTTTAATTAAATTAAGTAAATTAACAGTACTACTTATGGAGAAATACATAACACTCTAATAGACGTTCTTCACCACATATCATCCTTATTGGAATTTCAGCTACCCAAAACAAGTTGTATATTATTAGTCAATTTAATGATGGATTAAGTCTTTTTTACTCTAACTCTTAAAGATTGGTGTTGTTTCATTGTCCGCAATTCTCGTTTATATTTCCACCATTTATTTCTTCTCTTCATCCTTCTATTCTCAAATTTTATTATTATAGTATAGTAATCCATTTTGACCTCAATACCCTTTCATTAAAGGAAAAACAAGCCTTTCTGCATGCCCATTCGATTAAATTATTTTCCTCTCTAACTTGCGTATCGATCTTGATATGTAGCAACTCATAACTTATAGTTTCTTTTGAATGATTGAATGGACAATTCTTTAAGAACATATAAAAAATTGTACCTCTTATTTAGCAGAACTACAAAGAATTCTTAATTTTATAAATCTTACCTCTGTTATCTTTGGGAATAGTGGAATTGTCAAATAGGCAAAGAAATCACAATTTGTTGAAATCTATTCTGAGACATGGCACCTTAGAAGAACATAGACCTTCCACCGAAGACTAATTGTGCTTGTAATTCAATTATAAGAAATTTATGATATCCCATGAATAACTTTATACCTATAAACGCAAATAACTCATGTTCTTTCAAATTAGGCTCTTTGTTTCTTTTTATTGTATATAGGTCAGTTTGATAGACAATGTTACCTATAATAGATGATTCTACTACATGAAGAAAGCATTGTCATGCATTTTAAAAAATGTGCTTCTACAGGATTCTCAAGTAGGGATTATCCAGACGTTATTATTTCAATCTGAGTTTTTATTTTATGTTTATTTATCCATTTTTCTTATTCTCCAATTTTTCGTTCCTTCTACTATATTACTTGCTTTTTCTGGTATTTTATTTTGTTGAGTTGATTTTTCTACGATTTTCATTTGCCGTACTGTTAACGTCTATATTATCATTCCTGACTTCTTAGTCTGCCTAGAAGTTATTTTCTGACAATTATTCTAATACCAAAGCTTCCTTTTCTATCACAAATGAATGTTATTGTTCAGTAAGAAACTAGATGGCCATGGTGGTACTACACTATTCGTTCAATTCCTACAATAATCGCTAAATATATTATTAGCGTGTTACAAATTTTCTAAAATAAATAAAACAATTTGATTTCTATATATTTTCTACAAAACAAGTTTGATTACTTTTAATCTCCATTTGCAAAAGAAGCGAACTGGAAAACCTACCAGTTTAAATTATTAACAGACAAAATTTGAGCGACCGAAGAATCGTCCTCAAAAAGATAGCTAGTGTCATGAACCGATTAACTCAACTGTCGCATTATATTTTACACATACAATTAGTTGGTTAACAACTTGCCAGGGTTCTTGAATTGTGATTAAAATTGTGCACGAATACGAACACTAAGCGATAACTTGTTTAGCAAGAACCATTTAATTTTTTTGTGATGATTTATTACGTTCGATAAAATCTGGTGTCACCACTATGTTCCTGAATACAAAAGGACTGACTCAACAGTGTACACATAATGGTAGACCTGTCTCAGGGGAAACAATAATATTTTCGTGAGCACGTAATGGCAAAATGTAGATAATCTTCTAGAGAGGCAAATCGTTTATCATCTGCATTATGCTGCTCTACTACACCAGTCGCACCGACGGGCTTTCTCATAACAACCAAGTTTTTTTTGTAAAATCGGACAAATTGAGATTTTAAGTTATGCCTCATCCACCCTGTTCAATTTAGTTCCAAATAACTCATTTAATCCCTAAACTAGAAATTTTTGTTATCAGAAAAAAGTTTCGGTCGGGTCACAAACTTACCAGATCATCGGAGAATTATTTTAAGCATCATTACAGGAAATGGCATAATGATATACAAGCATTATTGATTCAAGTACTTTGAGGTCGAAGTCGAATGTCGAAAAGTAATAAATAACCTAACATTTACCTTAACAAATTTCTTCGATGTCGAGTCTCACTTCCAATCGAGTTATCTTCATACACATTTCGAATTTTTATCAAAGAAGAAATGAATATCTAAATTGTTTCAAATATTAAACGAATATTTCCAGTTTCTTCGTTTCCTCGTTTCGCCAAAACTGGAAATGGTGCATCCTCGACTTATTTGTCGAATTAAAAAAAATGCTTGCTCATTATTCTGCTGCTCATACGAGCTTAAGTGTTGCAGGCAGATAATATTGATTAAATTGATTTAATTTCTTTACGTGCTGTCACGAACATTGTTCTGTGTCAAAGTGCTAATAAAGTCGTTTATATTACACTTATAGTAAGTATAAAATTAAATTATTTAAACTGTTACTTTATTCACAGCTGCATATACCTACAAGTAGAACGTGGTGTACATGTCTACACTTAAATAAAATAGCATGCCACATGCTGTTGATTGACAACGATCTGCTCAAAATGCAACACGCTGGTGGGTAGTCTGTAACAACTTTATTAACATAAAACAAAGTATACCTGTCCCGCCTTTTGAACCTAAACTAGCTTATTTTTTTCCTCAGTGTGCGTTTCCTCTGTCGTTTGTCAAGGCGAAACGTTTTGCATATATACCCATAATCTGTATATACATACATATAGAACTAGTCGGTAATACAAAATAATGTACGGCCGTAGATTAATAATAAGATTTCTATTGTATGCTAATATCTGAAGGTATGGAGAAACAGCCATATTTTACAACCTAACACTTGCCAGTGTGAATAATATGTGTAAATAATGCGACGCGAAATGAAAAAATTACGTAGCGAATCAAAAATATGTAAGAGCAGTTCATCTCGAGGTTTATTAACTTCCTGTAATCTAGATGGTAACAACAGATATTAAAAATTGCCAGAGATTTATTTATCCACAATGTTTACATTATGATTTTTTTGTCCATAAACTTGCCAGGGAGGCTAATAACTAAGATGTTAATGTAACATAATCTTCCTAATATTCTCTACTTTGAAAGTTAAATAACAGAGTTGCCGGCAAAACATCTTTCATTTTATAATTTGTACATAAATCACTATAGATTATATCAGCAATTTTACATGGCGATTGTATAAAATAAGTATATATCAAAATTATCATTGAAAAGGAATTATTTTATTATTATGTTCTATTACGAGGCCTGCTGGGAATATTTCTGGAATCTAGTAGTTTAAGCGGTACCCTCTTTGGTCAACTATCTTGTTCGAAATACTTGATATTTCAAGCCCGTAATTCAGTGGACAATTCGTATTTAAGTAACCTAGTTTGACTTACACATCATTTAAAAGAAAGCACTTTCATGCAAAAATGGAACTTCCGCCTGAAAATGATCAAGCCATGACTTTCTTACAATTTCATACATGGTTCAACGCCGAAACAATGCATCGATCAGCTTTATTTGGCCTTCGAGGCTAAAGCATCATCCAATTTTTTTTTATTTACAATTGGCTTGCTGAATTGAGCGCGCCACCTAGCGATGAATTTCTTGAGATTATTCATCGATGTCAGTTGTTACCACTAAAATTGATGCTGTGAGAGAAAATTTTGAACGAGATCCGGATGTCACATATCGAGATGAAAGTATCCTTAGACATTAGCATAAAAGCAATACATATAATTTTGCATGAATATTTTAACGCAGAAGTTATGCGATAGTTATCCTCCTCACGATTTTACAGATGCTCAAAAGCAAGTTTCTTGTGAAATACTAAAGGAATTCAACAAAGATTTTGTAACTTTAGTTTATATCTTTATTTTTGACGAAATTTGAATTTATTCTTATTATTCTGAAACTTAATAATAATCCAAAGTTTGAATTTTTCAAAGCGAGTCAAAATGTGCAACTGTAACTCCAGATAATCGAAGAATTGTGAACACTGATCGGTATACCTCAATTTGTTTGTCAGTAGTCATCGATGAAATGAGAAGAATAATCGAAATCAACGAGACAACTACAATTCTGAGTCGATACGTTAAACGGTTGGTTTTTTAACAAGTAAAAATGTCAAATTAGTGATTCATTGCTTGTATTCACATGATTTATCGCCTTGTGATTTTTATTTGCTTCCGAACATAAAAAAATACTTAAAGAGATATTTTCGCAGGTGAAGCAGTTATTAAACAATTTCGAGCTACTACCTTCAGAATTGAAAAAAATGATAGAACTGCGCTGTTGTTATAAGCGAATACTTTGTAGAAAAATGCAGTTTATTTATTAAATTTTAAGTGTTTTTCTTTTACGTAATTTCCAAAAATATTCCCAGCAGATCATCTATATATTACAATTTGTATTCAACCAATGTCAGCAATAGGCATCTCAGCATTGACGTAGTGGATTGTAAATCCATGATTCAACAACAATTGTTTATATTTGTTTACTCAATACATATCTTCAACCATAGTATTACGACTACTTAACGTTTATTAAAACTTCTGATCTTTCATTGGACTGTCGAAAGCCATGATGTATTTTTTCTGCTAAGCCTTTTATTAATACCAAAAGAGCAATCAATTATAAATTGCTTGTTTTCTTCGTTAATCTTTTGTCCTCTTATGTGTGATATTTATCTATTAAAGACTTTGTGGATTCATAAACTCATATGAATCGAACATTATATCAAGTTTTGATGAGAACTAAACAAGTGGAAGCCTGAATATGCAGTCGGACGAAACACACTACTATACCTTCTAGTCGAACAAAGTGGTTTCTGCATTGTTTTGCTGTGAGCCCATGTTCAATATTGTGTTTATTTTCTTCTGAAAATAATAACTTATTCGCGAAATAATTATCTAGGATATAAATACTGTTTGAGTGTTTATCCAATTACAGCTTCTAATGTAATTGAATTTTACTAAAACTCTCTAGTCTGCCGATCTAGTACAGATTTTTAATTTTTTATAATTTCGTTGGGAAAATTTCACATGCGTGGAAAAATGACGAAACAAATAGTTGAATATTGCATCTTATTTAATAATCAGCTACCTATTTTATACATAGTCATATTAAGACATTTACGATGACTGCAAATAAGTCAGTTTAGTAATTTCAGACAATCAACAGAACACATGATAATGGTGATGACAATTAATTGCTGGGGTGAACAAATAAAAAGTTCATATTATTGTCATTCTTATCACCGTTATGCAATTGTTTATTTATTATTCGATATTTTAGTTATACTATAATTGATTAATCTATCAATGTCTTCACTTACTTCTCAAAAAATATTAATTTCTTTCTATATATTGGTAATAATTAAGGGTATCACTGTGTGTGTTAAACTAACAGCAAATTACTGGTAACAGACTGATTAGTTATTTGTTTTAAAGTTTTGCTAAGAATTTCACAGCCATTCTCGCAAGAAGCATTGACTGTCCGGTAATGATTTCTAATGCTCGCATGGGAGATGTCGGCGCTATAGTCAATTATATTGGGCGCCATAAAACAAATAAAATACGGAGAAAGAAATGATACATGAGAATCTTTAACAACCTCGTAGCTATGGCAATTGAAAATAGTTGATTGCTTCACAGGCTTATTTGTGCAGAAAAAATGAGAAATATTTATCACAAATCGATTTCCGAGTATAAATAGTAAAATGTTCAGGCAAAGCGGAAAGCGCTGCCACAAGACGTAAGAGGTAGACTAGCACCAGGTTTCATGGAAAAGTTCCTTGAAGAAGAGAAGAAGAGGTCTGCGAAAACAAACTATACTCCACCAAAGGATGTAAGAACATATTCTCATGCTCACTGGTACATTTATAAAGACACCAGACAAAGGTGAAAAATGCCTAACTGTTTATCATTCTCCAACATAAAATGTGGCCTACGTTTATGTGTTAAAAAAAACAGCTTTTTTAAATTTCATAAGAATTAAGAGATTAAGATCTTCAAGCAGTATGTATCAAATCTGATAACGTACAACTTAATTTTTTAACACAAATGTAAAAAGTGAAACAGTTTAGGGTTAATAGAAACTTATTTATATATACAATTTTTTTCACGTGTGTTCTTATTTGTTGTTATGTTTTTCTTATTACATGTATTTTATAATACACAAATAACCAAATTAAATAAATGTTGAACTAAAGAAGAGAACTTTATAAATTAATAGGACTATACTATTTCGCAAAATTAATTTAATCTGTTAAAATTGTGTGCTTTAGTTAGACTTCTTCCTAAAAAGTCTGAAATTGAAATATCATAAGCACTACATAGAATTTCTGTGATTGTAATTTGAACATTTCAATTAAATGATACTAACAACAGAATGAAGACGATAGTGACGGTACCACTGCTTGGTATCATCAGCTGAGGTCGTGACACAATCATTACCGGTTACCAGCATGTGTAACATATATGTATTTCTTTCACTTAATTCATCACTAATTGTCGTAAATTAAGAAAGACAACCGCATGAGCTGCTCTTAAAGCAGCACACATGCACATGCAATATACAGACATGACAATACAAGTAATTAGGAGATAAATAGAACAAAAAAATTGTCATTGCATTCTTAAATGTGGTCGATTATTGTTAATAAAACTAGGAAATATTAATTCAAAACCGAAATCGTTTTCCTAATACTGTTATATTTACTAAAATATCGATTTGTTCAGTAGATATTTTTCAATGTAATTTAGAAATTAATAGTCTAGGTGTATCAATAACGAAAGGCTTTGATAACTTTGTATTGAAATTCCTTTTCTTGTCCTACCCGCTCTTTATTTATAGCGAATATTATATTTCGGTCATCGAATATTCAACATAAGTATTCCTTCAGCTCAAGAAATAAAGCATAATTGCTTGAGACTATATATGGGGAATAGATATACTGATTAAAATCATGAAACCAGTTCTGTGAATGTCAGTTTTTGAAGCGTAAATACTATAAATTCTAGCCTTCACCCTAGAATTACATTGATAAAACAAAAGATTCCAGCTACATTATTCGTCCTTTTTCATTTATTGCTTTATAAACATTCGTTATAAAATATTGGCCTGTGATAATGTATCCGCCTGGCGCATAGTTAACAAAAAGAATTTCTTCTCGATTTCTGAGCCAGATTCACACCTTTCGCACCGCTATTTTAGTACATTCTTGCAAGGGACAACTACAGAATTGCTATTGTTACTAGGGTTGCTATACTTAAATTGATGGTTGGTTAGTCCGGAAGAGCTTTAAAAGGGAGATGTTCCCTTTTATTCCCTGTTATTGGATTATTATGATAACAATGAAACTGTATTGATAGGAAAGTTTGTATTGTTTTGTGTAATAAATATATATCATCGCAGATAAGACTTTGGAAGGATTTTCGCGGAATAAATTCTTAGCAGAGTCAAATTAAAGTTGGGGACTGGTTACTAGCTCTGCTCAGAAAGTGCATACACGGTTATATGTAGCACCAAGTGTCAATCGAGCGTTTCTTTAGAATCCTGTAAATACCAGAAATTTTCAGGTTAATAAAAATCCTCTAAAATCCAATAAAATTCTTTTCCCGATCTGGTTGAAGAAATAAACCGTAATGTTCGTAAAAATAGTGAGCTATTTTCTGCTCTGTAATTTTGACTTTGGCTCGGAGTGATGGAATTATCCACCATCAAAAGCATTCCAATGTTCCAAGACATTTATAGCAAAATTAGATTCAGATATAATTTCTTTTGATAACGTTTTTGATCAACCGTTAAAATATTAGACACGCAATCCTAGGTCCAAGATATTTTCAACATTCTACAATGAACTCTATATATTCTTATTTAATAGTTTTCAGACTCATCATTTTTGTGTGTTTGTGAATTAAAGTGTATTATAAACTTTTCCATTTAAGCGATTAATTTGCAATAGGTTGACATAAATTCCTAATAAACAGTTTGCTAACAAGAAATGAAATTATAATCTTTATATTGACAAAATAAGGTTTTAAAAAATCTGATTCCCATCGATTTAATAAAAAAGAAGGCAAAGACGTAGTTAAATAATTCACATGGTGGTTTTGAGGTAAAGGAAAACATATTTATCTAACAAGGGAATATTTCCTTGGTATACTCCTTTACAGAAAAAAGAAATTCCTTGATGTACTTAATTTCTTAGTTTTCTTTATAATTGGTAACAAGTTTCGAAAACACTTATTCTTGAGCAAAAATTAATAATCATAGTGTTGCTAACAAAAAAAAGCTCTTCGAAAAATTTGTAACTAAAGATATGATATTTTACATACGCAGAGGAGATATTTAAAAATTGCCTCGTGAAGGATTTTTAAACTAAAAAGTAAAAATAAAATGTAACTGGAAAAGATATATACAACTGACCACGATTCTTGGACTGTTATATAGACCTAAAATTACGAATATAGCAACGTATTCGTAACAAAATATCAGATATTTTAATTTGAATTTTAAGTTTTACATATTTATGAAATTTTATTCCACTAACGTGTTATTTTATTAATTTTGTGCTAGTCGAGCCTACAAAAATAAAATTGTAAATAAAGGAGTAAAACCTAAATAAAATGTCAATGACGCAAATTGCAAAGAAAAAATTTCTAAAGAAAAACTAAAGATGCTGATGAGTGAGAACCGAAATATCAAAGAAGCTAGAAGCAAACGAAATAGAGGGGAAAACTGAATTGGAAGAAATTGCCAAATAAACGGAAAGAACTGATCGGAATCTGTTTAAGAATGGAGAAAAGAGGATAAGTGGACAACTACTGAAAAAAAGACTAAAATTAATACAGGAAAGATTACAAACTTCAGTCTGAAACCTGCTGAAAAGAAAATATAAATATGTACATATTTTCCAATTTAGTACTCTTACATTTTGCAATCTGTATCTTATTTTATCACTTCACGCTGACGTAAATGAATATATATATAAGCAAATATCGGCAAAATGTTCTAAAACTTTGGTACTAAATTTGTATATCTTTGCTACGAGTACATTATTCGGATTTGTATTTGTTGTTTTGTTCTTATTCTTATAACTGCCACGAGATCGGTATACCAGCAACTATACTCTGTTCATCGAAAAAAGAGAGTACATGATCACAACTAGCTTTTGAATTGACCGTTTAAAATTTAAAAAAGTCAGTTACAAACATTTTAAATTCAAGTTGTTTTTTATGAAAGAAGGCCATTTAAAATTAAAGTAGTAGTCAGTCCGAATCAATTTAGATGCACGAATATTTAAGAAGTTAAATAGACTCAAACAATTTTTTATATTAGATATTACATAACATCTTATATATTCGTGTTTCTGAATTGATTTGGACTAATATGTGAGAAGTAGAAAAAAAGGTAGTAAATAAATAATGGATTCCTGCACGTATAAGATAAACTCAATAGTACTACTTTTATATGAGTAGTTATATTTTGGTCATACACATACCCGACCATATTATTTGCTTGTTTAAAACCGGCTTGTCACGTGCATGCATCGTGATTGTCACATACTATATATACAATGTAATAGATACAAAAGCACATGTAATTGCATTTGTACAAAGTACTAAGGGATTTATAAAATATTTATTGACGTCAAAATTCTTAGAAGATTTTAACAAATTAATTCAAAATCGATTTATTTGTATCGATTTTGACTTCATTTATAAATATTTACAAAGCTTACAGATTTATTTGCAACTGGTAGGAAAGCTGCGTTGAATAAATAAGAAAAACTATCGAATAGAGAATAAAGAAAATAGCATGAAAATAATTTAGAAATCAATGGTTATGGTTACAGATAATATCAGAATTTCAGCTGAGAAAGCAGTCGAAAACTACATGGCCAATGCAGGGTTATAGTAATATATATAACCTCTACTGGCCATGTTTTGAATTTTCGAAGTTATTTCTCGTGGCCCCTTGAAACGGCAATGTATATTAATTAATTTTAATATAGAAGTTATATTAAAATTAATTAATATACATTGCCGTTCCAAGAGGCCAGGAGAAATAACTTCGAAAATTTAAAACATGGCCAGTAGAGGTTATACATATTACTATAACCCTGGTACATTAATAAGCTGTATACTCCTCAAACACATCTTTTGTTTGACACTTTTATCTGCAAAATTATCGTTTGTTCAAAATTGCAGGTCGAGAGTGAATATTTTTGATCAACTTAGTTTGGCAAGCAACTCCGCATAATATTCATACAAATAAAACAATTATCTGCAGAATGAAACATTAATATTTATTGAGAATCAAATTCAAATTTAGGATATTTTTAGAACCTGAAAATAATATATTTAAACAAAAAAGTATGACCAATAAATTTTAACTTTTTCAAAAATAGATATATAAAACAAAACCAAAGGGTATTGCATATAAACTTTTTGTGCGAATAAAGAAAGTTATCTTTTTCTATAGAAAGATGCGAGAAATTATGTACCATTTGAACATTGAATATATTTTAGAAAATAATAAAATTGGACGAAATAATTTTCATTAATTAATTCCTATTTAAATATCAAAATTTAAATTTTTGCATACATGAAATGAGTAAAGTAAATACATATATGGAAATAACACTGAAATTGAAACAAAGAAATTTTTTATTTCTCATTAACAATTTCTGCACAACTATAACATGAAAGAATTTAATAAAATTATTATGTCTCCATTACTTTGTTTATGCTATCGTTCGCATCTTGTAACATGAGTATTACGAAACATTATAAATGAAAAATTACATTGAAACGTACAAAATAAATATAAAGATTAGTAAGCGTCTGGGCTAGCATTCGCCCTTTACATCTTTCTATACTAATTCTCCTATTCTTAAATGAACCAAATGAATTACCCGCAAATCAAAAAGAAGAAATATATGTCTTTCATTTGTAATTTCTAATCGCATATAATTTTTACAGCACGAATATGTGGTATTTCCTTTTGCAATGTATTTCTACTGGGTAGTTTGAAACCTTTTAAATATTTTTGCCAAAATATGCGTGCTTTTTTGTCGAGCATAGTATAAGATCGAAAAGAAATATTTATTTGATATCTGTTGCCTATATGCCGTGTAGTATTTTATTGCATTTTATTACTCTCAATGCCCAAATATGTATATACTATATTTATCGCACGACAAGTAGTATACATCATTTGCTTTATATTTCAAATCTGGATAATTTATTAGCTATTTTTGTATTTATGTAATAGAAGACAACCATTTTCGTTTTACTGTAATGCATAAACTAAAGTATTTCGTGTAAAAATTCTCGCAATAATAATCGTACGATGGTATCCTGTGAACCACCAAGGAAAAAAGAATTTTACTTAAGATATTTATACCTAGTCCTGCCATAAGTATTGATACATGTGTAAACGCACCTTTTTGCAGATGATAACTTGAAAGCACAAAAATATTATGCTGGCAGTTCTGACATTTGATATATGCTTTACAAAAGTGCCGAACAATTTCACTATAGCGTGAGTGGTCATTATGGAATGGTCGGATAAAGAGAGCCGTATTGCGGTTATTACACTTCATAAGTGTGGAATAGAAAGAGTCCGTATTTTTGATTTATTGAAATCGTTAAATATTACGCGTGTATTTGCGTATCGTACTGTTAAGTTATTCATTGATACTGGAAATGTAATCGACCGTAAAAGATCTGGCAGGCCTCGCATAGTTCGTACACCACAGGGCATCAATGCTGTGAGGTCCCGCATCAATCGACATCCTGTCCGCAAACAGAAAATCATGGCTAGTGAAATGGGTATTGCTCCGAGAACCATGAGCTGTATCATTAAGCAAGATCTAGGACTTAGAGCTTTCAAACGACAAACAGGACAGCGCCTTAACGTTGAATTAAAAAAGAATAGGAAGAAAAAATGCAGACACCTGATATCGTTGTACGGCAAAGAGCGTTACAAAAAAATTCTGTTTCCTGATGAAAAAATTTCTACCGTGGAAGAAACTTTTAACAAGCAGAATGATAGGGTGTATGCAGAGTCCTCCAAGGAAGCCAGTGAAATGGTGCCAAGGATTCAGCAAGGTCATTTTCCTGCTTCACTGATGGTTTAGTGGGGAGTATTCTATGACGGTGTCACTTCCTTGCATTTTTGTGAAAAAGGTGTTAAAACAGCGGCCAAAAACTATCAACGAGACATTTTAAGCAATGTAGTGGAGCCCCTGAACTACACTATGTTCCAAAACCAACCATAGATATTCCAACAAGACTCTGCGCCCGCTCACAAAACCAAAACAACTCAGCAATGGCTTGAAAATCATGTACCTGAGTTTATTAGTACTGACTATTGGCCGTCAGCAAGCCCAGACCTAAATCCGCTCGACTACAAACTGTGGTCAATATTAGAGGGCATGGTCTGTAGAAGACCCCATCGCAACCTGGAATCATTGAAGCAAGCGTTAACAGAAGCAGTCGACAATCTTCCCATGGATATCGTCCGTACAGCGATTGTTGAGTGGCCCTGCGGCGTTATATTAAGGCAAATAGCGGCCATTTCGAGTAATTTGCATTGTATTTTGTAGCATACTATTGCCAAAATAAACTATCAAAAAATAATTTAAATCCAACTTGCAGTTTACTTTTTGTACTTAAAAATCTTTATATCAGTATTTATGGCAGGACTACTTATTTTTAAACAATATAAATATTACAATAAATGTATAAACGTTCATTATACTAATATACAATATATTTTCTACAACAGTACAAAACCTATCGAAATTATAATTAGGTATTATATTTACTATTTTGTTACATTATAATAAATTAGATTTTACTATTAAATATTGTATGCGCCGAATAACGAACAGGATCTACAAATAGGGAAGTGTGTCTATTGAATATATTACCTGAACATGTTTGTTCTAAAACATCAAGACCTCTGTACGTGTTATTTCTTTAGTGAGTATTATTAATAAACGGAGGAAAAATATGAGGAATTTTTTAGCATGGAAGGAGAATCGGTTTCAAAATGTTAACATCATTGACATACATAAGTACATACCATACATGTGAATGCATACATATACATACGTATAATTAATACTATGTTCTATTTTCATATGTGATATGAATTTATGTCCATAATCTTTATTAAATTTCAAGATTAGGTGTGCACAAGTTATTATGTAGTGATATGTAAACAAATAGTATATACGTTTTTGTTACTACTTTAATATATAATAGCAAATCCCATTTAAAATAGTATTTTATTAAGAGAGACTTCAACTTGCCTGCGTACTATAATTATGATAAAATGGAACAATTAGATAAAATCTGTGTAATATATGTAATATACTAAACACACTTTGTACTCAGTATCTATGTATGTATGTATATGCATATAAATAACAGTACATTGAAATTTATACATGAAATATGAGCAGTGCTGTCAATGTATGTTCTTATCCGTCCCATACGTATTATGCGTCTATATAGCTAAGCCGATTTAAATAATAGACTCCGTACCTATGTATCTAACAGGTGTTCTCAGTGAAAATCACGTGTGAAGATAAGTAATCTTTGTTTGAAATAAATAACTGCGTAGGTTACAATACAATGCCGTTACAAACAATAAGAAATCCATTTTAAAATGCATAACCATACTGCCAAGTTTTTGTACCTAGCCTAACAATGGACACTGTTCGTACATATATCTGTACACATGTAGTACATATATACGTACGTTACTCGTGTGCGACCAGCTTCATTTAGAGAGGATATATATATATATATATATATATATATATATATATATACATATATATATATATATATATATATATATATATATATATATGTTGTATATATATCCTATATATACTTCAATAATATATTTGTTTCCATTCAGATAGTCTCTAGCTGACCATCATATTTATATACAAACTATTTTGCAATTAGATTTTACAATTGTTTCTGACCAGGGTAATCAATATCAAGAAATTGTGTGTTTCTGGTCATTTTATGAGAAAGATCTATTTATGTAAAAAAAATCAATAACATTTTGAAGGTTTTAGTTTATTTTACGCTCATATAGCATATTTTAGATATCTTTAAAATTTTAGAGTGTTATTTTATAGAGGAATATTTTAAAAAGTTGCAATGTTTCAGATCGTTGTCGCCGACTATTAAAGGCGATCAAATTGACGAAGCACATTTTAAAAGTGCGAACTGCAATAAAAATGTGTTTATATGATATTTTAGAGGGGTCAATAACTTTGGAAACTTTATCTTTCAACAAAGCGGCGAGAGACAACGGCAAGTTGTCGCATAATGTAAACATGTCATATTAAAGAATGCATTCCTCATAACTCCACCTTGTCCTTGAATGTGTCTTGTCTTTCTGCATACAGAAATTGTTTGGCGTATACGTACGTTGTACACCATCGGCTATTATAAAAGTTATAATGTTCGATAAATGATTTGGAATTGAAAAAAAATTGTACCTCTCATGGTGTGTTAACTTTAAATATTACACATGTACGTATCTACAAATGTGCATACGTGTAGGTATTAATTAATTGAAACATATAACGACAAGGCGGACCGGTTAATATTTGATGTGACAACTAATTGAATTGCAAATTTCATAAACAATATGCTTATTTTGTATTAGAAGCGACATGTAAAGATAAAATGAAATAAGATAATAGATGAAAGTGTAGGTCATATAGAATGGAACAGTCATTGAGATAGTTTTGCAAAATGTAAAATAATCGAAAGAAATGATTATAAATATATACATATATATATATATATATATATATATATATATATATATATATATATTTATAATTATTTCGATTATTTTACATATATAAATATATAAAGAACTTCAAATTGAAATAAAGCAGAAAAAGTGTTTGTAATATCCATGAAATTGGCTTTATTTAAAAGATAATTTTATGGCATTAATGTGTGAATATGATTTCGGTCATCTGACCGCCGCAGATGGCGCATACATGGCATAATCTTGAAGTCCAATTTTTATACACTCTTTGCAGTAAATCAGGCTGTGTTTCAGCTATAACGAGTCGAATGTTGGCTATCAAAACTTCAATTGTTTCAGGTTGCGCCGCGCGCTATGTGGCATGTGGTCCCATCCTGCTGAAATCACAGGTCTGTAACATTAAAGACTTACAGTTGAGGCACAAAAAAGGTAGTAATCATGTCTCTGTACCGCTCACCGTTGACTGTAACGTTCTGACATCAACATTTTCGAAGACAAATATACGGCGCGGACGATGATCGTGTGGCATGAATTCCTGTACAAGTTGAATCTTGTAAGCACGTAAAATAAGATCTTTACACAATATTTTCGATAAAGTGGATGGACACAAGTTTAATTGTTGATTGCGATGACAAATTGACGCATTTGGATCATCATTAACACTACGCTGCACACCATCAATCGCTTGTTATGTGCGCACTGATGGAGCTCTGATGGAACGATTATGAGCACCATAAAATGCACGTAATGCCCTGTAAGTTTCTCGAATTGAATCATGTTTTTTGAAATAAATTGCAGACGTTGCTCCAGCGCGAGTCTATTTATGATGAATTGCCAAACCAAACTATCTCCAAAACAACCGAGAACTGTCGAATCAGCTGTCACAGAAACTATTATTGCCAATTTAAAGTTCTCCGCCTCCAAAAAAAACTCTATATGTTCACGTGGTTTCGGGTTTCTTCTGTTTCGGTAAAATCTCATTTACCATCTTCAAGAAATGCTTTCGGAATATTGGACATATATATATATAACAAAAAGTCTAAACTAAATTTGTTGCTACAGCAATAGCCATCTAAACTACAAAGCATCCATTTTTTATATCCGGCGCAAGCCGAGTTGTCACGGATAAATTGTTTCATTACTTCATCATTGGATAATTTTTGATTGAATATTCTCCATTGGAGAAAATTCCAAAAGAACTCAACGTATATATTTTACCCGATAGATTATTTCTTCATTGTGTGCATGAGGTATTTTCTTATTTCGTAGTACCTCTTTCTACACCTACTGTCCCTTGCAATTGGAATACTTACATCCTCCCTAGATCGATATAATCTTCCTCATTGCAAAGACTGATATCTGCTAAACAAAAGTAGGAATTTTTAAAAATCGTTTTCGGTTGTTATAAAATTATGTTTTTTTTTTGGGTCAGCATAACTTTCAGTTTTTTGAACTACATATTTTATCATTTTTCCATTAACAAATTCTGCCAACATTTAATGAGGATTTTAGGTTTAATTTTTTTATATTTTCCAGCATATTACATATTTTGGCAATTAATTTAACCATTCACTTGCGTCATATCTATACCAATTTCTTGTTTTGTCCATTAACAATAGCAAATCATTTTCGTGATCAAATCGATAATAATCAATAAAAGAAACAAATCATTCTCATAGTCCGTTTGACAAGGTGGAATTATTACAGTATCTGTATTTTGCTTTCCCTCGTCTCAGTCATTGTCAAGTGCTGAGTTTAAATTTTTATACCCTTTTATATAAGACGTATAACTTATTGGACTGAAGTCAATTATGACTTTTTCTTTAAAAAAACTACACATGAAAACTACATTATAATTTTACTGTAGTCAAATATGTGTTCTGATATAGTAATCAAAACTTACAATAATATTAGGAGAATATATTTGGGAAATGTTCAAAACAATATTTCGTCGACCGATATTATTCATAATTTTGATATGAGTTTTTTATCCCGTACGCCAACGTATCAAACTTTAACAAAATAGTATAAGCCGTTTAAGTTTATTATAAAAACGATTTTAAAATTGTAACTTCAAAGCTATATAGCGCCTAAATTAAGCAACTTTAACTGTGCAAGTGTTAGAAAAAGTATTTTTTGTAAAAATATATTAATACCTTAATAAAAACTACGAAAGTAAATTTATTCCTCTATTGCAATATCTGGTAAATATTGAATATTGAATAAGACCTATTACCTTATTTTCGACCGTACTGCATGCTCTTAAAATCTTTAACCGTTTATTAGAATACCTTGTATATACAATGGATTTAAAAACTTGTGCAAATAAACTGTCCTTAGACGACAGTAGAGTTTTTAAGAAATTTCTGAATATATACATTAAGCACTGAGATTTAATATTAAATTGAATTACAAATGAATTTAATGACAGTGCGAGTAATTACAAAAATAAGTTTGGAAAACAAGCCAGTGAGATAAATTTATATACTATAATTTTTGGGTAATTCAGTTGATTAATTTAAGAATACAAGAATTTGTAAAGGATGTTAATAGAGGCGGATGATAGCCCATACGCTTTCGATTCTCGATTTTGTTTTCTATATTTTAAAGTAATTTTTTTTTGTGTATGTCAATTAATGATCACGTTTGGCATGTAGAAGAGAGTAATTGAAACTTGCAATAATTTTATTAAATGCTTGTTATAATTCTGCACACATTGTTAATGATAAATCGATTTTTTTTGTTTAGATTTTAGTGTTATTTTTATATACGAAAAATATGAAATAATAAATTTACTCATTTCAATTTTATGAAAATTAAAACTAACTAACTTATATAGGGCTTAATTAATGTAAATTGGGGGTGCCGCCTAATTTCATTATTTTGCTAAAATATATTATTATTATTATGTTCAAGTCGGATATATTTTTACGCATTCTTATGAATAAAAAAATAATATTGCATAGAATGTAATACCAAACAGTTACTTTCATTTACGTACTTTTGAAAAGATAAAAATTTGTTCATTTAGTAAATGTTGTTGACGATATTTTATATTTAAATTTATGAAGGAGAATTTATTTTACGTTAAGCTTAGCTTATAGACATTTTTTATTTTTTTAGGAGTTTTAAACATATTGTAAAATTATCATTAATTTTCAATAAATATTAATACCTCGTTCTGTAGTTAATCATTTTATTTATATGAATGCACTGTGAGGAGTATATGGCTCATTGACATGGATATTTAATGAAAATAAACATACCAAATGGAAATCTTTTAGTCTTGATATTATATCTACTAAACAATTGAAATAACAGGCAAGGCCTTTCATTTAAAGTTCTAAAATGCATTTTGAGCAAGCCTAATTCCTTATAACTACACCAACATTTATATCGGATTCAGAATATATCAAAACTTACACATAGATATACACTTTTGCCTTTCATTGTATATAAGAGACTGCATAAACCTTTGTTTTATTATAGCCAACAAATTTTGCCATTCGCCGGCAAACGTAAAACACTTAAAAGAACGAGACGTACCTACATATACTGTTCATAATCATTATTCAATATAATGGAATAATTAGTAACTGTCAGGACATTGCAAAATTATATAGTCAGGCTTCAACATTTGTATGGGAGTGTCACAGACTTTATGGAAATTGAAAAGCCATCTATGATAGATAATCCAATTTATTCGCATGAATGCCTTTCGCAATTAATTCTCTGTAAAGATAGCGTACGATTTGTAGCACTAAAGTTATCGAGTGATTCCGAGTTTGATGACTGTGTTTTTAACGCAATTAAATATAAAGTAAGTAAATATTTTAAATGATTTCACATAAGTTGGATTATACTTGTGTTAAACGACCTACTTAAATTATATAATATACTAAGTATAGAGTGTATCAAATTAATCGACTTTTAGTCTAACTTTACAATCAGTTGACAGTATTGAAAAAGAAAAATACAGGGTCCGACAAAATAAGCAACTTATTTTAAAGAGTTAATAAAAATTTATTAAGGTAAGCAATAATGTATTCTTAAACTGGAAAGGTGAAAGTGTATTATTCTCTGAATTAGTACGACGGAAATAACCGCTATTCTTTTCAATCCATTTTTTTTCCTGGATTACAAATTTTAGCATAATATTTTGGAGAACGTGTCGAGAAATGCTATTGTTTTCATTTGCAATTTTCATTTGCGTTTTCGGTTTTTCTAGTTATCTTCGTTCATTTACAAACACTTTTAAATAGACCAAGAGAAATTAGTCTGGTGTTGAAAGATTCGGTCCCGCTAGCCATGAAATGGTAAAATTAGTGAAAATAAATATATTTGGAAAGAACTGTTCTAAAGTATCTATTCTCATTCTCGCCGTATGGCTTATTGTGCCACCTTTTTAAATCCGTAACAGTAAATTTCGTTTTGAACTAGTGAAAAAATAATGTATGCGGCATTTAAATATAGTGTGCAGCAGTAACTGTTACCGCTTGACCATTCTCTTCAAAAAAATAAGGTCCAGTTAGCCACGAGGGAGAGATTGCCCGTCATACAGTTACTTCAGGGCAATGTAAAGGTCGCTGGTGAATTTCATGGGAATTCTCTTGAATTCAGTGGCGAATATGTTGCTTATTTACATTACCAATTAAATAAAAGATCAGTTTCGTCGCTTATGAAAGGAGTGTTTTTGATGTCTTGATGATTGTTATGAATAAAGTGATAAAATTCTAGTATTTAAATTTTAAACTGATTAACCCAATTTTATATTGACTTTGGAGCCATTTATGGGGGCGCGAAAATATTAAAAGGGGATGCAAGCATGCCGAAAAAATATTAGTTATGCCTTAATTTACTGAGACAAAATAATAAAGTACACTCCGATATAAATTACAAACAAGTTTAACAAGTATAACTGATTCCGTTGAGCCAGTCTTATAGAGCAAAGTTTTTCGAAAGAAGGTTCAATATTTGAAGCTGACAATCTGACTTCTTTTTCTATATTTAACTGAGATATATACTTTGTCTTCAAAACAGCCACCGTAAAAAATCCGGTTTCGCAAAGGTAGGATGTTGAAAATGGTAATAGTATACGAAATACTCTTATTTACCGTGCAGAAAGTTCATCATTCATCCCTGCCCAAAATTCACACAGTGATTTTGTCGCTCCTTGTCATGAATTCTTTTATAGATAAACTTTGCGGCAACGGAAGTCATCTATGAATTTATTCTTCAGCAGTTGTGAGAACGTGGGGAGTATTTTGAAACGGATCGGTAATCCATTCGTAATTTGCTATGAAGTTGTCAATAAAAAATTACTTTTTAAAAATTATTTTCCAGTGCGGCTAAATTATTTCCAGTGGCTTCAAAAACAACTTTAATATGCTTTTCGGCCTTGTAAGTTTTAACAAATTCATCCACATTCGCAAACCTTTCTAGGTTTTTTGCTTTACATTTGTACTCCACAATTCCAATTTTTTACAAAAACTTGTTAACATTTTCACTCGTATACAAGATATGTGCGTTTGTTCCTTGGAGTTGAAGATCTAAGGTATTCAATTTTCCGAATATATCGACCGAGTAGATCAATTTCATCACAAAAAATCTTCTCGAAACATCTTAGTTATCTCTTGCTTCCGCAAATTGAATTAAAAATAATTTGTCACGCAACTTCTCGAAAAGCTAATTCTGTACATATTCAGCTATATCACCAATTTGACGGGCAACTTTGATATTTCATGGAGGTATAGACTGCAATTGTTTGACAAAATTATCTCCAAAAGTAGTTTCTATAATCTCAATCTCAGCTGGCAGGATTAGCTCTTCACCAACGGTGTGAGGCTTTTTACATTACATCTGACTATTTTATATGAAACTGTTACAAGAGGCAAGTAAAACTGGTTCATTCACAGACAGAGCTTTTTTGGAAAATTGTTTTGTTCTTTTAGTAATAATAATAATATGCCTTTATTTTCAAATAAGAAGTCTAAGGGGTGATTCAGATGGCAGACTAAAAGTTACCCTCTGCTCTAACTACCAAACGCATAAAAATATTAAGAAATAATAAATAATAAAGTAGATGACCAATAATAATAACTAATAATAATGTAACCTAAAAATAACCCATCAAATTAATTACATTGAAACAAGATAGTAAAAATTCCCAAGTATAAAAAAAGTAAGTTAATATTGTAATGAGAGGCCCGAAACACAAGGCTGTCTATCAAACAGATACTTAATATAGCACATCTGAAAGCCGCCTATCCCATAGATTTAAAATGATCATCAAAAGAATTGTACAGAAAATAAATATATATGAAAGATCTTACAAAAAAAGTTGTATGGTATCTCGATAGCCTAATAATATTTTTTCCATCTTATATTAATATTATGTATGTACATTTCACTGAAATCTGATTATATTCACTACATACATATGCAGGACACTTCGCTAAAAGTATTTTATAAGTTCAGAGAATGCAAAGCAATACATTTTCGCATACTCAACCACAGTGAAGTTTTTAATTTGTATGATATTCTGTCATATTTACGCACACCGAAAATGTATCGCATACACGTGTTTTACATTCTCTAAACCAGTCTCATATCACCAGAATCCAAATAGGGAGAATAGACAGGCAGGCAATAATTAAACAACGACACCAGCAAGTTACAGAGAGTTTCTTTTAATTTAATATCGAAAATAGATTTAAATGCATAAATCATCTTCAGGTTACAATAGGTGGCACTTATAACTATAAATATATACAATTGATATTGGAACGTTTTATCCATAATCAACCCCGATTTTTACGTGCAACCACCTGAATACTGCAATATTTCCAAATAATTTGAAGTTGACCCTACAATTCCTTCACAGGCCTTTCCTAAACATCACAACACAACTCTTATCAGAATCAACAAACAGAGAATGATTGTTGGAATAAGATCTAATTCGAATCAAATCATCGTTAATTTTAGACACTGCACTGGAGAGTTCAGAAGGCAAACAATTCAAATGTATTTGAGTGTCATCAGCATGCATGTGCAATTCAAAATATTTGATGTTTACGGGCAGCATATTTGTATATATCGAAAAGAGGAATAATTCCTAAATTGATCTCTGAGATATAACTCCGTTAACAGGTAAGAAATATTAATCCCTATTTCCCATCTGATACTTATCAGATAAATACAATTTCATAAGATCCAGATAAGCCTCTCCACAACCTACGTATTGCAAAATGGCCAATAAGATATCATAACTTATCATGCCCTACTAAAGTTCAATAACTCTAAAATGCTAAATACAGTATTATCTCTTGCTCATATAATATAATCTATCACGTCCAGGAGAGTTGTGCAGCAACTATGCACAGGCCTAAAATACAACTGACACTGAGGAATACCGTCAAAGCTACTACGGTGAGTTGATCTTTTACAATAGTAACATAACAGCTAATTTCCATTGTTGTGGAAAATAGTCGGAATACAAGCAAGAGTTGATTGTATGGATGAGATTGGGAGGTAAAATCAATTTATGTACTTACTTAATCCTATAGACTCTTATACCTTTCGGTGTGGAGTCATGCTGGAGTCGAGTCCTCCTCTTCCCCTATCCATATCTCCCTCCACTTTCCTCTGTTGCTCGCCAAAGTCTTTATGTTCTCCCATCCTACACCCCTCTTCTCCGCCGCCGCCGCCGCACTTCATCCCTCCACGTTCTTCTCAATTTATGTACAATAATACTAATATCATCAGCGCCCATAGCATTTCTATTAACCGATGAAGCAATGTTTAAAATGAGATTTTGATCAATCGTACAGTAGTACCGAACATACGTTCGCAGAGTACAGTGCATTGAATCCTGCAGTTTTTGTTTCTCCTTGTTTTACAAGGTAATATTTTGGTTATTTGTTATCTAATTTATGTCATTTTGTAGCATATAACTAGGCCATTTTATTGCATTAGTTATATTACATTTGTTTATTTTTTTTCCTTTTTTCCTTCTTTTTCTTTAAATTTTCAACTACATCGTTTTTGTTTAATATCTCTCTGTTTTTCTATTTCTTGCTCACACGTTTTGTTGTCTTACCTTTTATATGCTATACTAGATTCTTATATACAGGACCTGTATCAATAGTTTTCCTTTCCCTTATTCCTATTTCACTTTTCCGCGGCCTTCTTGTTAGTTCTGTTAGTCACCAGGACAGGCCCCCTCGGTGTGAAGCGTCTCCTTGTCTTTTTTTCTTTTTCCTTTGTGCTGTTATTTTTTTTATTGTGAATATGAGTGATACTTGTAAAGTTTATAAGAATGATTTGGTGCCTGAAAACGAGGTATCGTGTGACATATGTAAGGCATATGTTCACACTACTTGCAGTGGTCTCTCCAGGAACGAGATTCAGTGCTTTAGGAATAGGAGTAGAAAACTTAGTTATTTTAGTCCATGCTGTGCTGGTTTTAGACCTCAACTGGAGAAGATGAATGATCTGATTGGGCTTGTGAATTCTCTTCAGAGTGATATACAAGCCTTGAAGTCCCACATTCCGACCAACTCTGGCGTTTCTGCTGGGTCCAAATTGGATTTGTTCGATACTGAAAAGATAATTCAGGAAGTGGCCGAGCGTGAGAAACGAAAGAATAATTTAATTATTTTCAACTCGCCGGAATTGGATGGGGGTAATAAGGGTGACCAGGCTGCAGCAGATGTTGTCTTTGTGAGAGATATGCTAGGGACGTTGGGCGTTTCTGTGGTTGAAGTTCTCTTGGATCTGTAGGCTACAGGAACGAATTTAAAAGATTACGAAAATTGGTAAAGGATGAGTCTAATATCGCCTACAGTATGTATTAGAATAGATTTGAAAAAAATATTTCTGATCCTAGGGCTTTTTGGCGGTTTATTAAGGAAAGAAATGGCAAATCAAGGATTCCTGGATGCATGACCTTAGACGACCAAAACTTCACTAGCCCTTCGGAATTTGTGGAAGCTTTTGCAAGTGCATTTTTTAATGTTTATCAGCCACGCTTATTGGTCAGTGACCAAACTTTTTCCTCAAATTCATTCTCCAGTTTCCACGTTCCTATTTTTTCCAGGGGGAGGTATTTTCCGCTATTCAGCAATTGAGATCAGATTCTTGCTGTGGGCATGATGGCCTACCTAGCCTTTTCGTTCGTAAATGTGCGCCATTACTCAGCGAGCCGCTGACAACGATATTCAACTTGTGTCTCACCACATCTGCATTTCCGGATGCCTGGAAGCTGAGCAGGGTTACTTCCGTCTTCAAGAGTGGCGATCGTTCAGATATTAATAACTATCATCCTATTAGTATTCTATCCAGTTGTGCCAAGATTTTCGAACAATTCCTTTACTCCAGAATCTATGCTTGTATTCGAACTTATATCTCTTCGAGCCAGCATGGTTTCATGGTTGGTCGATCGACACTTACCAATTTAGTCGAAATAACTCAATTCATTAGTGAATCTATGGATAAACAACAGCAAGTTGATGTTATATATACTGACTTTAGTAAAGCTTTTAATGAAATTGATCACCTTGTACTGCTGTCCAAACTGAGTCTCTTCGGGTTTTCAGTCTCAATAATTAACTTTTTTGAATCTTACCTTTACAACAGGACATGTTATGTATCCTACGATGGTTTTAACTCCAACTGCTTCATTGCGTCTTCTGGTGTTCCACAGGGCTCAAATCTTGGACCACTACTGTTCTGCATTTACATCAATGATCTCCTTACCGCAATTGATTGCAGAGTTTCGGCTTATGCCGATGACTTAAAAATATTTTCTTCGATTGCATCTGTTTCAGATTGCGTATTCTTACAGCATAGTCTTAATTTTATTTATAATTGGTGTGATTTCAATAAAATAATGCTTAATGTTAGCAAATGCAAAGTGGTAACTTACTCTAAGTGCAATAACTGTATTACGTTTGGTTATTCAGTTGGCCAAACTTTTTTGAGTAGACAGGTAGAAGTAAAAGATTTAGGTGTTATTTTCGACTCACAGTTAAGCTTTGCGAAGCATATCCACTTCATTTGTGGTTCTGCTTCTCGTTCCTTGAGTTTTATCATTCGCTCGTGCCGACGATTCGTTGACCCCTCTACTCTCCGGCTATTATTACACCTTTGTTCGCTCCAAACTTGAATATGCTGCCATTGTTTGGTATCCACACTATGTATATTTACATCTGCAGCTTGAGAGAGTCCAGAAGAGGTTTTTAAAATATCTGACATTCAAAGTGAGTGGCATGTATCCTCCTCGCGGCGTTGACTATGTCAGCTTGCTTCGGGATTTCCAATTTCAGTCACTTGCAGGGAGGCGTGAGGTTCTAAGTGCCAAGTTTTTAATAAGACTTGTTACTAACACTATCGACGCCTCATCCATCTTGTCGCAGATAAATTTTCGTGTGCCTCGTGGATCGAGTAGATCTAATGACACTTTTTCGGTCCCTAAAGCTAGAACAAATGTGTTATACAAAGCTCCTCTGGCGCATATGACAAGGAATGCCAGTGCTCTGTTTGAGAATCCTTTCCGGTAGTCTCAGTTATGGTGAGTGATTCTTGTGCGATCCTGATCTATATATCTCTTGATTTCTTTCTGTAATAGTTTAGAATTAATCATAGATCTTTTTTTTCTTTTGTTTTTGCTTTGTATTACCTATTATTTGTATTATTATTATTTGTATTTTTTTCAATGCATTTTTTTTACTTTATTTTTGTCCTGTAAATGGTCTGTGACTGTTGGACTAATAAAGATTATTATTATTATTATTATTATTATTATTATTATTATTATTAATCGTGTGGAAATTAAATAGAAATTCGAAATTTTTGTAGGTGGGATAAAAATGAATTATGTATGTCTGGACTAATATTAGTTTGCGGGATACTACCAATATATGCACTACTAATTTGGTTTGCATCTATATGATGATAGTTCTCTTCTTGTCTGACACCCAATTGCAAATTTTTTTAGTTCACTCCATAAATATTTACCATTTCTCTGTGCAGAAACACTGATGGCGAGTGTTGTAAAATTCCGCAATTGCTTATAGTATTGCAATTACATATTCAATACAGTTTTTTAAAATTTAGTTTTGGCTTTTTTGGCTTATGTATGCATTTTACATTACATATTATCTAACGAGCCCTTGCTTTAGTTATTTTTACTATTTTTACAGAAGCTTCGTAATCAAATAAGGACAAAACCACTTGATTAAAAAATAATAATTTATTATCAATGTACATGTTAAACATGTAGCTAAAGGCAGTACTGAAAAGACCCTTATTCAACTCATTACAATCAAAAAGAGAAAATCTCAGATTGTATAGAATCTAGGCTTCTTGTTAGGACATTCCGCCATATTTTTACAATAAATAATATCGTAATCAGATATCCGAGAACATAAACACCTGAGTCGTAGAATGCCGCTGTTTCTGATATAGCGAAAATATTCAGAAGACTAGCCGCGTTTTTGTTACCCGCGTAGGCTCCTTAATCAATTGAATCATATTAATAGATAGAAATGAGCACTTCAGTCGAATGACATCGTTATCATTAAAATCTAGCATATATATATATACAGGATGTTTCAAAAAAAATATACGTATTTCGAATGCATATATGTATTTATTAAACTTTAAGACATACGAATATGAAACTTTACACACATATTTACGAACCTCTCAAGTTCAGATTACAGATGTTCAATATGTTCTCCATCAGCGACATAATCACATCGATACTCAAATTCCTCCCATACTCGGTCAAGCATGCCCTTCGTCACTGATATTATGGTAGTACGGGTCCGGTTCAACTCTTCCAGGTTCTGTGGGAGTGGTGGTACATAAACGTTGACTTTAACGAAACCCCACAGGGTGTCAAATCAGGTGACCGTGGAGCCCAGCTGAGACATGCTAAATCGCCAGGTCCTTGACGACCAATCCAACGGTTCGGTAGAGTTTCATTCAGATATTCACGCACTTGGTGACTCCAGTTAGGGGGTGCTCCGTTGTGTTGAAAAATGAAGTTGTTATCGTACAGCCTCGGAAACAACCAGTTTCGTAACATAGCGAGATACTGCTGACGTGTTTCCATCAAGGAAGAATGTGCCGCAAACAGATGATCGAGATATCTCACAAAACACATTGATTTTAGGCGAATCTCGTACATGTTCAATGGCTGCATGTGGGTTCTGTAGACCCCAAATTCGAACATTGTGTTTGTTTAAAAGACTACTAACATGGAAAGTCGCTGAATCACTGAACACGATGCGTTGCGTGAAGGTGTTATTGTCAATAGTATCATGAATGTCGCTACAAAATGCCACACGTTTCCGTTTGTCATCAGGACGCAGAGCTTGTAACAACTGTAACTTGTACGGCTTCATAACCAGTCGACGTCTCGAAACACGCCAAATTGTTGTTGTAACTCCCGACTGACAGGACAAGTTGATTTTGAAGGATTACGTTGGAAAGCAGTTTGAATTCGTGCAATATTTCCTTCAGAAACATGAGGGCGGCCAGGACTCTTTTCTTTACATACACATCCTGTATCTACAAACTGATTTCTGCTGTAGCCATTTTAAACATGTGACGATTACCAAGAAAAACAGACGATAACTGACATCTAGCGGCTATTAAATAAACTAGACTATGTATTCGTTTCTTCAATAGCCGAGCCAAGGCGCAGCGATCTATACTTTGGACAAAACAATACTTTATAATACGTGTATTCTTTTTGAAAGACGCTGTATTATCGGCGTCTAGACATATCACGCACTTATACGCACATCTGAATAAATATTTTTTCGAAGTATTGCACTACCTAACCCACACCTGTTCAGAAACAGCGCTAATGTCAAAATAATCACACTTTAGCTCACTTCGCCTATATATATATGCTTATGCACCCAATCATTTCGAATAAAATTATACTCTTTCATCTGCAAAAATTTAATACGGACTAATATGGATGAAAATCAGGTTTTGGGTAGACAAAGCTACGTAAGTTATAAACATGTAGCATAATGGCGGGTTTACACTATGCATAGATTAGTGGCGCCAGTAACAATTGTCGCGCCAGTAAATTTAAGTTGCGTGTATAAACATCAACTGGCGTACAAGTCAAAACTTTGACTTGTACGCCTTGTACATGAAGTTTCAAGGTTATCTTTTTTACCAAGTTTATTGATAAATCTACCATACGTAAATATACCATTGTGTAAGACAGTATCTTTATCCGATACAGATGAAACATTTTTACTTCGTAATTTGTATTCGCTCATCCCGAAAACAGAAAAAAATAGGAATACTAATATCGGAGATTAACACACGTCTACACGCGATCGATAAACATAGCAGAATGTGAATCATATGACTTTAATTTTAACTTGAAGAATTTTCGGGATTTGTTAACGTACTTACTATGAAGAGTTGTAAGCGCTTCATGTTCCTTCAATGTCGTTTAAGTTTATTAGATTTCATGCTGTCTGCCTTCCACATTTTTGAGCAAATGACGCATATTCTTACTCATTTGCTTCAGTGCTAGTAAACCCAAATGTCAAGTATTATCGAGCATATTTTCATGTTTAGAACCACGTTCGTCTGTGTATTTGTTGATGCTTCGCAATCGTTTAATTCGCGCTTACGCCCGCTTAAAAATTTTTCCATGTTTCTATATAAGTCTACTGCTACTCCAAAACCGACCATTGGCGTCAGCATGTAAATTACACAATTGGGGTTCGACTCGCCTGAGACTGGCAGGAGTTAAACGAGCTGCAGTATTTATATACTATATATACGCACGCTTCTCAGTCCTGAGAGACGTTATACAACGTTCGAGACAAATCGGAAATTCTCGGGAAGCTACGAGAATTTCAAATATGGTGGACATAACACAGTGAGTGATAGAAAGACCCTGACTCCTATGAGAATTTTAATTGAAAATTGATCCGCAAATATGAAAATGTTGAGAAACGCTGGGTTATGGTACTTTATTATTACTGTTATTATTGTCTGCACGTATATAACTTGTCAATGATTATACTTTGATATATATATATATATATATATATATATATATATATATATATTGGAAAAAGAAGACAAAAATATCTAACGAAATAGTTTTAAATTTTTATTTAGAAAACGACACAATTTTTATAAATAACGACAATATTTTTTGCTATTATGTTAAACATTAGATATATAAAGTTTTTAGTAAATTTTAGCAAATACCCCACATTGCGTACATCTAACCGACTATTACGCGATCTTCTTTTAGTTATATCTTTCGAGTAGGAATAATGAGATAAAATTCCGGTGTGTACATACGAAGTGCATATTCATGTTTTATTGATTTTTGTCGTAATCAACGCCGACACCGTTAACAAGCTACATGGTTTAACATTGCACACACGCACACAATTTGAAAGGCTTTTCAATTCAACTCTTCGTTCCCTTCGCTTCGCCTTTTCCGCCTGCTCGGCTAGCCTAGTCGAAGTGAAGATTGGTCGCCTCATAACTGATGGTGTCATATTTTCCACTAATGCCGGGTGGAAGTCACACACGTACACAACGCTTGCTCTCTTGTACACATATACATATACAAACACAAGTATAAGCATTGAGTGCCAGCGCCAGAGTTAATTGCAATTTACGACTTCAGAAACTAGGCAACGACTGATACACAAACCGTATCAAAATAAGGATAATTGATGTTTATCATTTGATGCGAATTATCTTTCGCTTGTCTTGTTTTTTACTTTATTCATCTACACTTTTTTGATCTCGTGAGAAGTTAACCTAAATTATGATTTGATTTGTTCTTAATATATATTTCATGTAATATACTCCTGTTAGACTTGTAGAAATTTTAAAGCTAAATATACTCAATGACATTAGAAGTGTTACACCTAGAAGGAATAGTTTCCTGGACGTGATTTTTTGGTAATGTGATAAGCTTAAGTCAAGAATGAAACGATCAGATTTCCAAGAAATTTTATTAACATTAATTTGAAAAAAAATCAATAATGTGTTTGGCGACCCCGTAGCTGTAGACACTCCTGTACACGTCTAGGCATCGACAAAATAAGATGGTCGATGTCTGCTTGTGGCACCTCGTTCCAAGCAACTTGAACTTGGTAGATTAACTGTGCCAGAGTTTGTGGAGGATGGTTCAAAAAGACACTCAATTTAAACTCTTTTACGACTTCTAAAATATTTTACATTCAGTCTAAATCAATGCTCACCACTAAGACTTTCATTCAAATGACATTAAACTGAAATATTACATTCTCGGACAACATATTTAATGTGCAGATTTCATTAGAACAGTATTAGAAGAAATATTAAAGTATTAGTGTGTCTCTTAAGTTTCTCACTCACCACGCTAGGAATGACTTTAACTGATTACGTTTATATAAACATGCAGGCTTATCCATTAGCCGTCCAAGGTATTGGTTTCGGTCGTTCCAGAGTTCCTTTAGTTTCTTAAACAGACTATGATAGTTGAAAATTCGCGGTAGAGTGTGGGCAAGATAGCGATAGCCACTAGCCAATTATTCCAGGACCACGGTACATAATCAAATAATCAGGGTGGATATGTTAGTCGACGTGAAGTTTGAGTTTCGCAAATATTAACAAAGACCGGCCTTATGAACCGCAGCTCTACATGCGATTTACTTCTCCAGTGACATGACAGAGATTCTTTCTTAAAAAGGCTTGATCACTCGAGACGAGACTTTTATATCAAAACATGCTTCGAAAACATACATTTTCAAAAGGACAATAGAAACTCAACGAACGCGAAGCCTGGACTTCGCCGGAAGAACGTTCTTTTATCCATTTGGTGGGACTAGAAATGTGTAGTCTACTACAAGCTCCTTCCAAAGGGTGAAATCATCCATTCTTCCAAATACTGCAAGTAGCTTGGTAAATTCAAAGCCACCATGGCAGAAAAACCGAACGAATTGGCGAACCGACGAGACGTCATTTTTCGTATTGGCTGTAAGAGAATAATTTTTATAGTTTAATTGAGACGTTCTTCCGCTTTCTTCATACTCCCTAGATCTCCTTCTATTCGACTAATACTTTTTTCTGTCATTAAAACATTATCTCCCGATAAACGGTTCCAATTTGTAATAGACATAAAAAACCCACCTCGAGTAATATTTAGTAAGTAAGCCTCAACAATTTTGGAAAGAAGGAATAATGAGGCTTCCTGAGAGATGGCAGAAAGTTGTAGAGTAGAGGATTCATATATAACGCAATAAGTCAACATTAAACAACAAACATCGTGCATTTATTTGGTATCAAAAAAAGGAAAGGAACTTATGAGACCAGATTTCACTTGTAAGTTGCTATTTTTCACATACTTAAATTTAAATAAAAAATGATGAATTTTTGATTATATACATATATATAAGTATATATACATATACAGTCTGTCGGAGAGAAAACATAACTTTCTTAAAATAAAAACAAGAGCTTATTATTTTGGTAAAATTCATTTATTTTATTCAAAGTAGTCGCCTTCGGCTTCAATACAACGTTTGGTACGGTCAATTAACATGTCGAATGAATTTTTAGGTTCATCTTTAGATTTATCCTTCAAGATCGATTTTTTGGAAAATGTACTTTGGATAATAGACAGAAATCACAGGGGGCCAAATCCGGTGAATGATTGATGCTTAAAATGTCATTTGTAGTTAGAAAATCAGTGATAAGCGTCGAGCGATGAGATGGTGGGTGCGTTATCATGTAACAAACGCCAGCTACCATTTTCAGGATATTGAGACTGATGATCAAAAATTGCTCCGAATTCATCATTGTAGAAACTTGATTTAAAGACTTAAAAAAGAACGAAAACTTCAGGTATTCTATTGTACCTGACGACGAGTTTTCTATATAATCCAGAAACTAAGTGTCAAAGCTCTGAATGAAAGCATTCACGCGAAGAAAGAACGAAAAAAAGGCGTTTGGAGAAGTCAAAAGTGAAGACAATATTGATTTGTTTTTATGACACGAAAGTCATAGTGTACAAAGAGTTTATACCAACTAGTCAAGCAGGCGATGCTGTATATTATCTTGGTGTTATGAAGTGTCTTTCGGCGCATGTTAGTAGTATGCGCCGACGATCACGCGACAAAACAAATCAACATTGTCTTCACTTTTGACTTCTCTAAACGGCTTTCACATCGCCAGCTACAATAGAATACCTGAAGTTTTCGCCCTTTTTTGAGTCTTTAAGCAAGTCTGTACAATGTTGAATTCAGTTTGTGGCACAAGCCTTGCACAAATATTTCTCAGCTCTAAATGCTGTGTCAAAATGCGATGAATTGAATCTTTGGAAATATCTAATTCCATTCCCATGTATTGCAATGAGGATTTTGGCTCATTTCTGATAAATTCACGCACAAGTTCGATGTTACTTTCGGCAACCATAGATTTTTTTGCATCAGGATGTTCCGTAGTTATTTATGTCCATACGATCGTATTTAAATCGTTTATACCACTCTTACACACTCGTACATGATAAACACGCATCACCATACACTTGTTTCGTCGTACTAAATGTTTCAGTAAACGATATACCGAGTTTAAGACAGAACTTGATATTTGCTCTTTGTTCAAAATTCATTTTTCGACCATTACCAAATACACACTCCTACTTTATGCGTAATTTCTTTGCTTCTAATGATGCAAATGTCATGATATTTTAACATAACATTGGTGAAAGATCTACCTACCGGCACATATTTTTTTTTATCAGATGGCGCCACTAAGAATTACTATTTTCAAAAAGTAGGTTTTCTCTGCGACAGACTATGTATTGTTTTGTTGAGCAATGTTCAAGGAATATTTAAGACAAAGGAAACTATTTACTATCTTACAATTAAACTTAAATTCTACAAAAGTAGTATTCGAAAGGTTGAAAAGATTAAAACATATCCATAAATTAAGATATATATTTAAAAGTATCAGATATATATATATATATATATATATATAATGAATTACAGATATAGGAATATTCACAGTTACTGGATATACGTAAAAAACGTAAATGGTTCCACAAATGTAGATAGTATCTATATACATACATTTACCTTGTTAATAATGTAATAGTTTAGAATGTATATGAAATTTATACAAAATAAAGTTAACATTTACAGAGATAAACTACGAGGATAGTTTGACAAGTAGTGGAATGACACATAGGTGGCGCTCTAATTGGTGAAACAAATGCACTGTAATTTAGGTTGCCTATTTATATGTTTACATTCCGATATTTAGATAAATAGGTTGATGAGTTTATTTTTGACAGCTGATTGAGAAAGAAGCAACACGTCGTTTTGTTAAAATGGAGAAAGCAAAGTATCGTGCAGTGATTAAATACTTCGTAATTAAGGGTACGAAAGCTACCGAAATAAAAGATGAGTTACGGGAAACATTAGGTGAATCTGCTCCATTATCCGCCACAATAAGTAGATGGGTAAATGAATTTAAACGTGGTAGAACAAGCTGTGTTGATAAAGCGCGCTCTGGAGCATCCAAAATCGTGACTTCTAAGGAAATGATTATAAAAATCCATAATATTATTACGCAAGATCGACGACTCAAAGTGAGATAGATAGCAGACATGGTAGACATTTCAACAGAACGAGTACACCACATTTTAACGAAAGAATTGGGCCTTTCCAAGCTTTCGGCAAGACGGGTGCCGCGATTGCTTACGATTGATCAAAAGTTCACTCGTTTGCGCATTTCCAATGAGTGTTTGGACCTTTATAAGCGGATTCCGGTTGATTTTTGTAGGCCATTTGTTACTTGCGATGAAACTTGGATACACTACAGTACACCCGAGACTAAACAACAGTCGAAACAATGGTTAGAACATGGTTCTGCACCTCCAAAGAAAGCGAAAACTACTTTATCGGCAAACAAGGTGATGGCATCAATTTTTTTGGGATTCAAAGGGCACTTTGCTCATTGATTACCTTCAGAAGGGTACCACAATAAACGGACAATATTATGCAGAACTTCTATAAAAATTAAATGTTGAGATTCGCGACAAACGGCCAGGAATGGCAAAGAAAAACATTGTGTGTCACCAAGGCAACGCTCCCTCGCATACCAGCACAGTTGCGATGTCCAAAATCCACGAGTTGTATTTCCAATTAGTACCGCAAGCACCTTATTCGCCCGATCTAGCCCCTTCCGACTTCCACCTTTTTCCAAAATTGAAAACGGCAATAGGTGGAAAGAAATTTTCGTCTAACGACGAGCTTATCATCTTCGTAAATGGGTATTTTGCAAGCCTTCCGGAATCGCATTTTAGAGATGGCATAAGGGCATTGGACCACTGTTAGAATAAATGTATTGCTCTTTTAGGAGAATATAAATGAAAAATAAAAATTATTTTGTATTTAAAAAATTCGTTTTTCTTTTCCATTCTCACTACTTGTCGAATTATCCTCGTAAAGCACAAAGAAGAATTTTCAACAGTAAAATCTTAGAAATATTAATAGATTTAAAAGATTTCTAAAAACATCCTTATTTTGGTAAGTAAAAATTCACATAGATGAGGATTGTATAATTCAGTTTTATTATATAAAATTAATGTTTTATTTATACAGTTTAAAAAAAATAAATATAAGTAAGATTTTATTCTTAAGAGTTAAAAGACTAACTCGTTATTAATAACAGTTAAATATTCCAGCCCAAATATTTAAACTTTGCTTATATTTATTGTTTTTATTAACTATCTTGCTGATGTAATTAATCCCAATGAACTGTTGTTTGCTGGCGAAGATATATCTCCATATCGGTAATACAAATGATTATGAAATTGGTGTGCAAGAAACAACTTGCCTTTGAATTCCATTGAATATAAAGTAAATTACATTCACTAGAAAATTGGATTCTATTTAATATAACTACTTGTTGCTCGAATTGACTAATCGGGTGCGAGTTGAAAACGCTAAATATTTGGGAGTTAAATTTGACCTAAAACCCCGTTCTCTTAATTTTATCTTTTTCATAAAAGAGCTAATGAGTATGAAATTTATAGAGTTTGTGTTTGTATTTTTAACTGCCTTAAATGCCGAAGCCTTAGTTATATTATAATTTTGTTGCTAACTAAGAGGTTTGCAAAATTTAACATAAATCGATCGGTTGTATAATTTAATTGGAAATTCATTTACAATTACATGTAATATTAAAACACGTGCACGTAAATGCAACAAAGAACACTCAATGTCAAACAAAATTTTAATATTTATCACCCGTCAGCACATTGCAAACCGACTTAATAATTTATTATATTTCATTAATAACCGGCCGCTTAAGTATGTGCAGTCGTGTTTAATAAGAAGAGTAGTTTCTGTAATTGGTAAGGTGTGGGTTGTGGTGGCACATGTACTTGCCTCAATTGCGCTGGATAATGGCGCCTGGACTTTCAATGAAGTGATTATTAGTTAAAGGAGAAGACACGAGCTCGCTTTGTACACACAAACGACATTAATTCGGTTTTATGAAGCATACCACGGACTCCCACTACGACAACTGCGTGCTAAGAATTGCATTTAAGACGACGACGCATCAATGACTCAGATGTAATTATGTCCTGGAAGCGCTTAGTCACATCGTTGTGCTGATATTCATGATTATTGTAATGATAATAGAGTATAAAATGTAAAACAGTGAATTCTTCTGCAGTAACTTGTCTGAATAAACATTGATATTTTTGAAACATAATCATTTACTAAAACTTCAATCAGTCTAACTATTTACACAGTCCAAAATATCAAAATTTTCCGTTTTTCTCGAATATGTTTCATTGAATTTTGCGTATTTGAAACTGCTCAACTGTGATACTGTTCACTAAAATTTTATTTTTTCCGAAAACGTTTACATTTTAACATTCTCGTTGGTACAATAACATAAAAATGGAAAAGCATTTATATATTTTGTATAAAATAGAATAAAGCTGCTTAATTGCAAGTTTTGCCACACTTGCAACAAGTTTTCCTTTCCTTTTTTGATAATCGTGATAAGTAATATACAGAAAGCAGAATTCTTCTTTAATTCAAATTAGGGTCTATTCCTGTTAGGGATGAATGTTTGAATACTATCAAGATTCCTTCATATTTGGTTTGTTATCTCTTGCCATTCTCATTCAATCTCGAGAGGTGGTAATTCTATTATCTTCCTCCATCAACAATCCATTCGTTTACCAGTTAAATGCCTGCAAAGTCAACAGTTATAACACGCTTGTGCTTCTCCTGTTAGTTCTCGCTACATTGTTCTCCTCAACTCATTCACATACCAAATCTGGTAATGTAGATATCGTCGTTGTATGTAAATAGTTGTATAGAAGAATATCGTGTTGCGGAATTGTAATTGTAGAATTACAATTTTTTAGTGTTATGTAATGAAAATGAGTAAATTGCAGTGTATTATATTACAATGATAAAACGCAATGAAATTATTAATAAACAATTAATAAAATTTAATGACGAATATATCAAGAAATAAATTTACTTCTGCCCCCCAGCTAAATGAACTTCTAAAATTAATTGTTTGCCCTGAAAAAAAAGTAATTCTAATTAAGAATGAATGTTATTTTCCCGAAGATATAGTATGAATAAACTAAATTCTATTAATAAGGGATTCAAAAAATTTGTCATAATCGAAATAAACTTTAAATATAAATAAAAACGCCAATAAATTCTAGTAAGGGCAGAAACATTTGCTCTTAGAAATTATGAATTCATGTCTTTATTAATAGAATTAGCTTAAAAATTTCCGTAGTATTCTTCTTAATATGCTCCTTTCTGATGTTTAAGTTTTTCTTTGAATAATCTTTGTATTCGATTTGACTTCTGTTCCATAAGACAAAACGGATATTATTACATCTCTGTATATTCTAGTTTTTGTTTCCTGCATGCAATATTTATTTTTCTATGTGAGGTCGTTCATATATGCAATATCTTGTTCAATTATGTTGTTATTTATCAAAAGTTTACATCTTAAGGGTTCGGAGGAGATTGTGATCGATTTTGTTTTACCTTTTATTAATTTTATGTTGTATTTATACCCAATATACTTTATTAAAATGAAACAGTTGTCATATATCTATTTTATGTTTATCTTCTTCCATTCCATACCTTTTTTAGGCATATTCTTATTTCTCACTGTGATCATCTTCATTTCAGCTATCCTATTTCGGAACTGTTCGCTATTTCTTTGATTTCGTTGTACTTTAGGTAGGTGGTACGGACAAAGAAATAGGGTTTGAAGCAAGGTCAAACTTTACTTCTTTGTCCGTACTTGAAATGTACTTTAAGTTTCACTAATTATCGAGTTGACAATTGAAAGTAGTATTATAATATTATAAATTATTGGTGATTAATACTATTAAGGCATTGCATTTTCAAAATTTGACATTATTAGTATTTGTTCTACAAATAAAGATAATAGAGCTATAGTTCCATTGTTCGTGAAGGAGTGTATTTGACGAACATTTAGTAAGCGGTTATAGTTTCGCTCGTCCAATTTAGCTATTTCCTCTGGAGTTTACATCAAATTTTCTATCAATGGTTTCAAAAAGAACAGTGCTAGTAACACAGTCGAATAACAAGTAAAGTTACTAATTGTATGAAAAATTTTAGCACCTGAAATAATTTCAAATGTTAAGAAAGGTTTTTACGATAGAATTGGATAATATATTTGGATTGAGTAATACATTTCAACATTTCCTAGGGTAATAATAGTATCAAAACATGATTGTTTTCCTTATTTTCGTGAAAAATATGCATACTACTTTACGTAAAAAACAGCAGAATCGGTTTTTAGTTAAAGTTTCGAGATTTAATAACTGAAAGTTGATATGCCACATTAATTTTCGTATTCTGTATACGTATTTCGACAACAAAGTTTTCAACATCAGCAGATAATTAAACAGTGTCGTGTCGTGTCGTGTTGTCCAAAGTAAACATGAATCTGAAAAAGAGGTGTGTTTTGAGTAGTTGTTTCAAAAATACTGCTACAACTATTAAGAGAGAAACTTAAAATTATGGGTGAAAAGTTTCGATTCTGTCTTGATATGTTAATACTTTATAGAGAAGTTATAAGAGGAGTTTAAATGGCTGATTAAGTAACCTGATTGTGCAAGCTGGACTGTAAGCCAAAAACGACGGTGGCAGAAGATTTTTTACTGTAATACGATGATGGCTATTTTATGTACTTGAGTTATGCAAACCTACGGCTAGAGAATGTACTGCATTTGTCTACTGAAGGCAACACAAGAAAGCTTGTGTAATATATGTAAAAAGCAAATCAGAAAGGAAATAATATATAGAGAACGTGACATCCCCCTTCGAAGAACTATTTTACAGCTTATGATTCCAAAAAATTTCACAATTATTGAAATTTTTGTAATATAAAGTTCTTGGTCAAAAAAGTACTTCGTTGTATAGCAAACCAAAATAAAGAGTTTTGTGAAAATTATTTATTGAAATGTATTGAAAAATTTACTAATATTTCGTTATTTCACCCATTGCTCTTGTCACTACTGGCACTTTCTTCAACATACTTAACGTAAGCTTTTATTAACTCCTGAATCATGCGATTATCTTGAATATTGGTTTTAATTCTTAAATGGTGCTATTTTTTCTTGAATAAACTACTGCTACAATACGCTCCATATATTTCTAATAGCGTTTAGGTTGGAAAAATATTCCGGCTAAGAAAGCACTGGCAAATTCACTGACTCCAAAAATTTTATCATAGATTTTGCTTTATGACAAGGAGAATTATCGTGCAAGAAGATATACGGGTCTTCATTAGGGTACAGTTCATCTAAATATGAGAGCAGAACTTCTTGCAACACGTGTTTGTATTGTCTTTACTCCATTATCTCTCCATAGTAATACAGAGACTTATGACTTATACTTTTGATTCGTCATTGAAGACAATCTAGAAGTTCAAGAATCACTTCAGATTTTTATCGATTTGATTAATTAATAAATGGATATGCTCTTATTTCATCTTACTTTTCTCCAGTTCTCTATTGTGAAGTTTTGTCCATCGGAAAGAAGTTTTCTTCGTTACAATCGTTGGCTTGGGTTTTTAACTGAACATCTACATTTTAAGCCACCCTCATACAAGCGTCTACAATTTACATCTATAATTCCTGTCCTTCTTCAGAGAGAATTTGTTTGATACTTCTACTTGATTGTCTACTGTTTTCTCCCGTTAATTTTATGATATTCTGATGGAGCCGACTTGTAATTATTCTCTTTCTGTCATAAAACGCGCGTCCGGTACTTGTACTAGGAAAATTTTCTTTAATTAAAGCAGCAATACGTTGCACTGTTCAACACTAATTGAAGAATATGCGGAATTTCTCTTTTAGAGTGCTTTCCTGTATGCAAGTGGAAATATTGCTGATATTACTGAATTATAACAATGATGTTTCACAATGCCCTTGAAAGAACCCCCTCACGATAGGTAAGAAGATTAGTGGAAGATTGATGCCTAGTACAGAGGTATTACCGAAAAGTGCAGTTTTTCCTATAAATAATAGTACATAGAATAAATATACTAAATAAATATTAGATAGCCATATCTTCCAGTTTCGCTTGTTTTTGAATTATATTAGTTGAAATAAAGAGAATTTAATTATTTTAATTTTAATTATTATTCTGGCCAGGAACTGTATGTATTCAAGTAATGGATTACTGCGGAAGCTACATTGGCTTCAACTTCCTTTAAATTTTCTAAGCCCATATTAGCTACTATGTGATCTATTATCTGCGCTATATTAACATGACAAAGAATCAGAAATTTTTTAATTCATGGTTCTTGTAGATGGTCTATACTTAAGTAATTACATACACACTTTGTTAGTTCAGTTTTTAACGATATGGTTATTACGATAACTATTATATAGTTTTATTATCAGTTTAAAGTTGATATAATTTTATTTGTCTTCATAATAGCACACCAATTCTCGAGAGGAACGATTTTAAGTAATTTCGTACATAATTCCATTACGTAAGTAACGTCAAAGCACTGCCCAGTTTTACGCACGTTGGCGTTTCAAGGATAATTATTATTCACAGAAGAAACCATAGTGTATATAAAGTGCACAAACTTTTGTTCTCATGCATTATGAAACATTACATAAGCAGTTACATGATACAGAAAGGATCCATTGAGCAAGGATAAATACCTCGTATTCATTGAGTTCGCCTACGTGTGGTGATAATAAAGCCGCTGTTAGTTATGTGAGAGTACTGGGTAAACTAAATAAAAAAGTGAAAACCGAAGAGAATAATGATTTATGCGAAATAGTTAAAATATCTTTGGTTTAGTGGTTAAAAGCTATTGTAATTTAATACATCTCTAGCAATTTTTCGTTGAAAGGGCACAGCATATGCGTGAACATGTGAAAATGTATGTATGCCATGTATGTGCATGTACTAATTCTTTTGATGCTTCCAACATAAATTAAAATTAATTGTACTACGATATCAATATAAAAACATAAACAACCTACAAGAGAATTCACATATTACCTCTAATAGACTAGTTTTTTAATGTTCGAAATTATAAAGGAGTGTAACATTCAAAAAAGGAAAACAATTTTCAAATATTTTAACCTGGGAAGAATTGCTGATGATTTAATATTAAATAAATATAAAAAAGGAGGAAAGCCTACAGAATAATTTAGAAGTTTGATATGAATAACTGAGAAGAAAACGAGAAGTTATAAATCGTAAAGTAAACAAAAATAATGGTAGTATCAAGAAAATCTATGAAATTAAACATTATAATAGAAAATGGAGAACTAGTAAGTGAATCAAATCAAATATTTGGGTACGGAAACTAAAACTAGAAGAACTAATGAATAAAAACTAATGCAAAATTAATAAATGCACGGAGTATTACAATTTTTACTAGCTGCATTTTTAATTAATGTACAACATATGAATATTGTTTCATCACACAATGACCTTCAGATATTTAAAATACATTCAATTCTAGTGTACAATGTAGAAACACAAACATATAATTTCGAGGGCTATTTTTAAAACAAGGTCCGTTTTTTACTAAAAAGAAAAATACTGTAAATTTTCATAACCAACATATTTCAATTACTTTTCCACATAATTTACATTTTTGTTCAAACATTTGTCATACCATTCGACAAATTTTTTAATTCTGCTGCCTACAAAGAAGTCCAATCCATAACGACAGTTTTCACTTCTTCGTCGTCGTTCAACTGTTGGCCACCAAGGTACTTTTTTAAGTACTGAAACAAGTGAAAACCACTGTAAGGTAATGGATGGCAAGATATTCCCATCCAAAAGAACTTATTAGACTTTCTACTTGTGTAGGCAGAAAAATGAGGCCTTGCATTGTCATGGAGCAACATCGCACCAGAAGACAGGTGGCCACGTAGCATGTTTTGAATGGCAAGCCGGAGTTTTCTCAAGGTTACACAAAACGCATCAGAATTGAATGTTCTGCCTCTCACTATAAAATTCACTTACAAAGTCCCTTTCCTGTGCCAAAAGAAAGCTGATGCGACCTTTCGTGGTGAAATTGTCTGTGTCGACGATGTGTGCCGCCATTCTATTGACTATTGCTTGGATTCAGAAGTTATGTGAGGCACACAGATCTCATCTCCTGTAACTATGTGTTCTAAAGTTAATCTTCTTGCTGGTCCTAACGAGTCAAAAACAATAAAGTACAGTCCAATCCTCCTGTACGTGATCGTGTGAAAACAGTCTTGAAACATACCGGCAATAGAATTTTTGATACTACAGTTTGTCAGGAACAATGAAAACTTACTTCGAAACCTGTGGAAAATCAATCGAAAACTTTGAAATCGTGAATCGTCGGTCCTCTCGAATTTTCTTGAGCACATTATGAACCAAATCTGTAGAAATTAGAGAAGGTCGGCCTGGGCGTGGCGCATCATGTACATAGATTAACATTAACATTTTCACCCACTTTCGAAATTTATTATCACTCATAGCATTATTGGTGCTGTCAAGCTTCTTGTACTCAAGAATTACAGATCACATAACACAGAAGTATACAGACAGACGATAGGCTGCAATGGCGTCTAAATGAGCGTCAACCATATTGGGAGCAGACGCCTATGCGCACTGCGGTGATCTTGCGTTATTTTTACTCTCATTGACAAATGGACCTTAAAAAATAACTCTCGTATATACAATAGACACTTTAGCAACATATAATAGTATGATTCATAGGCTGTTTAGCATATCTATGTCAAAAGTTAATTATTAAAAAGAATTAAATATAACAAAACAGATTGCAAATAATAACGGTTAAACACATCAACAACAATCAGATCAAACAAACCCATAATAGCAGAAAGTTATGGGTGTTCCAGGTTAAAGCGTGGTATGTTCAGGTGCTTAAGTTGGCCAAACAGAAAGAGCTTTAAACAAATTTACTTATATAAGAACACAGCAACTCATAAATAAATTTAAAGAGACGGATTCTTTTTTCGCTTATCATTTAATTAATAACAATCATAGATCAAATTTTGGATATAACGTAATTTATACGAGTATAAAAAACAAATGACATAAACCAAGTTTATTATTATGTTTAGAAAGTAATAAACTTGTCAAATAATTTAATAAACGAACAAACTGACCTAAACGATACTCCGTTGTCAAGTCTGTTTAGAAAATAAAAAGTTTTATAGCACAGCAGCACATGCTTTCCAAAACATTTTTCAAACATTTCATTGCAAATTTAGTTTTATTATGTATTATAATGAAATATTATTCCCTTAGTTTCTACACTGTACACTAAAATTTAATCTATTTTAAACATCTGAAGGCACGTGTGGTGAAACAATTGTCATGTATATTAATTAAAATTAAAATTAGTGAAAATTGTAACACTGTATTTATTAATTTAGTCATGAATTTTTAATAAGTAATGGCTGAATCAATACAATACTAATGCGAAACAATTTTTTTCACTAAATGAATCAGTATTTTACATGGTGCGTTATGGACGCTGAACAAACAACGAAGAAGAAGAATCTAAGCAAGCAAGATGAAAATATTAAAAAGAATTGTCGATAAGGTATTGAAAACTGAAATAAGACAAAGTTTGAGAATTAAACCTTTATTTGTAAGAATAAGGAAATACGTTTTGAGATTGTTCAGACATATATTAAGAATGTCAACGATTTACTAAAAAATTTGGAAGATTGAAAGATATAATATATAATTTTAACGGAAACATTTTGGTTTCCATTTCTTCCAAAATCCCTTCATGCGTCTCACATTTTTTTTGCTGAAACTAATTCTTGCATTACAAAAGTCAATACACCTTTTTATATTATAATATTTATGATTTTATCGCTGCAACTTGTTCGAGTATCTTACCAATGCCTTTTTCCACAGTGTATTGTATCTGCTGAAGATGGGCAGTGTCAGGGTGAAAAGTGTATCCCTCTTGTTTCCCTAGTTATTTGTTAACTATAATTAATTACAAAAGTAATAATGGCGAGAATAAATCGCCCGTGTTGTACATAACTACTGAGGCGTCTAACTAAAATAGTGATGCGTTCAAATTGTAAGCGCAAATTGAATCTTACCTGCTATTATCAGCATCTATACTAAACAACAAATCGTTTCTTTAGTTATTCAGAAGATTCTGACGTTATAAATTTAATGGAAGTCTGGTTTTCAGATGATATATTTGCTTCAGAATATTTTTCACCAAGTTGTTCCACTTTTAGGTGTGCCCGCAAATTCCAGAGTACTGGTTAATGACATTATGGCGGCGTTTTATTCGCAATGGAGAATTCTATTATAGGCTACAATCTAGACATCGCTACATCGTTTATAGTAGAGCATTTCTGTTTAACTATTATTTATAATTAATTATTAAAAACAATAGTGTGTCCAATACTCAAGAGCGGTGCCCACTCAAGTGTAGAGAGTTATAAGTCCTTACTCTAACACTTGATAAAAGTCATTGAAAAGTCTCTGTATATTAAGCTGTATCCATAAATTACACCTCAAATATAGCTCTAACAACAGATTGATACTGTGTAAATCGACATCGCCAAAGCAATCGACAGAATCGACCACGAAATTTAAATCAATATATTGAGAAAATTTTGTTTCTGAAATCCATTGCTTTTCTTTCCCAACTCGCACCTCTATAAAAGAACGCACATATTATGCAAATTCAGACGTTCCTCAAGGGACGAAACTCGGACCTATGTCTTTTCCTTTGTTTTTTAAGAATTTCCTAGACATTCTCGAATGCGAAAAATTGGCGTTTATCAATGATTTGAAGATTATAAATTTTATCCGAATCATAGAAAATTGTATCAAGCTTCAGGTTGGTAAAAACAGAATTAAATTATGGCGCGATTGAAATAATTTTGAAATGAATATAGGAAAGTGTAGAGTGATATCGTAATCTGGGAAAAATGATCTCAAATATTTACAAAAGTGATGAGATATTGCGTTCCACGTCCGTTACAGATCAGGGAATATATTTTTGGCAATATCTCTACCAAAAACACCTATCTATAAAATATTTTATTTTACCCGCATGCGATCGAAGTACAGGGTCTTTCATTTAGCGCTTTCTAAATTTAAATTTAAATAAAACAAAGTGTGTGTGAGATATCAGCGAAATTTTTTATTCGTTTGAAGGGCCTGTCGATGCCATTATGTATGAAATATAACTTCGTGCAAATGTCCGGCGCGGCTTCGCTGGGTGGCGCGCATGCGAAAGGTCCAATTTTCTATAGCTCTGGCGCATAAATCGGGATGTATTGGACTGATGGCATGGGTTATGTTGGCTCTGAGGGCCGTTGTGGTTTGTGGCTAATTCGCATAGACCTGCGACTTAAGAAAACCCCACAAGAAAAAGTCTAACGGGCTCAAATTGCACGATCTCGGTGGCCAGTTCACATCACCTCCACGTGAGATGACCATGCCCTCAAATCGCTCGTGTAGAATGTCCAATATGACATGAGTTGTGTAGCACGTAGCACCAGTTGAAAGCACGTGTCGTTGGTGTAAAAGAAGTTGATAATCTTCGACGTATAGCCCTCGCCGTTGACGGTGATGGCCTGGCCAACGTCGTTCTCAAAGAAATATGGACCGACGACGCCGCCAGCCCAAAATCCACACCAAACAGTGACTTTTTCAGGATGCGTTGGACGCCTTTGGATCTCATGTGGATTGGTATCGTCCCATATTCGACGATTTTGTTTGTTGAAGTAACCATTCACCCAGAAACAGGCCTCGTCGCTGAAGATGATTTTTTGATGAAAATTAGGGACAATTTCCAATTGCTCCAGGGCCCATTCAACGAATACATGTTGTTGTCTATGGTCGTTTACCTTCAGCTCCTGGGTTAGTTGAATTTTGTTCGGGTACAGGCTCAAGTTACGACGCAAAATTCACTAAGTTGTGGTCTGCGAGAGGCCGAGTTCTTGCCAGCGACGTGAAATTGACTGTCTCGGATTCTCCTGCACACTCTCACGGCGATGTTTTCGGCAGATCTTGCGTTTCGTCGTCGTACGGGTGTTGGTTCATTGTTTACTGAACCAATGGACTGAATCCACCACAGTGCGAATAGTCCTCTGGGTAGGACGATTATGATGACCGGAGAATAGGCGAAGCGCGCGGAACGTTGCCCGAACAGAACACTGAATAAATGACAGCCAATTCTACAGATGTAGCTTCAACAATATGTCCGCTATCGACTGTCAAATTTCGGAAGACCCGTTAGAATACGGTTCAGCGGTTTCTCATTTACATAATGCAATATAGAGAGGGTTCAACGTCGGTTACTGAAATATTTGTATTACGGAATGGGAGGTATTTATCTCTCATGAGACAAGAACTAAGCGACCCACTGTTTTTGTACAACATAATGGATAGTAAGATATATTGTACACCACCGCCTGCTTTTAGTACCTCATTTGTCTTCTAGACACTGTCTAGAACATATGCCTTTGTACACCATGTTCAGAAATTTCAACTCCATATTTGGATAATGTCATGTCAACTTGTGAGAATTTTTGATGTAAATCAGAACTCGCTCACAAAATTGGCCCCTGCTGGTAAATGAGTATGACTGATATTATAATTTTAATTTTTGTTAGCAAATCAAAAATTGTACTACGAATTTCTTGTTCATTGACACTTTTACCGTCAAAGTTTCAGGTATTCATAGTGTTTATTCAAAAACGATTAAAATTGATATGGACTTATCGTGGAGTATTTTTACGAAACAATTTATCGTATCCAGAAATTCATATCAATATTTCCAATATATTATATAATTTTACCACTTCATATCAAGCAATTATAAACTAGTCTCATAGTTTTAAATATGACAAAAAGTCTTAGGGCATATACCAAGAATAGGAGCGCCGAAGATGGTCGTGATAAAAGAATAGGTTGATTGTTCCGTAAAACGAAGCCAAAGAATTCATGGAATGCACGAAAACTTTTCTATTTGACTGTATATAAAAAATCTTTCCTTTGGCAATTTACATAATGCACTTAAAATTAAAAAAGCATGTATTAAGTATGTATATATAATAAAATAGACTACAAAACATCGCCTGCACGATGCAAAGAAATGGTTAATAAATATGTAGTTAATTCGAAAATGTCATACGGTATTTATATTGGTTTAAAGTGTATTTAAATATATAATGCATGCTAAAATTTACTGAAAACAATAATAATAATAATCTTATTTTTTAGTATTTTTTTATAAGGTTAAATGGTACAGCTTTTTATTTTTCGTTCGAAATTAATCATCTGACTCTATCAGTATACAAGCTCTCTGTATACAAGCTGAGTATACAAGCTATTTAAACCAGAATAACGCAATAAAAATTGTTACAATTATTGTAGTTCAAAATTTTTAGGTGGTTTTCACTAAAAACTCTGTTCAAATTAACATCGTTAAATAAAACAAAAAAATAATAATATACACTCTTGTGTAAGAGAAATGGCCACCTTACGAATAATTTATAAAAATCTTAATTCAAAAATAAATATTATGTATTTTATTTTATTATTATTAAATGGTAGGACTAGATTTACATGCTACGGTCGTCTGCGATGAGCTAGCTACAAAACGCTAAAAGCTAGACAATGTGCAGGCTTCCTTCATTTTGCAAAATAATAATTGTCACAAATTACTTATTTGTGTCTAAAATTATAACAAATATATAAAAAACAAGGGCCTCGATTCGATCTTCAGAATTCACAGACTGAAGTTTAGATTTGGTTTAAACTTACATACATATGGAAATAATTTTTATCTTTAATATTTTTATGTACTATTCTTTTCTATTGCACGCCACTGCAATTTATCATTGGAATTTATTGACTATAACTTTCAGAAAATAAAATAAGGTATTCAGCTAACATCATATTCGTTCAACAATTTAATATACATTTTTATATGCTTTATTTTGTAATAGCTACTGTTAATACAATAATAATTAATATCAATATAACTACGAATCTATTTACACTTTACAGTTTCAAGTTGTTATAAAAGGGAAAAAGAACTTAAAAAGCTATCTCGATTATTATTTCGTTGACCGAAGAATTCCATTCAACTTGAAAGAACAACTCTGCAAAATGTACACTAATTGAAAATACGAATGCAATTGATACATTTCCGATGCAATAATTTTTGCACAACACGTCTATTAAGTTAATGTTTCTTATTAGCAGAAATACACAGTTTTGCTTGATTCTATCTATATTAGCATACAAGTGTTTAGTTTTTAGCATTCACGAGTAGAAATTTAAATGCATCTTTACGATAAGGAAATTTTAATACGTAGAAATGTTCGTTTTATATGTAGAAGAATGCGGCGTTACATTTTCGTATCGGTTATTCAAACCCACCTCTTTAGGTAAACGTCTGGAATTAAACGTATGATATAGCTCGTAGTTTTGTGAAAAGAATTATGAAGATATTGATATTAACAAAGCTAATTAATACTTATTCCCTTATTTTGTTAAAACAGATAAGTAATTTACAGAATTTTAAATGACGAATAATAATTTTTGTGAGATTTCCAACCAACCAAAGTAACTTAAATTGTTACTTTTGGTTGGTTCTTTTAAAATAAAATCTATAAATTCATATAGATGTAATAAAAGTACCTATAGTAAAAAATCTAGATGTAAAAATATACTTAAGTAGACAATAGCTCGCCCACGTGTATATAATTAACTTCAGATGCATTGTGCATTTAATTCTATTAATTGTATTAAGAAAAAATGTATGTCATATAATAAATTTACGGCCATTAGAACATAAATTTCCTCTTGTCTTGACTGGTACGGATTTCAAATGGAAAATATTCACTCACCGTAATTACTTATGCAAACCGACATAAATTTTTCAAAGTTGGCGTCGTTGCAGTCAAGTGTTCAAGTGTGCAGTTTATACAATTCTAAGAGAACGTGTATATTATGCTTGTACATTCCAAGACAAATGTGCGTTTGCATTTAAAACAAATAAACACAGACAGTGCAAATGACTACACCATATTGCGCATATGCTTTTGTGAAATACACAAGCCTTCGTCCTTACCGATTTTCCAAAAAAAATAAAGATTTAACACTTTAAAGCAATGTAACGATTAATTTTCACACTAACTGTTAAAATAAAATATCTCAACACAATAACTGACCGAGCAAGATGCTTTAAGGAAACCTATTTTCTAAATTAGTATTCATATTTGGTGCATCTAGTTTAATATTATTATCGTGGACTACAAATACAATTAGTATGGCTAATAGAAAAATACGTATAATAATTTTAAATCAATTTAAGGAAAATATAAGAGTTAGAACATTGGTCCTTTTGTTTTATTTTTAACGAGCAGTTATATTACCTGACTAGACACTCAAGAAAAAATTAATTGTCGATGTTCTAATCCATATAGTGCGATTACTTGCCTCAAATTTATTTTAATATAATGTATACAGGACTATAACACATGGATCAATAAGTCCCGAGACTAACCCATAGATGGCGCTCGTAGTAAACCAGTAACCACGTCTTTCTAGAGTACTAACCTTTGCTTGAAACGTGTCAAAATTTTAGTTGATCGGACCAGAAACAGCTGAGTTATCGAGGTTGGCGTAAAGTCGTTTTGTAGTTTGTTTAAACAATGGAAAAAACCGAGTTTCGTGTTCTGATAAAACATTGTTTTTTAATGGGTAAAAACACCACGCAAGCAAAACAATGGACTGAAAAATGTTACCCGGACTCTCGTCCATCAAAAGCAACGATTTGTCGGTGGTTTGCCGAGTTTAAACGTGGTCGTACCGACACAAATGACGCGGAACGCTCGGGTAGACCTGTGGAAGCCGTTACACCGGAAAATGTGAGTGAAGTGACAAAAATTATAATGAAAGATCGTAAAGTGAAGCTCCGTGAGATTGCTGAGATGACACAGATATCATATGGAAGTGTATTTACTATCCTTCATGAAAAATTGAGCATGAAAAAGGTTTTTTCCAAGTGGGTGCCGCGATTGCTTTCGATGGAACAAAAACAGCAACGAGTCGATGATTCAGAAAGCTGTTTATCGCTATTTACTCGCAACAAAAAAGATTTCTTGCGTCGTTACGTGACCATGGATGAAACATGGATACATCACTACACTCCAGAGTCGAAGCGGCAGTCATCTGAGTGGCGCACAGCTGGTGAAAGCCGTCCGAAACGTCCGAAAACGCAGCAGTCAGCTGGCAAAGTCCTGGCGTCAGTTTTTTGGGATACACATGGCGTGATTTTCATTGACTACCTCGAAAAAGGTAAATCGATCAACAGTGATTATTATATTGACTTACTGGTGCTTTTGAAGGAGGAAATCGCAAAAAAACGACCGCACATGCAGAGAAAAAAAATCCTTTTTCACCAAGACAATGCACCCTGCCACAAGTCAATGAAAACAATGGCAAAATTGAACGAATTGGGTTTTGATCTCCTTCCCCACCCCCCATATTCGCCAGATTTAGCCCCCAGTGACTACTGGCTCTTTGCTGATCTTAAAAAAATGCTCCAGGGAAAAAGATTTGGCTCAAATGAGGAGGTCATCGCTGAAACTGAAGCTTATTTTGAAGCGAAAGATAAATTTTTTTATAAACATGGTATTGAAAAATTGGAAAAGCGTTGGAACCATTGTATCACCCTAAAAGGTGATTATGTTGATGAATAAAAAAAAAATTTGCAAAAAAAATGTTGTTTTCATTGTTAGTCTCGGGACTTATTGATCCATGTGTTAAATGTTACTTACCACAATACAAAGTATTGTATTCCAATTTTGTAACTTTTCTTATGGTGACAGGAGAAGCTTGGTTAATTTTTTATATTTATTTCGAAAATTATAGCAGTGCAATAAAGTGTCTTAATAGAAAATCCTAAATTGCATAAACTCGTAATCTGTAGTTCAATTCAAAATTTATTTTCTCATGGATTGAACTCATTTCAAATTTTGAATAAAATTTTGAGTGGCAATACTTCGACAACTACGACTTGTCATTAGGTTATACACTTTAATCGTGGCAATATCGAAAATAATGTATGACCGGGCTTATCAAAAACTGTAGCATCAGAAATTATGAATTTTGATCAAAAATAGGCGAACGTCAAGCAGTAATTCGAAACTGTGTACTAAAAATTCATCTGATTTTCTGAGAAGATTTATTACAGTTGATAAAACTTAGTTTCACCTTTATGCTACTAAATTCAAATGATAATTTCAACAGTGTATACATCATGATAGTACTCCTTTGAAGAAAGCTAAGACGCTTTCATTGGTGGGTAAGGTATTAGCTGCGATTTTTGGAATTCAAAGGGAATAGTTTTCATAGACTATCTAACAGGGAGCCAAGCAACCATAGAAAGTCTCAAAATATCTGACAAATTCTTATAACAACATAACAACATAAACTTCAACGATTTTTTCAAATTGGATAACTTATTTGACAAGGACAGTAGAAAATGACTTTTTAGCATTTAAGATGTGGTATAACATCGACAACAGGAGCGTTAAATTTCCAATGTCGTGGAAACGAAATATCATTAATAGGACCAATATTCAGGACACGATGTCGGTTTGTAAATAGAACGATTCCACGGAAAAATTATTTTGCCATGAATATCTATCGTTATTGCATATTTATATTGGTTTCTAATAAGTAATTTCCAGAATATAAATGGAAAGCTCCATTTTGTCTATGCATAGTAATTTATTTATTTTATCATATATTACATATTCACAACTATACTTTATTTCAAAGGTTTACATCGTCTGAATATTAATATAAGGCAAAATTACTATTAACCTTGATTAAGTCTCAAATTACCCAGTATCATTGCATGAGGTACAGTAAATTTAAATTACTAGGAAGAAGTGGAGAAATTATTGAAGCGTCTCTCAATATACAATTTAATTTATATTAGAAGATATTTAAGAAACTATATACATATATGTATTTGCATATAAAAAGGTGAATCAAATATAAACCGGAATTTTAATATTCTCTTTACTAAACCATTCCAAAAATAAAAATTAACGAAGATATTTTTCTACAAATCTTTTGATTTGAAAACATGTTTCTACCAACAGATAGGAAATTTCTATATGCCGCTGTCATAGAGAGAAGGTGTCTGTGACTGTAGGCAATTGCGCTCAAACGCTTCGAAGGAACATCGTCCTCGAACCTCTGACCTCTAAAAACTTCTTTTAACGGACTAAACATATGATAATCATAAATTGGTACTGTAGGAGGGCGTTTCAGTTGCAATTTTCGATTTTAGGTAAAAAGGCGAGACCCATCTTGTAGACACGAGATCGTTAGTAATGACTGCTTAAGCACTGCGTTAGCTTATTCCGCCATTAGAAATAATTTCAGAAACGATTTATCGAAGGTTGTTCTCGAAGAATTGATGAATCCCAGAAGATTTTCCGTAGTCACGCCAGTTCCCAACTGATGATAATGATACTGGTTTTCGATATCTTGTCGTCCTTCTAAAAATTTATTGCGCACTATTACACTGACATCGTAGATGCGGTGGTGCATGGCTAGCCCTGAGAGAATACCGTCTATATATTCCTACATATGACACTTACCAGGTTGTTCAATAAGTTTTGTAATTCAATAAGATTTTATGAAGAAATACATTTCATTAATCAATATCACCTCCCTGAACTTCAATATACTTGTTCCAGTGATCTTCAAATCTATGGATTCCATCCCTGAAGTGAGGATCCGGAAGTCTGTCGAAATACACTTCCATTGCTACTATTACTCCTTTGTTCGAAGGAAAACGTTTTCCATGCATGAATTTTTTAAGATGTGAGAACAGCAAGAAGTCAGAACGAGCTATATCTGGCGAATGGAGTGGATGCTGCAACTTTAATTCATTGATATTCGCGATGGTTTTTAGGCTGCGTGAAGGGGTGCGTTGTCTTGATGAAAAATGATTTTTTCTGTGAACCATATCTTTTCTCACGAATTTGTACATCCAACTGCTCTAAAAGATTACAATAATAATCTGAGTTTATTGTTTTACGAATCTGGAGCTAATCCACGAACAAAATTCCTTTTGCATCCCAAAAATTACTGCTAATACCTTCTTGGCCAATTTACGAACCCAGTGCTTCGGAAATTTACGAACCCAGTGCTTCGGAGCTAAAGTACTGAGCTCACACCACTACTTAGCTACTTGTTTTGATTGGGGATCATGGTGATAGACCCAAGTCTCATCCATAGTAATGAAACGATGCACCAAATCGTTTTAATTCTTTCTAAAACGCTTCAAATGTGGCTGAAAAAGTCGAATTCGAATACTTTTGTTCCATTGTTAACGAATGCGGCACCCATTTTGTACAGTTTTTTGAAACCCAAAACTTTAGCTGAAAGCTTTCACTGCTTACTAAATATCTCTCTCGGTTAATCGACAATCCATATCTTGTATTTTTGCTATGTGTCGATGTACTTTTTGAAAGTCTTGTACGATCACTTTTAAATTCAGCAACCCATCTCTCTACGTTTCTAATCGAAGGTGAAGAGTTCTTATACACTTTTAATAGTCGTTCGTGAATTTGTTTTGGTGCTACTTTCATCACTGCGTAGTATCCAATTTCTTTCATTGTAAAAAAATACTGTAACCAGTCAACTTTGAACACCTATAAATGTACGAACGAGAAAATATAAAATGAAAAAACTTCACATGCGTTCATAGAAAAGTAGTACAATTTTTAGACAAATAAAACGACGAAGCTAATAGCGCCATCTGTTATCGAACGACAAAACTTATTGAACAATCTGTTAAAAGCCGCATTCCGATCTACTCACTACAAAGCGCGTAAAATGAAAATTTCGGTTTATATTTGATTCACCCTGATGTCTACAATTTAGAGCTTAATACTAAATTATTTTATCTCAAGGAATTTTAAATTATTTTTGTATAATTTATTATTAGTACTTGTATAGTACATAAACGACTAAAATATATTTAATATTATTATTTTACATTTTGTTATAATACAATATGAAACTCTAGCAAATTCATTGCGATAGCATTCGCAAGATTTCCCTGCATTACCGAGTTGAAACTAGCAATATTTAATTCGCTGGTACTCGATAATAACAATTTATTACCCAACACATTTGTCATTTAAAGCATAATTTTGTTAATTCACTAACAGATAATATAAAGCGAATGGTAAACTTAGGTAAACTTAATTATAAAGCAATATATCGTACGCATCTACTATAATCTAATAAAAACAAACCAAAAGAGAAAGGAAAAAGATTTAAATTATTTTCTGAAGTTGCAAGCTAAAATTCAATGTTTGCACATTGAGCTAATAAATTTTAGTCACAAATGTGTTATTTAAAAGTTTATAAACAAAGATAATTTTAGATAGTCGTGTACGATCACAAAGAGGTAAATAAACAAATTTTCTTAATCATACGAATAATTGTGAAACAAATAATTTCCATACTTACGAAAATACAATATAAATCTAAGTATATTTTAAAAAAATAAGCAAGTTCATCTAGCTTGTAGATTTCCGCGGTCGTTGTTTATGCTTATTTCACTTAGCCTTTGTTGGGACCACTTCCACAGTACTTCTATTACCAATTTTCGTCGTCACTTTCATGAGATAGCAGTAGTAGCAGTTCATTCCTGAAAATGTCTCGTGCAAATAAATACGAAACGGAAGCGGAAATATCGAGGTCCTTTTCCAGCGAAGAAACCAAGGTGGAATAACCAAACAATCAAGTTTATTCCTAATATACATATTGGAGAAATTGGTAAGAACAGGATTATTCAGCTGACGTGTATTAGCAGTTAGAAAACTGAACAGGGCGAAAAATATGGCGATTAAAGTTGAATTAAATCAAAATCCAATGATCTTAACCAAACTACGACCCTCCAAATGTTGACCATCAATATTATAATTGAATCTCACAAATATTTGTTTTATCGTGGTACTAATAACTTCATGTTTAGAATGAGATTATATATTATTATATAGTCATCTAATACTCAAACTTACTCAAAAATATTCAGATCAACTAGCGTTGAACATTCAAAGGACAAACAATCGGAAACATCTTTACCGAAGAGTAAAAACAGAAGGGGTTCTGAAGTCGAATACTGCTGTATTCAGTTCAACTAAAAAACAGTTGGAAAATGATTTGCCGTAGAGTAATTCAACATGAGGCGATTTATTAAATAAAATCCAGATTGGAGAAGCTGTTTTATATCCGAGATAAACCGAAATCATTAAATTTACTTAAAATAAACAAGTGCTGTACGAGCTAAAAACCTTAGAAAAGTGTATATGTTATATCAACTTAGTACAGATGATAAAGTGTGTTCGATACATAAGCAAAATAACAAAAATTCGAACGAATTATTTGCATGTTATTTTTTATTCATTCATTTATTCATTCTCATGAGTAAATATTTTATTAAATCACAGATATAAAGTATCACTTTCAGCGTCCGCGTCATATGTTCTACTGCGATATGCCAAAAACTATTATGATCAAATCGCCAAAATACAGAATAGGTATGAAGATATGTGTATGTGCAGAATATGTGTAATGAACTGTTGGATGACATAATTAATATTAATTTAACATCTTTAACTGTACAATTAAATGATTGCACTAGGAATTTTCATCGCTTATAGATTATTAATCATTAATATATTTGTATTATAATTCTTTTTATTTTTAATTTTTATATCAACGCGTTTGAGTTAGGACTGTACGCGGCTGGTACTACAGTATTATTATATATCATGGAAAATAAAATCAATACAAAATCTATGATACTGTGTATCTCTGTAAGAAGAAACTTTATTGTTATCATTATTATTAATATCTTTGTATTTTAATGCAGATGAAATTAAGTTATGTTTTATTGTGTTACTATTATTATCTACCAATAAAATGAAGAGACTCATATTTGTTATTGCATACTGTATTAATAAATACTTAGTATTATTTATTTCACTGTTTAATATTAATTAAAATGCTAGTTAAAATTTCATATCGTTACGATCCATATTCTACAGTTAAAATAATTTACGATAATGGTAACATAATTTGCAAGACTGGAATGAGCACAAAAACTAAAACTTTTTGCTAAAATTATTGTAAATTTATCTTTTTGTTCAATCTAGATATTCTATTACATGCATTTGTAATTAAATCTAAAATTGCTATGAAATTATTCCTATTATCCCTTCATTATAACGCGACACTTATAGTACAACTATTCGTAATTAATCATAAGAAAAGTTAACTCTAGCTTTTATAAAATAGGAAGCATCTACATATGTAGTGTATTTTTAATTTAGTTAATGCATGTATAAATGAATTTATAACAGCAATAACAATAATAAAAAAAGACTTTCCATTTACTATATTTTTTATTCATAAAGATTTCAGTGCAGTATATAATTATTATTTATGTCTTCAATAAATAAAAAGAGAATATGTATTTAGTCACCAGCGATAAGAGAATGATATAATGAACGTTGAAAGAGTTGATAAACGAATCTTGTAATTAGTAAGTTCTATTTTTATGCCACGGCGCTGCATCTAAATTGAACATTTTGAATAGCAATTAGTCAGCAAGCGACAAAGAAACAAAAGCAATTTACTACATTTATGGTAATTGTAATATATACACGCCGATAAATACATCATGTGTCATATGAATATGAATATTAATTGAACATTTTTAAACATTGCTTAATTTATGATTTACGTATGTATATTTTGTAATAAAGTACGTAAATACGTGTGTCTAGAGTTAATTATAAATTAAAGATTTCTAGGTTATTCATAGACTTTTTACTTCAATAGCAAAAGTTGAACATATACATATATATATATATATATATATATATATATATATATATATATATATATATATATATACTGTATCTACCAGGACAGATCGAAATGATTGTAGAATTAGCTAGAAAATGGCGCAACGTGCGCATTCTTATCACTTGCTTTGATACGCCATTGCTCATACAATTGCAGTCAAATTTTCTAGCAAGCCTTCGTACGTAACAGTTGCAAAGAAAAAAAAATTAAACCCTAAGAAGTATCATGATCATCTGGCAAACCAAAAATGGCTACAGTTAAAGACACAAATGTCCAAGAAATCGTGATGAATGATCGCTGAGTGAAGTGGAGAGAGATAGTAGGAAAAGCAAACATTTTATATGATCAGATACATTGAATCAGCATTTAGACATGAGAAAATCTAGTACTAAATGGGTTCCGCGTCTGCTGACAATACATCAAAAATGAATAAGAATGACCATTTCGCGACATGTCTAAAATGCAATGAAAGATTTTTTTGCGACGTTTTATATGACTATGAAATGAGCAATACATCATTAGGATCCGTATACCAAAAAACAGTCAAAACTGTGGACAAAACGTTATGAGCCAACTCAAATGAAAGTCAATACGACTACGTCTGCTGAAAAAGTAATAGCTACCGTCTTTTGAAATTTTCGAGGAATAACTTTTATTATCATAATTACTTGCAATACGGAGAGAAAATAACAGACGAGTATTACTCGTTGTTATTTGATTGATTGAATGAAGATATAAAAGACTCATTCTGTAAATAAAAAGTCTTATACTACCATATCAATCCCTCATCCTACATGTCAGCAATAGTGATTACGAGACTATACGAATTATGGGTTCAATCACCAGATTTGGCCTTGCTTTTAAACCTGAAGGGATAGTTGCCCTGAAAGACAACTCAATAATCTTTAAATGAGTATTTCGAGTTTTTTTGAAGAGTTTTAAAAAATGTTGTAGTAAACGGGTAAAATCAAAAGAAGACTGTAGAAAAATGACTACAATTTTTTCCAAAAAATTGTTTCTTTCTGTCTCGTTCTAGATACTGCCTGATCTGTTCTCTTTTCATACCATGCAGACAATTCCATGGAGTAAAGAAAAAAAGAAAGAAAAATAGGTAGTTTAGTAGGAAAACTGAGTAAATTGTCGCAGGAGAAATATGAAATAGAAGTAGTTACTATTTATTATTACCTTATTAGTATTTTTTAAATTCTGACCATATTTTTTAAATCATGGTCATACATGTACGTTTCTTCATTTGAATTTATAATATTTATTTTTAAATATTTGAATCCAAGATATTTCGATAATATACGACAATGATTTCATAGAAGGAGCAAACTAATTAAAGTATTTTTAATTACCTTTCTATTTCGTATAGACCTTCTACTTCAATATATTCAGATCAAGAATGCTTAAGTGTAATACGAGGGTAGTCGTTTATATTTCGGGAACTGGCAACACTGTTAGTGCTATCTCCGATCTGATGATTGCATCGTGAAGTTTGTCATTTTTGACAATATATTTACCTTGACAGTTCTATTATCCAGTCGTTATTTCTATTGTTAACAGTAACTTGAAAATTTTATGTCAGCGAAAAAATGGAATTAACTCGCAAACTTTTTCGTGCAATTATTTTTCGTACCTTCTGACGTGCATTATCTCAACAAGAAAGCATCCATCGACGAGCTGAATTCTTTATGTGGTGATGAAGCACCATCGAAAATTAAACAAAATCGTCCAACAAATGTTGTTGTGTCGGAAAATATTACTGCAGTCTCTGAATTGATAATGCAAGGTATTAGTAACACCAGCGTGTACAAGATCCTGCAAGAACATTTAGCCGTTAAGAAGCTATATTCACGTTGGGTACCACATAATTTGACAACCGTTCAAAAATGAACTCGCGTCGATTGGTGCCAAGAAATGCATAAAAAATACAATGGCGGTCCTTCAAAGAACATTTATAAAGTCGTTACATGTGATGAATCTTGGACCTACACGTATGAGCCCGACAGTAGACAGTAGTCGACTGTGTAGGTATTTCAAGATGAGTCAAAACCAACACTTGGCACTCGAAGCACATCAAAACAAATGGTCGCCTGTTTTTTCGGAAAAACCGGTCAGGTTGCAACCGCGCCTTTAGAGAGTTGTAGAACGGTCAATTCCGAATGGTACACAACTATTTGTTTGCCAAAAGTTTTTGAAGAAATAAGGAAAACAAACCGAAAACTACAGATCATTTTCCACCATGACAGTGTAAGCTCTCACAGGTCAGTTCAAACAATATTTGAAGGGGCAAAACATTGAATTGATGAGCCATACAGCTCCGATCTAGCGCCCTGCGATTTACTTTTGTTCCCACACGTGAAAAATAATCTCCGTAGTCAACGGTTTTCTATGCCAGAAGAGGCAGTTGAGGCATTCAAAATTCGTATTTTGGAGATACTGTATTCACAGTGGCAACAATGCTTTTTGGATTGGTTTAAACGAATGCAAAAGTTGATTTTCAAGGGCAATATTTTGAGAGGCAATAAAACTATTTTCGATAATAAAATTTTTTTTGTTTGCTATTCCCGAAATATACACGGCTACAACGGTGACTTATAACGATTTTTCTTAAAATCCTTGAAATAACATACTACTCACGCTTCCAGTAAGCACTTTATCCGACCAAAACTAGCTTTAGTAGGTCTAGTGCTTAGGATTGACGAGGCACAGTCTGAACTTCTTTAATTCTTCGCGAACAACTTTACGTTAGAAAGCATGTTATCGTGATGAAAGAAAACATTTCACGAGCTATACAGGTTCTTTTTTAGAAATTGCTTTCGTCATTTATTCTAATGCAGTGGCATAATATTGTATTAATCGTTAGGCTCCTTGCAAGATAATCTATAAAAAAAATTATGAATTCCAAAAAATCGTAGCCGTTACATTCTTTGTTGGTTAGCTTCATTTGGCGTGGACTATCATAAACCTACCACTGTTTAAATTACTGTTTGAATTCGTAAATATATTAGTGAGACTAAATTTCATTAACCGCAAAAATTTTGTCGAAACAACACCTTGGCTTTGTCAAATAGCTTTTCCTTTATGTAGTAGTATTCACCGTGAAGAATAAATGCAGATAATGCCCGTTCTATATCTAATGATGAAGTACTCGCCAAAAATGTGTTTTAATCTAGTAAAATCTAAAACTTTTACTAACACACTATCTACTTTAGCAATAACATTAATATTGGTGTTATTGCTCTCTTTTCTACATACAAGAACATTTATGCCTCACAGCAAACATGGTTGCATGAAAACGTTGTTGAAACATGCCAATATTATGCTAGCGACTTGTGGATCGACGTAGTGCAAAGGATTTACCTCGCAGTAAATGTAGATAGATACTTACAAATTTACGCAGCATTTTCAGTATGCAGATGCACAAAACGGATAAGGTCGATTAAATATTTGCACCGTCAAGCAAAATATTTAATCGACCTTATCTGTTTTGTGCATCTGCATATTGAAAATGCTGCGTAAATTTGTAAGTATCTATCTACATTTACTGCGAGGTAAATCCTTTGCACTACGTCGATCCACAAGTCGCTAGCATAATATTGGCATTGCCAATCTTAAAAATAAGCAAAGAGTCATATAGCATGCGAATCTGTCACTTACCTACATATATCGTAGTGGTGAACGATTTGGTGTACGTGGCAAAATATATATAAAAAAATTATGGATTATCAATTGGACTGACTTTGAAATGGGGTTAGTAATGCAAGCGGTAAAAGAAACACTTAAGATTTAAAATTGCATACCAATTTACAGAAGAGGCTTTTGCTATAGCAACTAAATATATCTGTCTCATATAGTAAATTGCAAGAGAAATTTATCTCACTCACTTTGAGATACTGCACGAATCCAATGCTTTCTAAACTGTACGCCGGAACGTTATATCAAACAACGATAAGTTTTCTTCTCAACTGGGATTCGAGATAATACTTTTACCAAATATTGCGTTTTATACTAAATAACTAAGAAAATGTATTACTTCAACTAATTCCCCTGGATTTGCATTTAGACAAGTAATTATTAATGTTCAAATAAAAATGATGTTGAGTGTGAATCCGCTTCTAATAAATGCAAAAGATCTTGCTGTATTCATGTTTTTTTCAGTACTTGCTAATGTACTTTCCTCGAGACAAATGTAATAACTTCAAACTTTAAGTTTCATAAACATTTCCCAACAAGATATTAAATAGTTCATAAATAAAAGCAACGTGTTGTATAACTTTCAACATTTTCTTTGTAATTAAAATTATAATATATGTTCGGAATATAACGGCTATAAGCATTTACATGTATGCAAGATAAAAAAAAACAGTCTCACAAAAACACTGTTTATGAAATATTCTATATTTAAACCCAAAACAAACAAATACCTCGAAGAGTATGGAGATATAGGAAACAAGTTTATTGGTAGCCAGTTGGTGGAACTTAGATATAACAGCAGCTGCAAGCAAGATGACATCTTCTACACTTATATACGTACAATACACACATACATACATACATAGATACGTGCATACATACATACATATATGCGGTACTCTTTATCAGATCGTAACAGCAACTACACAAAAAAAAACATTGTCGAGTAAAATTTAAAAAAAAACGACAGTTGTGCAGTCGTGGGCTCACTTACTTAGTGAACCCGTCTCACTATAATTTAATATAAAAATTAATTCATTGAAATAATTTTATTGTTAAGGTCGTCGGAGGTGTTCACAATAAGTATTTTATGCTCATGTCGGACGGGTTGGAAATTAAAAAAAAACTCCACAAAAAATCCTGTCAGATGAAAAAAGAATGCCAGGCGAAGGGTGGGTCTATGCAATCAATTGGCTTTTTTGTTCTTGCTGCACTGTTGTACGTATGATTTTGTTTTGTACGTATGTTTAGTTTCAGTTTTCAGTGTTTTCAAAATAAAGAAGGAAATAATGTTATTCACATCATATTTACGTAAAATAAATTGAAGTAAAAGATTAAGATGTTTGATTTTTTTCAATATATACTACCGCACATAAGTAGAGTGAGGAAGATGATCGTCGCACAGGACAGGCGTGCGCTTGATAGTTGGTAAACAATAAACAGTTATATATAATTTATGAAATGTCCTTTTAAGTAGTGTTTTCAGTGTAATCACAAACAGGATAAAATCTGTTAAATATTTGAAACATCAAATATGTTTCAGTTGTTTCTAGCAAATTGAGTTCGCCGTGAGGAAAAAATATTTTTATATGAAGAGAAAATAATGTTTGTTAATATTTAATCGATCTGTGCACTTGCTATCACTAAAAATTTGTTTTAACGCTGTAAAATCTGCATCTTTCTTTAGCACACTATCTACTTTGGCTATAACACTAATATTTTTGTTGTTGCTGAGATCATGTAGCTGTGTTTGTACAGTGTCCAGTATTTGAAATGAATTCACTAATGGCAACGAAAGATTTTGTAATTTAGCAACTACCCCTCTGGTTTTGTAATAATTTTTTTGTAAATCTGCTTCAACTTCAGCATCTTGAAATATCTTTTAATGTCCTTGACGACAGTTGCTTCATTTGGATCAAATTGCAAAATTACAAACTTAACGGTTTCGAACTAGGTAATTAATTAGTTTGCGTATTTATTCCAGAAAGGGTAAAATTGTTCATTATCTGATAAACGAAACGGTAGATTGCACATCATCAGTATTGAAAATAAATCGAATAGAAATTGTTCATTCGATCAAATGCCAGGTTTTTTTATGATGCCCACTATCCACGTGTTCTTTGTAGTGTTATATTTTGTCCGACATATGAGGGGTCTATTGCAAACTAAGCATTTCTTTTTTGCCATCATAGATTAAATTCGGAAATTTACAAATAAACTTATTTACTGTGTTAGATGATGGTCGTTTTCTATACCTATGTAACCGCCACATAATTCTATAAAACATGCAAAACGCCGAAATACCAGTGAACACCTCCGAACGAAGACGGACACTATATTACATACATACACATCAGCGACGACACCCTTCCTACATTCTCGGCGCACGGCTAATGAAACGCCTACCGAATTTCCTCGCTCTAGTAATAAGTTTGGGAGCATGTAAAGTTTACATATATAAGTAAAGAAAAACAGAACAGTAATGATATAGAGAAATTTATTTAAAAATGTTTGATTTACACATAATAAGATATCTTGATAGGAAGAGTGAAAAACTGAGTTAACAAAGCTAAATTCCTATTCCATCAAAATATAAATTGATTTTATTATAGCTTATAGTTCTTGGTTATTTTTATTAATTATGTTTCACATATTTTGTAAGTTTATGAAATAACTTTTCTTTCCAAATGGTAACAAATTACGACTTCTCCGGTTCAGACGACCCCACAACAGTTCTTTGGGTCGCGATCTGGGCTTTGAGGTAAGTTTACTGCACTTCTGTTGCAAAAATTCATTTACAATTTTACCAATATGCTTAGCATTATTACCTTGCCTATAGAGTGCACATCATGATATTTCCTTTCCCGCGTTTTATCGTCTTATTGACACAATCATCCAATACTATTTCTTCAGGTCGGTGGCGAAAACATGTCTGGTGTTCACTACCAAATAATTAATTTTAATTTGTCTTACTACAGAATGCGCTTCGATTCTTTTACAGATCACTCTCTAAATCTTTTTATTTATGTTAGTGTATTTAAATAACGTTTTCTTACCTCAAAACGACCTTTAAAACTTGCTTCATCTAAACAAAGTTTAATAGTAGAAATCCTTACATTCTTTCCATGCAGATGGTTAAACTCAGGTGTGACCTCCGGTGCTCTAAGTTGACGGTTACGTAGTGTTGACCTGCCTGAACGTTTACAACTCCTGAAACTCTAATAACCGACATCCAGCTAATTTCTCGATTTGAAATATTTATTTAATGTAAAACAGATAGTTTCCCTTTTTCAGTTAAATTATTTTGTTATTTGGTATTTTGAAAATATAATAAAAATAATAGCAATATTACGAAAATACTACAGACAACTGAACAATATGAATTTTTAGTTAACGTTATTAACGAAAGGTTCAGATTACCATTTTAAAAACAATTTTCTTAGTCTTAGTAGATCTACAGATACGCTAAGTATTAAAAACGATTATTTTAATTATGCAAGTATTTCATATTCAGATGTGTATTCTCAGAATAGAAGAACATCTATTTCTCGCGGCGAACACGGTTGTATGAAGAAACTGAACGGATCTGACGCTGCAAATATCTAATAGATCTTATCCACTATCAGCAGCATCTACATGCTGAACATGTTGCTTAAAAGAGTCAGTGTTTGTTTATGTTTATTACCTGTTGAACTCCTTGCATTTCTTTGAAGTACACCCCGATGACCAAACGCTCACTGTGTGAACTCTACCGATTATGTTTTATGTATTTAATATTTGAAGAATATATTCTATGTTCATCGTTTCTAATAAATAATAAATTATCTATTAGATGTTACTTTATCATATTACATTCTAATTCATACTTACTCATCTATGTTTTTCAATCTCGGCTTTTGTGTATTTAATATACGTGGTTAACTTACGAGCGATAGTATATAAATATTGTATAGTTAGAAGCTTTATATTTTAGTTATAAATACTAATCAGGGATAAAATTTATTTTTTAAACAAAACAAATGATGGAATCAAACCTTAGCCGAAGATTATTTACGTGGACCAATCTACATCGATTTCAACTATACAACGATGAGTTTAAACGTGACCGATCCAGTGTATTTGGTTACCAATGTTATGTGTTCTTCAGACATGTATTCTCTAGAAATAATTAAAAAGTACATGAGAGCCTCTACAAATTTCATATATATCAGCGACTTATATTTATTTTGCATAATGAATTGAGTATGAAAGAATTATATGCAATATGAGTGCCGCATTTATGTATTTTCAACCATAAATAAGGACGCGAATACATTTCAGTCCTCCATTTACTGAAGTTAAGACATGATTTGAAAAACTCTTAGTGTCTAATAACGTGAGCATGGATACACCATTATACACCCAAAATGAAACAATCAAAGCTATGGACAAAGGTTGGCACAGTTGCTCCAAGGAAGGCAAAGACCGTACATTTGACTGCAAAAGTTATGGCCTGTCTTTTGGAACTGCAGTAGGATTCTTCTTATCGATTATTTTCAAAAATGTAATACGATTGCAGACGGATTTTCGGACATTCCTTTTAAATCAACTACACGATGCAATACAACGCAAAAGGCCCCATTTAATGAAAAATAATTTTTTTTTTGAAAATTCACACTTTGATTGCTTCAATGTTAAAAATTTATGAACTATATTTCGAACTACTTCCACTAATTGGACTTTAAGCCTTTTTTGCAGACAAAAACTTGGCTCGGTAAGAGAAGATTTAGTTCGAATGAAAAGATAAACATTAAAAGTAACTCACATTTCGACCAATTTGATAAAGCTTATTTTTCGAAAGGAACGACAAGGCTCGAATATTGGTGCAGTAAATATATTAATTACAAGGGGAATATGTTGAAAAATAAAATAATTTTTGCCGAAAAGTCCTGTGTATTTTATTTTGGCTTACTAGTTACCGATTAATTCGCCCTGATACATACACGCATTATATACCAAACCATTCTATAATATTTATGCGATTGATCATATACTTTACTGATTTTTACACGTGTTGAGGTATATTGATTTCAAATTTTTAGCTTTACTGTTTTTTATGGTTTAAAAATTGCGTGTTGTATTTTTAGCTCAAATTACGCCTGTCACCATAAGAAAGAAAAATTAAATTATACTATTAAGTTTCTGGTACGGGTAGTCGAGTACCACCTAATATCAGTTTTTTTTCCATTTCTGCTGTTTTCTAGATAGTTTTTGGACTTCATAATTTTGCCAATTCTCTGCAATATATTACTAAATGCTTACAAAAATATGTGCATAAACAGTTACTTCAAAAATGAAACAAATGCAAATTATTTTTGAAAATAAATTATCGGTTGAAGTATATTAGATTGTTATTAAATATGATGCATGTCACTATTCACTTCATTCTATTTTAATTAAAATTGAACTACACATGCTGAAAATAAGATTGCAATCGCAATATTGACGGTTATCTGTTTAAAATTTACAGGCTAACCATATTTAGCTGCCCTTCCTGTAATCTATTAAGGTTATAAAAAAATCCACACAAAAAATTCTAAAAAAAAACAAAGCAAAGGGAAAGGGTTCCCGTTGCCAGCCGGCGAGACATTCTTTTGTTTTATAAAGTCCATTGTCGGACCACAGGGAGTACAGCCTACTACATCCATTCGATGCCTCCGTTACTGTGCGTATGTTTGTACACAGTTTGAATGCGTTTTCACAGCATTCATCAAAATTAATGCATAACTAATGTTATTCTGTTATTCTACGCGAGTAGAACAGCTGGCCTGCTATTGGAATAATTTCCTTTGCAAACGACAAATGATGCATTTTAAAACGGATATTGTTTCAATCATAATTGCGAAATATCCAGAATCGAAAAAGCGCGAAAATAAACTGGCGATTTTAATTGTAAATATATGTAAGTTTGGTATAAGTAAATGTTTCAAAAAAATATATTAATAATATTGCTCGAACACTGAAAAATTATGTATACTACGCTAAAGATAAAATAAATGTATTATTTGACTAAATAAAACAGATTTGCGAAAAAGCTTGTATATAACACTTCTAAATGGATTTTTCATTAATTAGGAACACAAACTTCAACATTGTTATGGAATATATTAAAAGTAATAAAAGGAAAAACGGAATTCTATTTTACGCTTCTTTGATTTTAGTCAAATAAATTGAGTGAATGAGTTAGTGAATTTCCGTTTACTCTTCTAAAAAGAAAAAGAATGTTCCTCAAATAATAAATTAAATACTACTATATTATTAAAACAGATTGCTCAAGAATATATATATATCAATTCTTTAAAATTACTTCATCCCCAAAGTATTTTCTTATAATTATTATCATCGCTTAGAATTTTGTGAATTTGAAGTATGTGGGTAATATAACTTCACAGTTTCTCAATATTGATCTAGATATCTGTTCCCACTATTTAAATGGAAACAAAGAGATAAATAGATTGCTTGAAGTTGCGGTTCCTTAAAGTATATTATTTTACTTCATTCTTTTAAACAGATTATATAGATTTCCGGTTCAAGAAATTTATTGCCCACTTGTAGAAAACGAGTTCTTGCCAAGTTCTCACATTAACATAATACGTGAATCACGGTTTCTTTCTTCTACTTGGCAGAAACTACACATAAACTACATATTTTTGTTAGGCTGGTAATGTTTGGTTATTAGTAGTATCATTCTAATAGACATGCTGTAAGTATGCAAACTGTTCCGTATGGACCCAGCTTATTTGTTTTCAACTGGAAGAGTTCTTCTACAGAGCTGCAGTAATGCTTCCTTTTGCAATGCTGTAGTAAGACTCCTATCTTAAAGAACATCAAACCGGTCCTTCCGCTTCTTCATTAGCCTTATAACCTCTGTGACTTAGGATATAAGTAAACTTTTTGCAACTATTGGATTCATTCAGGATAAAGGAGTTTAAAAATCTCTTGCGCCGAATCTAGTGCCTTTAATATTTCTTAGCTGTAAAAGAAAATTACCACAGTAGGATTTGTCCCATTCTTCCCATTAGTTTTTACAAAACATTGGTGTATTTCATTGCTCCCGCTCAAAATACCTTAGCATTTTTACTTAGGCTCACCAGGATCATCGTTCTTCCTTTGAGCCTGTAATTCTGGTACCGATTTCTTGTTCTATCTTAGAACCATCTATGCACCAGATAGCTTATTATGCTTACAGTTGGACGTTTCGTCCATTATTCTCTATCCAGTATAAATTATTCTATAGTTTTCATTAAAGTTGAATTTTTGAAATGTGTCTGTTTCCTCATAAGGAAGTATTTAAATTTTAAAGATGGTAAATATCACTTGCAACATAGGTGTAGAAGTTGTTCTCATAGCTTCCGTGATACTTATACATGTATGGTAAGTCTGTGTTTGTATACCACTTCAGAGGCTGCTAAGTTTTCTGTAGTCACCAAGTGATTGCTCTATAGGTTATCATGCGTATAATTACCTTAGTGTACAGCTAAAGAGTTATCTTGGGACTAAATTCTCAATTTTTCCCAGATTCGCTTGTACCTATCCAAGACAATGGTTGCTGTATCGATGGTGTTTAAAGACTTCCATATAAACTTTTGATCAAACCCTACTCCTAAATATTTATTTCCTCTAGCAAACGAAATTTCTACGTTTTCTAGCTTTGATAGTTGGATACCTTATAACACTCTATTTTGGTGGTCAAAACTACATTTCTTTCCTGAACATCAATGGATAAATATTTTTTTTCATGTCAGTTACGATATTTCGAGACTCTGGCATTCGAGATAACTTCTGCAATGGCTCCCTGAATGACAATTGCTAAATAATAAGTGTATCCTAGGCAGATAATGTCTTTACTGAATAATTTTTTTGTGGTCGTTGACTAAGATGGCTCACAAGAGGGGCAATAATACATTCTCTTGCAGCTAATCTCTCTCTCTGCCCTAGGCAGTTTCGCCTATGTAGGAGTTATCTTATTATCTTTCCTTCTAATTCGGTTCTTACCTATCTGCTTAACTCAAGTGACTCCTTTCCGCATCAAGGTCTATACTACAGAGTTTGTAGTTGCATTATGAAATTCCCCTCTATGTCTAAGAACTACTACTACACCACTATTTCTTTCTTCACGATAAATTATATGAGGGTAACCGTTTACATTTCGGGAATAGCAAACAAAAAAAGATTTTTATTATCGAAAATAGTTTGATTGCTTTTCAAAATATTCTCCTTGAAAATCAATGTACTTTTGCATTCGTTTAAACAATCCGAAAAGCATTGCTGCCACTGTGAAGGTGGTATCTTCAAAATATGAGTTTTGTGTTGCCAGTTCCCGAAATATAAACGGCTACCCTGGTAGTCAGAAAATAATTTATTTAAATCGTTCAATTTCGAGTGCGTATGTAGATCTTTCCATTCATGTATACAAAATAAACCATAATCAAGAAAGCATTTTTAAACATATTACTTGCTGTTAACACTAATTAAAAGTGTAGTTATTCTTTACATTTTAACGTTTAAAATATTACCTGATATAGATATTTGCACTTGATACTGTTAAATAAAAGTTTAATTGCATTTGTTTCATTTAAATATTCATTCACATAAAGTTAAGTTTTATATTCATTCAAGACCTTTTTTATTTAGTAGCAATGAATATAAACATATTTTGAATATATCATGTCTGCATACTGAAATAATAAAAAGGGTAGTAAGTTTTATCCAAGCTTAATTACTTGTGGACAATAATTAAACTTAAAATTTAAGAGTATATCAAGTTATTTTTCGACCTAAAGCAATAACTGTCATAAATGTTCTTAAGACCTTCACATGAATGTCAACGACCTGCTCCTATAAATAATATTTTGTGTAATAATATGTACGATTGTTAATTAAATATGCAAATTTCACTTAAGTATTATTTTTCTATAAACCAGTTTCCTAGTATATAATTTTAATATATTTAATATTTAATTAAGAAATGTATACAGATAACCAAGTATATAATAAAATTATCTGCATATATTTATTGATTCCAAGTAATTATAGTTGTTGATACTTTTCCAATTGATAGATTTAAAAATTAAATAGTAAATAAGCGGAAACAAGTCGACTGTAAGGAAATAATTCGCAAATTAATTAAACACGATATTATTAAATAAGGGCTATGCTCAAGCGAGGTAAGTAATTGTAAATGCAATTATAAATTTATTATCGCGCAAATATATAAATGCATTTCTTGTTAGTAACAATTATGGCTTTAGATGCTAGGAAATGTATTTAAGATATATAGGCTGAATAAGTACATATTATAAAATTTCGCCAGGCTCTATATTGTGTATGCATAAAATACGATTTCACTAGCGACCTTTGTGACGAGCAGTTGTGTCTTTACTGAGCTTCGATTTAGCAAAGTTTTTACCGTACGACTTATTGTAAAATTACAGACCATATACTGGCGTACGTTCTCCCGGACTGATTATACGATTGAATACCAATTAAATTGATGGCCAGTTTAGAAAGTTGTACTCGTGCGCCCGAGATACAGCCCACTGCGGTTAGCAGTATCGCTGTACGGACGACGGAATTCCGACTGAATGGAAGAAGAGAAAGGAAAGGCGAAAATGAAGAACAGACGCAAGAACTACTTGAAGCCCACTGTTTGGCACTCCGTGGACGTACGCGTATGCCTATGGTGATAGTTCAGGTCTAAAGAATGACAAAGGTAGAGAAATATACGTCAAAAGAGCTTAGTGATTACAACTAAAGGACCAGAGCGGCGAAGCGACGTGACCCACAGCTTTCGGCAACGTTCAGCGGAAATACCACCTGACCCCCCCCCCCAATCTGCCTCATCCAGGATGGATGGGCTGACATTCCCAAGACTGCGCTAGCTACTTCGTGTATCAAAACCCAACCTTCTCCAACAAAAACTCTCAACAGAGGAAACCTGTTCCATCTACCGCACACTCCATCTAGCCTGTTGCGCCGCTTCTTAAGAGGGCGTCTAAACCTGCTCCAAGACCTATCAAACCTCGCCCAATACCTGGACCTTTACGTCCAGCTCTTAAACCTGGTCCAGCACCTGGACCTTACGTTTAGCATCTTCACGTCCCACTGTTAACAAATTTAACGTGAACATCTCCGGATTGCTGTCCTTGTTTTCAGAATTGGTCTCTGCCTTTTATCAGTACGTTCCGGTGATGATACCATCCACATCATCCAGGAATTCGCACAGAGATTCTTCCCTGTTTAATAGACAATAGATCGAAGACCGAAGCGTCAGAAGTTCCTGAAGACTTTCCCTGGACGAATTCGCCAGAGGACTCTCCATAGATATCATCCTGCTGTAGGAATCCTTCCTCAATGCGAGATGGGGTAGAGAAACGGTCATCCTCGTGCGCAGAGCAATCCTGCCTTGCCAACATAACACGCCAGATACCCCAGAGACGACAGGTATTGTTATTTCTACCACAACTAGCTCATTAAACGTAATTTCAACCCACGAACGAAACAGTGCTAGATTAGACTTCAGCGAAGACATTCTTTTGAAATCCAACACAGCCACTGATCGTCGGCGATTTGAACGTGGAACACAGGGCCTGGAAGGCCAGAAACCCCGTTGCAGCATGTGCCCGTTTATACGGGTACTACCCATCGCCAACATCGATTGGTCCAGGCAATATCGACGAAAGGTATAAAAGCAGAGCATCAAGAGCCAGTTTGATTCGTCTGTTTCAAGCCGAACAAGAGTTAAACAAAGAAAATGAGTGAGATCTAATTGAAACGTACTATAATCATCTTAGAAATAGGCCAATTTCTAATCTGCATAGGCTATTTTGTCTTTAGCTGTAAGGCACGTTTCCATTTTTCCTGTCTTTAGCAAGCTCTGTCCAATTCTCAATTCGACTACTCTCTTAGGTGTTCCTCCGCTGCGTCTCTTAATTTTTTCTCAATCTTCCACTAGATCATCTTTCCTCTGGTTTTGTCCATACTACTTTTCTCCCCTCTCTCATATTCCCCAAACTTCGTGGATACATTTCAATTTTTATTTCAACTTGCGCAACTGTTACCTTTCGCTATTATTATGTCAATTTCCTTCGCATCTGTTAGTATTTTGAACAAGATGGTTAGCCCGGTATTGCTGTTAAAAGCAAGTCTTTCGTAACTTTATTTTTATCAATTTTGTTAGTTTTGGAGGCGTTTGTAGATATTCTAATGCGTTTATTAACATAACCTACTTACGTTAGAGTAGATGTTCTTAAGAGCGCTAAATAGTATATAGCTTAGAATATTATATTTGCAGCAACAAGTAAAGATCTGTTTCAACATAGAAGTTGTTGATTTGGAGTTTTTGAATAGTCACCTAATATTTTCTCTGCATAATCTAGTCTTTGCTTTATTGTATTTGAGAGGGGAAGATAATATTGTAAATGACTAGAAAGCAAAACTATGACCACCACGCACATTTCGAAATTATTTCTTGTCTAAAAATATATATAATCGCCTTAATTATATTCTTTCTTTGTAGATTTTCGCGTAAGCTTGCCTTTCATTTAAAATTTTGGGCTATAGTATAGTAAATATTATTCTAATGATAAATTTAATAGTAAGTTATTATGTATGCGGTCTAGAAGTTGCTTTTCGGTTACAAGTCGCAGTGTCAACATTGAGAATAATGTTGAGAAGGAGACAACTTATTAACAATTTTATTTATCATATTTAAATAGCATTGTATAGTAGTAATTGAGAAAGAGAGAATAGTGACTCTTATTTCCGTAAAATTTATCTTCCTTAAATTTTATACGTTATCGAACAGTACATAATCGGTTTTACATGTCATTTTAGGAATGAAAGACGCATTACTACGACAATCAATAGTTTTAGTTTTAGAACAACTACACATAAAATTGACAAAGTAAAAGAACGAAAGTCAAAATGAAACGTCTGAGGATTACAAATTTCAACAACGCTACCAATACTAAATTCAAAATCAAATATTATATTTGCAGCAACCAGTAATGAAAATGGTTTCTGATCAATTAATGTAATCGAACACATTGATTATAATGAAATTACTGTTTTAAATACATACATTTTGAAGAAAATGTATAACATAAAATTATGCACTTGGCTAGAAACAAAATTTAATTAATGTCAAAGCGCATTCTAAACCTAACTTAAGAAAAATGATAAAGAAACTTATCGTATCTTATTCCACTTCTGAATTACTGTTGGTGATGGTACTAATTTAAATTAGATATTTATAATACAAAAAGGAATCCTTGGAACAATGCATAATAAATCTAGATTTGAATAGAAAAAATCCTACATATTTCATTCAAGATCTGTTCACTAAACGGATGTTATTATGAGAAAGTATAATAAATAATTTAAAATTTTGAAAATCTTATTTTAAATTGAAAAGCAGAGGGCATCTTAAAAGTTTATACTAATAGAGAGTAAAATATTCATATTTATAGAACCAATAACATTCATAAAAAGACACGCAAATGGTGAATCGGTGTTTAGATCTAAATTAATATTTTTCAGTAACGAGAAAAGGAGTCTAAATACGTTTTATACTAACAAATAAGCATTTATAAGAAAAAGCAAAACCAAACTCGTATGTCGTATTACAAATTTGCTAACGCATCACGAACGTCTACAGTTATACAAATAATATGCCCATATTTGCGCATATTCTTTGGGAAATACAAAATTTCCTCAAGCTAAGAAAGCAGTAACTTTAAGTAGCACCTAATAAATTTTACGTAGACGATAATTAATATTTATAATAACACGAAGCGTACAACAAACACGATAAATGCAAAGTACACACGTGCATACGTTATTTAATATGTAAAGCATCATAATACAGGAAATGCCTATCTTTTCATATAATTATGTCCAACTATCCTATTAGGTCGAGTTTAGAGAGAAATTAGTTTAGTCAAATTTACATTTACTGTTAACACGTAATTCTAGTTATACATAACTTGAGGGTCTAAAATATGTATTTTATTATGTATTGTGTATTACATTCAACTACTTAAAAGACAGAGTGGTTCGAGAAACTTCTATGGAATGTAGGAGTATACAAGTATTTTCTTTTATTTTTTCGGTGTTGGCTATAATTTTACAAAAGGTAAAATGTGAAATATGCACGTTAACATCGTGGACAAACAAAACAAAATGAATATAATTTACTCTGACATTCATTAAACGAAGATACCCAGAATAATCATGCTTCTTAGCAAACAAAAATCCACAAAGATATGAAGCTCTTTTGAATTACTTTTCACGTTACTATTACTAACATTAGTAACAAGAGCAATGGTAATAATATTTCATTTCCTTTTATAGTACCATCATAAGCCAATGCATTTCATTTAAAGTGAAAAAAATTTCCGAATTTGTCGTTCCTCTTTTAATAGAGAAAAAGAATAGATTAAGACAAAAACTTAACAACTCCGGAAGTTCGTGAAATTTCTCCCTTCTATTAGTCTAAAACAAGTAAATGATCAACCACATATCTTTAGAGAAGAGAAGAATTTCTAATGAAAGAATGTAGTGCGTTTGCTTTCGATCTATGCGATCTACAAGAAAATTGGTGCGAGACCATAAAAAATAATCCATATGTCTCATAACAGATTGCGTATAGGTAATAGTCAATTATTAGAATTAATTTAATGTGATTGCATGTGAAGCAGATCATTCAATTCATCTACGGATGTTTTCGATGACCAGATCCATAGAAGATGACGTAATTTTGACAAAACGAAAAGTGATGTTAAACTTTGACTTAATCTTCTTCTGGGCTTCCGGGTTGGCACCGCGTCACTGGTATAATTGCCGTCGTTTCGTACATACTCGTATGGGCCATCTTCAGGGCTCAACTACTGCTACTGTTTGCTGCACTCAGTTTCAACGCAACGAAGATGTCCCATATGAGTGGGTACGAAACGTCGGCAGTTATACCAGTAACGCGGTTCCAGCTCGGAAGCCCAGAAGAAGATAGTATGGACCATAACCGCGGAAGTCTACGTACCAAATTTGACTTAATATTGTCTACTTACCCTAAGAACTCCATTTTCATTAATAATTCGATAATAGCTCACCCAAAAATGAAAATAACTTCAGGAGATAGTATGAACATGCGCTGATTATATAATGAATAATATTAACAACTTGCAACTTGCAAATTTCTATAAGGACCATACTAAAGAATTTAAAACAGTCGGTAAATAAAGAAACTGGTAAAAGTTAGTAATTAATCTCTTACTTTGCAAAAGAGAATTAAATGTGTTTTTAGTAAAGTACTGGACTCCATAAACGCTAATAGAATTTAAGTTAAACACTCTAATATAATTATTCAAGAATACTATGAGTTCATTCAAGGTCGAAGCACCGAAACTAACTTACTTGTTTACCACTATTTCATTTCTGAGTCTCTTAAAAGTGGTTAAAGTTGGCTCACTTTACACGAAAATTCAGTGGGGACGAGGTTATTGGGAAAGAATAATTTTAAGGAATATTTTTAGTAGTAACAAAATATGAGACAATTTCTGACGAGGATATTCAAATGTAGAAGCAATGGATATGTACGGAAAGCCAAAGTTCCTACAAAAAATTAAGTAGAGTGAGCTAAATGGTTAGCTCATATCACTCGAGTTCTGGAAAAAAATTAATTACAAAATATATCTAAAAAAAAAACTAGAGGGAGATAAACAATCGTACAAGAAAAACTATTACAAGAGATAAAAGGAAATATAAAGAAAGTAGATATACATGATTGAAAGGAAAACCAAAGAGTCGGAAAAAATGTAAGGAAGTAGTAAGAATAATAAAAATCGAGGGTCTTTACGGACTGCCAATATACATATATTTGTGTGTAGAAATATATAATACAATAAGAGTAACTGAATTTGTCAATTATGTTACACTAACAAGTACAACATGTAAAGTAAGAAAAACATATCAATTCATAATTATCATTTATTTAGTGCCGTGAAAACAAGTTTTCTGAGGCTGTAATAAGTTACATATGCAATTATTTAAAACAAAAATTGAATACATTATTATTAACCGTATGTGAATCTCTTTTCTTTGTTTTTAACTTGACTTTAAAAAGTATGCATTTAACTTTAAAATGTGTTTACCGCGTAAATTACAAGATTCTCTGTAAAAGCCTTCCTTTTGCTTTATTGCTGTAGCGATAGTAATGCACTCGATCTTGGGAAATAGATCCACATTCCTGCAGTTTATCAAGACTTTATTTTTGCAATTAGGAGCATTGGGATTCATAAAATAACAAATTTTAAAGACGTGTATACCATTTCGACGTTGCATTTCAATATGCGAATGTTTTAATATGGCATCCTTAATAGGGGTCCGTGCAGGACGGGTGACGACGCAGTGTCTAACAGGAAATATGATGTGGTGTAGGTTTAAGTTGTTACTAATACAAGTCTAGGATTGAGTAAAATAATAAAAGTGGCTAAAAAGTTTTTTTATGAATAATATAATATAAAAACTGAGCAAAATATCATCTCATTACTATCCTCGAACTCTAGCCATTACTAATTCTTTTTCTGCTAATGCTAAGAGGTCGCGTAATGCATTTACTAGATACGTCTTTGATTAATCTTCTTTGGGACTTATAAGCTTCTGTTCCTAATCTTCCTCTGACTGCCCCCCCCCCCCAATTAATGAGTGTTCGAGGAAAAGCGCAAGAAAGAAATTATTTTTGTCTTGACCAAAGTAATTAATTATGACACGGAAGTAAGTTGATTTTTGAGAAGTATAGAAAAATAATTATTAAATTAAAATGAAAATATTTCATACAGTTTAAAGGTAAGAAATCAGAATATGAGAATCTTAATGTGTATTCTAATTCGTGTGAAAATGAAATAAGTAATCTCCTAAATATCCATCTTGACAGTAATATATTATAAGATACCCATGCAGGTGAAATGCGTCTAACTACCGCAATTTGTGCTATTTGTCGAATAAGGAAAATAGCAGATCACCAGATAGCAAAACCGGCGTACTTCAGCAACTTCTATAGAACCACTACTTAAGTGTTTTTTCCTGAGGTGAATTAATCGGGGCCCAAGACAGAAGAAGGTAGTAGGAACAATACCGAATGTCAGCAACATAACCAATTGCGGATATTTATTTAACATGTTAAAGGTACGCATAGTCCCTGTTATGTTTTCTTATGTAGTATATTTACTTGTTTCCAATATATATCATACATCTTCAAATTTACAGACGAACACCGACTTACATTCCTATGAAACCCATGGCTGTATAACCTGATAATCCCATATTATCGCGTAAGTAGGTCGTAAACTGGTGCTTGGTTTTTAGTTGATTTTTAGTCCCACATTTTGCTCCGTATCAACGCTTCTAGGTCTTCTGATACGATCTTGTAAATTTAGCTGTTTCTACGCATTGGCCATTTTCTTTTTGAGCTGTAGTATGCATTTATTGTTTACTATCTTCGATATATATTTATCAACAGCTCTTACTCAAGCATATACAAATATGATTCTATAAGTTCTTTAAATGAGTTTGTTTTTGGGTAGATGAAACGTGGCAGCCTTACTATTTGTAAATTGTACTTAGTACTTTAAAATATAGTTTAAAAAAGTTCAGGTGAATCAAATTAGTTATGGAGAAGTTTATATAGAAAAGTTACAGTAAAGAACAAGAACAAAGAACAGAAGTTTATATAGAACAGTTACAAGAAAATGCGACGAAAATAGAGAATAAATATTTCAAGCGATAGTTCAATATTTGAAGAATTTTTCTTTCAACAAGTTTTAATTATCTCCTATAAACTAAGTAAATTGGATTCTGCATATTCAAATCTGATTATAGAAAAACATGGGGGTTTTAATGTTACAATATCTGCAAATGAGTTACAGTTGCGAATAATAAATAGGGAAGATGTTCTTGCTGCTGAACAAAGGTAACTAATATGAGGAGAGAAATTAAGTTTAGCGTCGAAAAATACACCAAGGTTTTTAATAGAGGTAACACGGGTGAGAATAGTTCCGGACAGAAGTGAAAAGTAAAAAAATTATTGGCTCGAGTAAATGATAAAATTTTACATTTGGCAATATTCAACTTTTGATTATTTTCTAGATACCAGTTAAAAAAATTTGATAGACTGGTGCAATCGTCCATGGTTGATACTGGATACTTAAGTAAGCCCTGGGCAAATAATAATTACAATTACAATTAATCACATTTAGAAGATCATTAGTGAAAATAGTGAACAATATTGGCCCCAGGTTGGAACCCTATGGTGTACCGCACGCGACCAAATAATTGAGTGAAATGTATCTATTATAAAAGAAATAGTGGTGTTGATTGTTACGCTAAGTATTAAAAAATTTTAATAATTCAGTAGTAAAGTCAAAGAAGCGATCGAAGGCTTCGGCAGTTTTCGATGGTGCTTCATCACCATATAAAGAATTCAGCTCGTCGATGCATTCTTGTTGAGATAATTTACGCCGAAAGTTAAGAAAAATAATTGCGCCAAAATGTTCGCGAGTTAATTCCATTTTTTCGCTGACATAAAATTTTCAAGTTACTACCAACCATAGAAATAGCGACCGGATAATAAAACTGTCAACGTAAATACATTTTCAAAAATGACAAACTTCACGATGCAATTATCAGATCGGAGGCAACACTAACAGTGTTGCCAGTTTCCGAAATATAAGCGGCCTTCGTATAATGGCAAACATTTTGATTTTTCGTTTCCAGATGAAAGCTTAGTCCTGATATTTTTAGAGTTTAATAGACACTTTCAATCACAAACTTGTAAATAAATATACACATCCTACTGTTCATTGTTTACTTAAAATGCTAAAATGCTCTTGAAAATTATTTATATTTAATTTTATTCGTGTATATGCATACTGCATTTCTTGTTATTTGTTCTAAATGTTTTAGAAATTATCAATTTCCTTTCATAAATGTAGTTATTTAATCATGTTAAATTTAATAATCATAATTTATAACTTGTAATTAATCGTTTTTTTATTACTCCATTAGAAGCCTATCATTTACTACTCCATCCTATTGATATTTCTTTGTATCTCCGTATGCATTTTTTATGACTCATTCACTCGAAATGTACTTACTTTTCATACCATTACGTAGTTTATTTTCTTCTAAATTCATCTAAATAATAAAGAATCGATAGAGGTGAAGAACGAAGGAAGTGTCAGTCAGTGTGAAGAATATAAATATTCTCTCACAAACGCATACATACACAGGACCGACTACAACCACACCTGACCAATTATCGCTTATGATAAAACATTCCTTGATGAGTGGGCACCAGTAACACTTCTCCTTCCCTTTTTATTTTGTATTTGTCTTCCCACGGCAGTTTCCACTTTCAAAAAGGAACGAAATAAAACATGCACGCACTTCAATGAGCCAAAAGGTTTTACTCGGAACAACAAGAAAGGGTTAAATTGCATCTTATGTGCAGTTTGAATGATGTTTGAATAATGTTCAGCTTGGTTGGCATATATGTAGTGAGGTAGTCAGGCTATCGAGTGATATTTAAATGAAGTGAAAGGTCTCCATGGGACGTCTCGAACCCCGTAGGATTTACACCTTCTACGCTCTGTGAAAATGTGTGTTAGGAATACCTTCGTATGCAAAGCAGTAAATACCTTAAGGTAATACGGAAGTTACCAGAGAAATCTAACGGAGTGTTGCATATAAATTTAATTTCTATATTAACAGTGTGTTGTCGAGTAAGGGATAAAGCTTTCCCATATAAAATTATGTGTAAATAATAATACAAATTTAGCATAAAGAAATTTACTTGAGTGTAAATTTAGGAAAGGTGCAACGATTCTCAGGGTAAATATTTCGTGACATATTTTGATATATGAGTTAAGATTGATATCGCAATATAATTTTAAAAAACTTATTAGTTTATTTATACCAGTGGTACAATGAAATTTCACTTATAAGAATAATTGAGAATGTCTCATGTTACTCCCTTGGACTTATATGAACTTAACTAATGTTAATTTTGAACCGTCTTATATACGAAATAAAATGTTAAGATAGAATTCTTTACATCCTCTGATCGGAAATCTTATCTGTTCTTACTTCAATACTTCTATTATATGCACTCTTAACTCCTCCCCGACAAGATACAGAATTACCGAAGATTACATAATCTGCTGGAATTCTGTTGCGTCTTGGTTTTTCTTATTGTTTGCTTTTACAATAGGATTATTAGTTTTAATTTTCCCTATTACAGTTATTATAATTAATATTAAAATAAACAAACAATAAATACCACAGTTAATTATAAATATTATTATGATAATGTACATTTGTTAATATATTTGAAAGTATTTGTTGATTATTTATTTCTGATTAAATATTATACTGCGCTGGTCGTAATAAATTGTCTGTAAGGATTTCATGATGTTTTTCACTAATATTTACGAATTTATTTCCAGAAGCTAATATCGTTTGTAATTTCTGACAATGTAGTTGTTTATAATAAGCTAAGAGTTATGTAAGTCTTGAATTAAATAAGTGCGTTTTATCATTTTAATATCTTTTTGTTGTTTACAGTTGAAATAATTGATATTCGCAATTGTAGTTCTTTTGAGTAAAAAAATTTTTTATCCTTAAGAAGCTAAATCTTGATTTTATTTATATAAAGGAGTTACTTCCTAAGTAAATTGGTAATACATTTAAATTACAGTGTTGATATTGTTGGATACTAACAATTAGTATAGATAATTTATTGGTTTTATAAGCTTTAATTTGAATTAATGTTTCTTTTTTATATATTTGACTTATAATTATTATATATTATAAGGAAACTTATTATTAACATTTAGGTTTATATTCCTAATACAATTTAGAAACAGGTTTGATTCAATAACCATAGGGTGGAGAATTTCGGCTTTGGCGAATATACTAGCCTGAGCTAATTCTTCTAATCTGTTTCGCAGTTCTTCTAATAGAAAGGCTTGGTAATATACCATATGTAGTAAATTCACCGCTGGTTTCTTTTGACTTGCTTGGATATTGTTATTGGCTTGTCATCATGGTTCGAATATTTGAGTCGTGATGATTGGTAATATTTTTCAATAAGCACACTTACTCGTCTCGTCCTTTCCTTGTGTTGTATGTAATCTTGGAAGCAGATACTGTCGTAATGAAGATCCAATGGTTCTCGACTGTTTGTATGTCCATAAAGTAATACAAATTGACTTGTTTCTGTTGCAGAGTATATTGTAGAGCAGTATGCCAATAATACCTGGTTCATAAATTGTCTTGTATCTTGACTAATTTTTTGCTTTTTCAAAATTATTACATGTTTCATAAGAGTAGAATGCGACCTCTCAATTGGTGCATTTAAATTTGGATTTTGCAAAGTTGTGTAATGGACATATAATTATAATAATTCTCTAAGTATTGCGTTATTAGTTATGGATTATGGATTTTGTACTGGTGGTCGTTGATTAGTCATCTGTATTGGATTATTTGTTTTCATATATATTGGTATGATCTGAAATATACTTTTGCAGTGATCTTGTGGTGCTGATGTTATCCCAGAGCGATATTGCCAATTTTTGTTCCGGTACGGTTACCATAGCTGCTCCTAGTGTTTCTGGATTTTTATATAGATACCGTTGTTTTGTACAAATCAGCTTTTACTGGCATTATTTATTCTCTTATATCTAACTGCATTTACAAAAGCTTTAACGAATCTTTTATTCTTCGCCAAAAGGCATACGGATTTTCATTTTTACCAATGTTATGTAGCATTAGGTCATTTAGTAAACAATCTTTTAATCTTTGATCCAAGAAACTTAATTCTAATAAAGATTTAATTTCGATCCAAATTTTTAATTCTATAGATCTAAATAAAGAAAAAGATTCCACCATTTAATTTTAACTCTGTAATTCTTAATAATTATGTTAACTGGATTACTAGGGTTACAACGATCTACATAGGTTCCTAATAAGCCTTCACGCGCATCAACAAATAATGGCAAAAGTTAGGGTTTCCTTTAAATATTGCAATTGTTGAAATTTCTGCTTGTGTGAGTGAGCTTCCTGTGTATCTGTGCTAAGGCATTCTATTTGGGTAATTGTATCTAATGATAATTTACTTACTGTTTCTACTCATTCTTCTCCTAAGTCTTTAATGTTGGTGTTATTCATGGAATTAGAGATATTTATGCTAAGATTGAGTTTTTGTGTAAAGTTGTTTAAACAAAAATAATAAAATTTGCTCACAGTATTGTAACTGTTGTGATCATTTTTTGTTTGGCATTTCTTCGTTTTCTTTCTTTGTATACTGTATATTCACGAGAGTTTTATCAATGCAGAATCCTAATCTATAACGTGGTCAGGATCCTCGGATTGATTTTAAACTCAGATTTCTTTCCAAACAAGCGTTGTGTGTTGCAACGGTTTTGGACAAAAGAATTGAAAGCCAAGTCAAGATTTATACCGCGGTATAATCTTAAAAAAATTATTTGTTTTACAGTTTTCACAAGTGGTGAAATGAAGTTTCACCTGTAGGAATAATTGAGAATATTTCATGTTACTCCCTTGCATATAGATGAGGAATTTAACTAATACTTATTAATTTCAAACCATTTTGTATATGAAATAAGATGATAAGCTTGCATTTACACCTTCTGATCGCAAGATCGCCAGTACTTGCTTCAATAGTTCTATTGTTACGTGCACTCATAACTTATTTGTATGTATGTACGTACGGTCATTTGCATAAAAATGGCAGTGCTTGGTGAAAGCCTTAAAATTATTTTTTAACTATGGGATACGTATTTCCTGTATTTTGCTGCAAAAATCTTTGAAACTTAATTAAATATTAAATAAATCTCTAATATATAGTTAACCACATACACTCAAGATATATATTGTATATATATATATATATATATATATATATATATATATATATATATAAAAAACAGGATAACTCGTTAAGGAAGATATTTATTATATTCTGGGACATTAGTATAATAGATAATTTCTTATTATGGTATTCGTGGTCAAGTTTTAAAACTACTACAGTCATATTTTGAAGACCGGCAGCACGCGGTACACTTTAATGGTACAACGAGCGACCTAAAAATCACCAAATATGGAGTGGCTCAAGGATCGCTACTGGGCCATCTGTTAGTCGGCCTGTATGTCAACGACCTTGCAAACATGTCACGGATCTTGTGGTACGGTAAGCGGACGACACAGCATTTCTATGTAAAGATAAAAACGAACAATGACTAGAAGTAAAGACCCATAGAAAACTATTGGAAGACATGGCATGGTTCCCAACAAATAAGCTAATGCTCAATGACACTAAAACGGCCAAAATGGTTTTCACATCTAAACGAAATGAAACTCCCGCAAACGCAGGGTCTGCGAAGATATTGGGGATATATCTGGACACCAGACTTACCTGGAAATTTGTAGTTGACGCTCTAACGAAAAAGCTCTTGTGTGGAATTTATACTATACGCAGAGTGAGAACAGTCACAAATGAGAAGCGGCGACAATAGCCTATCATGCACTCTTCCATTCGCAAATGAGCTATAGTATTAAATTATGGGGCGACTCGGTCTATGCAAATCGTATTTGCATTTTACAAAAGAAGGCAATATGTTCAATAGTTCAGCAAACGACACATTACGGACCACTATTTATAAAAAATAAAATATTGTCCATGGCCTGTACATATACATACAAAGGATTGTTGCGCGCTAAAAAAAGAGGAACCTGGACAAAAGAGAAAAGGAGAGGGAAGATACACAGGCAACACAAACACGCACAGATACACACCAACTCACACGTTATGACGTTACCAATATATTTGTAAATTCATATTGATGGTAAAATAAAGTATATTATTATATTATTGTTATAGCCAAAATTAAAGTAACCGAATTATGTATTATTATTTAAACATATTAACTTTAATTTAACAAAAGCAACATATTTGGATATGTTCTTTAGTTTTTCTTAACAGTATAATTCTTAAACTTTAAAGTTTTTTTAAATAATAAATTTAAATTTGGTTCAATTTTATAATTATTTGCATTATAATAATTTATAATGACAGTAATATTGTATTTGTTTATTGTAATTAATATTACAATGATGTAATTAATTTGTAAGAACAATAGAAATAGTGATGGCTATATTGTTAAAATAATTCAAACATTTTAGAAATATGTGTCGAAATTAGAATATACTTTAAATATGATTCATTATTTAAAAGTTGAATTTCCTTTCAAAATTTCAAGTACATAAGTTATAAGAGACTACATTCATAACATAGCTATATTCAGGAAGAAGCTAAAGGAGGTTGTCGATTTTTTAAACAAGTTAATACGACATTATTTATCTCCCTATTAAATTAAGTAAAAATATAGTAAAATTTAATAATTGTTAATACGATTTTATTTACAATGTTGAAGCATAGTTTATATTTAATATTGATGTCAAAATTATCAACATTAAAGAAAAAATATTGCGAAAAAATTTGACATAGCCGATAATTTGGAAAAACAGAAAAAATATTCTTCTATTTGCAAATAAATATAATTTTACAAGTAAAAGGAACGAGAAGATTTTATAAATTCATCATACCATAAAGGAACTTGTGAAATTTCTTTACATAAAAATATTTTAATTTTTATAGATCATAATAAACAACGTACTTATAATTCAAACTTGTTTGTAATCTATGAACCTTTCTGATCCTTTCCAAATCCAGTGGTGAGTCTGTTACCAGAGATATCCAATCTGAAACCTAGAACCATCTAGTAGAACCAGACAAAAAATGACGAAGAATTCTTAATCTAAAGAACAAAATATGTATATGTATACCTTTACACCTTACTGAGTCTTCCTACACCCTGTTGTCAGTCTGCTGCCAATAATATCCAGTGGGATGAATTTCTACGACTATCTAATATAACTTGAAAATGTAAGCAAATATTCATAATCCAGGAAGTACAATTGTAAAATTGTATAAATAATAAAATTTATGTTATATAAAAAATATTCAAAGGAAAATTAATAAAACATATTTTCTACATTAAGTGATCGAAGTAAAATAACTTTATGCTAGCACAGAAAAAACATTAAACTTTATCATCGTCATAATAAATAATGTTACATTTATTTACTATCCCATGCGATTATGATTATAAATTTCTCCTAATTATTATATCGTTAAGTATCATCTTTCAGTCACTAATGTTGATAAGAATTCTCGTATTTACTTACTTTTGATATTAATCCAATTTCCAATTAATTAATAATATTACAATAGTAGAATCATATCATATTGCAGTAACAGTTTGGTATTTATATTTTGAAATAAACAAGCCAAATTACCATTTCTTCTATTGATATTGAACATTTTTTGTATTCTGTCTAATATTGTTTACGTATATATGTTAGTATTAATATTTAACTATTTCACATCTAAATTCTTATTAATGATATTATTCATAAAACATTGTTTACTTGAAAGGCTTTAATATAGTTCAGTTTATTAATAATAGTTAAAACAGATAGAATTACAACTTTTAATACGAATTTGTCTTTAGAAAGATATTAATTCACAATTAACGACAAACATTTGTTTAAAAAAGAATTTATTATCATTCACTTTTACATTTGATATTTTGTACTTGATATGTATTGTATAATGACTCTCTCTCTCTCTTCGTTCATATATAATATTCACATATTTTAATAAGGTTATTTTGAAATCATTCACCGCATTAATTTTTTTGTGTTTAATTATATTATGTCCACTTAGAACATTTTTTCAGATATACATATAAAAAGTTAAACTTCGTTTGATTATAGTTGAAATTTTTTTATTTATAAAAATAATAGAAGAGAATTTTTAAATCCTTTATTTTATCCAATTATATTATTTACGCGTAGCAATACTTAAGAAACATTTAGTTACAGAGAATTATAGATCATAAAAATATCGGTTTCTGTTTCTCTCATAATGTCTTGACAACAACGCAATAGATACGGGCTAATTCAAGTAGGTGAACGTGATTCAAATGGCCTATATTTTCTGAATATGTTGTATTTGAATTTTGTAAATTACATGTTCTGTTCGAAAATGCAACAATACAGGTTTCCAGTATTCTAAGATACCTTATTTTTCATCAAAAAAGAAAAATCCGTATGCCTTTGTTGCCTATTCCAACAACAAATGCTCTTCGTAGTTGGTGGTTTAATGTTAAAATTAAAATGAAATGCATACTGCGTTATAGTCACAAACTCACTTTTACCGAACTTATGAATGAAAAATCTTGTGCCCTCTAATCCAATAGTCATCTTGCTTACAACTGGTACCATCTAATCCAATAGCATCTTGCTTACAAGCGGTACTGGAGTGCATACTTTACTGTATCCAGGCGGTAAGTGTAGCCAATTGAAATTGTATCCATCTTTTTAATTCACACGATACTTTGCAGAGCATATTTACTTTTCCTTAATTTAGGAAATTACATAAAGAATTTACAATATTAACAATTTTGCAATATCTTTAGTTATTCAAATGGGTGATTAAAAACCCTTTACCACATTAGTATTTGTATCCAAAATATGTATGTGTTACAACAAAGTTATTATCTTCGGTAGAAAATAAACACAGTGTTGAACATGGACTTACAATAAATCTATACAGAATATACCGCCTATGATCAACGCTCTGTTTGCTTCTTAGCGAAAATGACCAAAATATGTATCTAGGATACAAATACTAGCATGGTAAAGGTGTCTGTTACCTTTTTGAGTATTGTAATGCTTCATCAATAGCCTCTAATGGAATTGCACGTTTGCTTATTCTAAACTTATCCAGATTACGTTTGAAAAGACCTTTTCCAGTATTCGCCCAAGTAAGGTAACCTGCGGTCATACTGGAAAGTTGTCCTCGCGCACTTAGTTTATAACTATTCTGCAGTGCTAATTTATACTTAGTAATGTAATAATGTATAAATAGATCATTTCCTTAACTTTGACGAATTAAAATTCTTAATGTTAAACAGAAAAATTTCAAGAAATATGTTTTATCAACATATTCCCTTACTCAAAAAATACGTTGGTAGATTAGGTTTCACTTATTGGTATCTGTTCTTAAAAGCTAAACAATATAATTACAGAGATGATTAATTAACCTTCTCTCCTGCACGCTCTTGCTCTTTACCGTAATACTTTGATAAAATAGATATAAATATTTTATCAAAGTATTACCGTAAACACATGTAAAGACATTAAGTCAATTTTATTTGAAAATTAAAAAAATTATATATGGACACAATAACAACAGCAACAGACATATATTTACATAAAACTAAAAAAAATATTAAAAAATAACTACAAAAGCTCTTCGAATAAGTAAAGTTAAATGTAAATATGATATAAACAATAAATTGAAATAGTTTAACAATAAAAAAGAACACAGACCATCATATTTGCTTGTTTTCTAGTAATTGTTTATTAAACATTTTAGAAAATGTTCAATATTTATCGAAGCATATCTGAAAATCATCTAAAATGTCTAATCTTTTTTGCTGTTTTTTTAAATATTATTTTCGGATGTATTATTGCTATAATAAACAATATGAATGTTAATTTCGTATAACGAAAAAAATTATCATCGGCCAATGACGCACATTGTAAGATTCACACTACTGCGCTTTTACTATTGTTATAAAACGTTATAATATTAGATTACTGCTTCTTTTTTCACTGTTGCAATCTATTGAATTATCTTCGTGTAAGCTTAACGCAAAATCAAAAATTTTCCTTTCTTTAGTATATAAGAAATTAATATACAGATTTTCCCTTCGTAATTCATCATGAATCTAATGCTATTAAACTAGTTACCTCCAGTGATGCCTTTTTGAATTGTAGAGCGATTCTGTATACAATAATGGAAGGCTTGTGCTCATTGTAAATACGCCTTTATGTTGTGAGCCAATGTACACTTCTAAATTATATGTATAAAAAAGCACATTTTATTGGGTTTACTTTGAAATATATTAGTGGAAACATCTTTCACGAAACCCTTGGAGTCTCTCGTCTATTATGACACACTAACCTTTGGTGTAGGATTTATAACTTTTCTTCACAAATAGTGTAAATATTTCACGAATTGCCGAAAGTTTGTCAATTTGTTTCCATCTATTGCGTGTCGTTCAATCATAGAAAGGAAGGCAAAGAGACTTTCGTTCTTGTTTTATTATCGTTATTTTAAATTTAAATTAATTGACAAATGTTGATAATCATGGACTTTCTTCTTCTAACCATCTCAATAATTAAATTTTTTTATTCTTGTAAATTAGTTTCAATATTGTCATATAATACACATACATATACACTACGTTTCGTTCTTGCCCTATAAATTTCGTTGTTTTACGCAAATATCTGTGTTGGCGTCTTATTACGTCATTCCATTGACTTGAAGTATCTTAGTAATTCTTTCATAACTAAATTCAGTATCATGTAAATCATCTCCGCAAAGTAATTCTTTTGAAATGCAGAATATTAGCACAATCGTGGGCTTTATTAGTTTCTTTTGTGGAACGGCGATTTGAATACAATAATGACAACAGATAAATTCACGGATTTTACAAAAAAAATTAATTTATGGTGGACTTTCATTAGAAAAGAGAAATTTGATTTATTTTAACGCATTCAAAAACTCGTATATTATTTGAAAATTTTGAACAAGTTTTTCTAGATTTGCAAGTCGGTCTGAACAATTTGCATCAACAATTTCAAGGCTATTTTTTCAAAGAAATTCCAAGTAGTTATAATAATTATAGATGGATACTGAATCCGTTTGAAGTAATTCTTTTCAATATGATGAGATTCCTATAAACGTGAAAGAAAAACAGATTGACATGTCGATTGATACAATTAAAATGTGTTGCCACTAGACTTATTTTCAGCACCCAAACTAGTTTGGGATCAAAAGAATGCAAGAATACTCTGATCTATTGAACGAAGTTGTCAAGTGTCTTTTTTATATAAATCAAGTTTCTCATCTATGTTTGCCATAAAAACAAATATAAAAAATCACTTTGAACTTGAAAATGATATTATTGTGTGTATATCGAATACAGAGTCCAGATTTAAGTTGTTAATTTATGAAAACCAAGCATACACGTCGCTTTCATACGCTATATTCCGCGATTTGCTTTTTAAAGATTTTTTGCCTTTGTTCGGTAAGGTGAAAGTAGTTTTATGCACAATACGAAAAGAAATGACTTACAAGGGCTTTTTCCCAAACTTTGAAATTCTCTTACCATCCTCTCCTACAGTTTCAAAATGCAGCGAGGGCACAGGTTGGAAACGTTTTGAAATGCAAATACAAATATGTTCCCTAGTCATTTTTTGTACTCTCAATAAAAGCTTACTGTGGTACTCTTATCTGAATTATCCTGTTTTGTAATTCATCATTATGTAACTCGTTAATGAAGTTTCTAATATATGTATATGATATTATCTTGCATCAATAGCATCTTTTGAAATGTTGGACAATTTATTAGATACTTATTCAAGCTTTTATTTGCTGTAGATTGTTATCATCATGAATTTCAGTTGCTTAGACTTTGCAGCTTGGCCTGTGGATATATCTTAATAGGCGACTACCTCATCAGACATGAACGTCAAATTTAAAATCTTTTCATTATTTAGGTTTTTGTTGAGCCATTGATAGTATCGTACTCTTTGCTCATAATGAATATCTAATAGGTGCCGTGTAATAGTTATTGTATATGGATGCGTATGTAGATTTTCTATTAAGCTTTTCTAGCAGAGCTGCCAAAATTGTAGTATACTTAAGGTGTATTAAATGCTTGTACTTGTCTGAACAGGTAACTTTTTAATATTTATTGGAGCTCACATAAACCGGTCACTTACATTATCAACACCTTCTGTCAGAATTTATGGCCACTCCGAAAATTTGCACTTATAAATGCAATTATTATTTTCAAGTTTCTTGCGTGGAGCAGCATATTCATCAGTTGGCCGTTCTCCCTACGAGTAGCACTTCTTTGATGCGTTTTTGAAATAAAGACAATTTGTTCAATGGTAATAGGTACACAAGTATAAAATTCAAGATATTGGAATCACCAACTTAAACTTCTTGATAGACTTTCTTAATGCACAATTTCAGGAGTTAACCTATAACAAAAATTAGAATAATTATTTACAGGCACACAGACAACTTTAAAACGAAACCAAGAATTGGAGCCAAAATTTTCAAACTCAAAGAAAAGACACCTCTCGCCATCCAGTTAAGCTCAAGTAAAGTAAATAAGGAACACTAAATATTAATGAGCTGATAATGTAATCTAACAAATTTAGACATATTGCCATATATCAAAATGAAAAATATATTAAAAGGAAGAAAAAATCATTCCGTATTTTATATATATATATACATATATATATATATATATATATGTATATATATATATATATAACGCGGGACTTCTGAACTTTGACAGTTGATAGCGGCCATATTGTTTATTAAGTACATCTGTCGAATTAGTCATTTATTCACTCTGTTTCGCCAAATCACCATGCACCGATATAGCGTTCAACAACACGTGCAAATGATAAAATTGTTTTATCGAAATGGATGTTCTGTTTGAGCAACCTTCCGCACGCTTCGCGTCGCTCACAAGAACTCGGCCTTCTGCAAACCACAACTTGGCGAATTTTGCGTCGTAACTTGCGCCTGCATCAGTACCAAATTCAACTGACCCAGGAGCTGGAGGTAAACGATCATAGACAACGACGTGTGTTCGCTGAAAGGGACCTTCAGCAGTTGGAAACTGACCCTAATTTTCATCAAAAAATCATCTTCAACGATGAGATCCATTTCTTGATGAATGGGTACGTCAGCAAACAAAATTGTCGAATTTGGGACGATACCAATCTACATGAAATCCAAGAGGGTCCAATGCATCTCTAAATTGTATGATATGGACACCAACGACATGTGGTTTCAACGGGATGGCGTTACGTGCCACACACCTCATGCCACATAGCTCATGCCACATTGGACATTCTGCACGAGCGATTTGGGAGCATGGTCATCTCACGTGGAGGTGATGTTACAGGTCTATGCGAATAAGTCACAAACTACAGCGGCCCTCAAAGCCAACATAACCCATGACATGGGTCAAATTCAGCCTGATTTATGCGCCAGGATCATGGAAAATTTCGGATGCGTGCCACCCAGCGAAGCCGTGGCGGACATTTGCACGATGATATATTCCATACATAATGGGCATCGATAGGCCTTTCAAACGAATAAAAAATTTCGATGATATGTCACACACTTGTTTTATTTAGATTTAAAGATAGGAAGCGCTTAATGAAAGACCCGTTATGTGAAATATGGAAGCAATACATAAAATACTACTAATATAGTATCACGATCACGTTTTATGACAATTAGAAAACATATCTCTTTAAACTACTAAAACATTTTGAATATATGAAAATAAAATTAGCTATGTTCATAATATATCTGCACATATGTATATGTATAATACACATGTAGAATGTAGTATAACATAAGTCTGCATTCTAATGGATATGTTTATTCATAATATGAATTTCAAATATAGCAGACGTTAGTTATAAAAATAATGGTAATAGTATAATTTATACCACTAAACTTGTAGAATTCGCTATTTTGTACACCATGACAATGTAAATCAGTGTTGCCGTTTTCTAGTTACAAGGTTACGATACTGAACTCATAGTATAAAAAAAGATACACGTATTATTACTTATACTATTAAAAGGAATATCTAATAAAGTTATTTGTTTTTTATTTCTGTTACAAATTTATGACACTAATATATTGGCGTTATATTTTTAGATTATTTGAATGACATTTTTTGAATATATTTAGTTTGTTTCTACCGTGCTGCTATAAACTGGATTTTTTTTGTTTAATTTAAAATATCTTGCTCACTTGATTAAGTTAGTGAGTTGATATTATTTTTTGCTTTTTTCTTAAATTTGATCATTTTACGCACTTTTATTAAGAGATATTGTAGTTTTTTAGAGCAACAAAATGTCACGTTTTCTAGAATATTTTCAGGGAGAATCATCGCAACTAATAAATATAGTTTTATACAAATTTTATTGAGTAAATTGTATGAGTATTTTTGGTTAAAAAATTGCATGGAAAGTAACTGTGCGCACTTCTATTTTACGAAAGTAATTTGCAGCCACTTATTTATTTAAAACACAAAAACAAAAAAAATCTTTCTTTACTGGATTGTACATCAGTTGACATAGAATAAAGCTTATTAACTCAAAAAAAATTGATGAAATCGCGGCACCTCACAATTGTTCTTTATCCTTTAGAAAAACATATATTTTATAGGCGAGGGGATTTAAATGTCAAATAATAACATGACTCATAGCGAAATTTTAAAATTTGTTATTATAAACTACAATAATGTTTGTTTCGCCATACAGTTCCACCGTTCCTCAGATGCATGAAGAGTTTTCGTCCATCTCAGCTACTCAAAAATTTAAAAGCAGAGTTTTTTGGTTCATTTCAGGCTTTGAAAAGTGAGAAAATGGAATAAGGTTATTTCGTTGGCATATTCACGAATACTGCTGATTCACTTACAGATAAATACACCAAATTTTTGCGGTAGAGCAAAAAATTAAAGATAAATGTAAATCAGCTATCACCCGTCGCTAATCGCTCAATATATTAGTTCAGGTGGTGTGGGTTTGAACGATCAAGCACACCTTGAGCGTACGAAATCACTATTAGAAATGAAAAGTAGTATTAGGCAATAATAAGCTTTTGCTTATTATCGGCCAATACTACTTTGCCATCGTTGATATTTTGTTATTATACAGATGTAAATATACGAAGGAAACTAGAAAGCTCTCTACTCAACAATGATTTGAAAGACACGATTTCTTTTGATCTTATTTCTAAAAGTAAACTTCCTCAACGACTTTATTCCAACAAGAAGAAATGATTTCCGTTGGTTTTCAAAATAGGTATCTTCTCTTTCAATTGGTTACTGTCTGGAAAAGGAAGTCGACAGAGTCAAATACGGATTATATGGTGGACAGTCCATCTCAAAGAAGTTATACTCGTGGAGGAGTGGATGGTGGCTGATTTGTAAACTAGCGCATTGTCATGAAGGACTCTGTGACATACTCAGACAGTTTGGTAAGTAGCTATAAGTAGTTTTGTTAACTTATTGCCGTAGGTAACTGCTGTTACTGTTGTTCCCATCGTCAAAAGATTCATCCTCGATGAAACTGTTTTAACCAATATTTCACTTTAAAATACAACAGAGCCTCGTCCCCATACACTGTAATCATCAGTCCATTTTGAGACACACTTAATATGAAGCACACAATAATGAACGAATTGTAGTCTATTTTGACACAGGAACAGAAAAATTCTCATAATTAATACCTTCTATGATGCTAGATAGATTTTCTTTCTAGTTCCTACTGTTGAATCTATGTCTCGATTTGAATTTTTCGACGAATAATTGGTCCTAATTTTCAGTGCTATGATTCCCCAAAAATACGTAATTACTATTCGCTGAAACGGTGATGCATTTCCTGATGTTGGGTTTGATCACAAAAGTTGTTTTGCTAGGAATAGCGCTCAATGCAGATGTGTAAATATGTGTTTCGTCATACATTCAATATGAGTTTTGCTTCTCGAAAGTAAATTATTGTCGAAAATTAGCATATAATCTTTTTAGACGTTATCAAATACATGCTTTGCCTATTTAAATAAATTTTTGAGTACGAGTTTGGGGAGACATAGTCGTATATAATTTTATGTAGTAATAATGTCGGTATGATTTTAATAATAGATCTACGAATTCAATGTATGCACGTATATATGTACATACCTATGTACAACTGATTTTGCTCAATGGGGTACATGAAATATAAAAGAGAAAAGTACTTATTAACCTCTCCTTTTATTTATTAAATAATGCTAAATCAGTGGAAAGGTAGTTAAAGAGGTCGAATGAATTAATTTTGCATTATATCTCATTACATAAGTTACATATTTATAACATACTTTTCCTTGCCTTGCATAAATAATTATGATTAGTAACATTTTATGTATTCTCAGGTATTTTTACAAATACAATACAAATGCAAATCCATTACTTTGTATTTATTGAATGATTAGTAGAGCTGCCAATTTTTGGCAGTGCATCGAAATTGCTGGGAATTTCACATTTCATGTACTAAATTCAGAGAGGGAGTTTAGTACACCGTGTTAGCTGAGTGGAAACTGTTGTATTTGTTATATTGTTATTTCGTGCTATTATTAGTAGAAAATGTAATATAAGGAAGTTCATAAAGGAATTTCCAGGCTTAGTGAACGATGGCGCAAAAGTAATACGTATAATCTGCTATAAATTTTTGTTCTCTAGTAACAGATTGCATCTCAAAGCATATTAAAGAAACATACAGTAAATGTACAAAGTAGCGCGAATGTCTATAATGACTTTATTTTTGACTTAATGTTGATGTTTATTGTTTGCAATTTACCGTTTTCTTTATGTGCTCAAGAGAATTTCATAAATTCTGGGTTACATACAATCCCAAATGAAAATTACCATCTCGAGCAACATTACGAAATCTCGTAGGCCCTGTGCTGCATAAGATCGAAAAGATTATTAAATTTGATTTAAATAATAAAAAGTTAAGTCCGAAAGTAGTTGCAGCTATTGAGAAAGTTAGAACAAATTTGAAGATGTTTGAGTATTGACAAGTTTATGAATTATTTACAATTTCGAAGGAATTCTTGAGCGAATAGGCAAATTATAAAATCTTTCATTGTCATTAGTAGAGTCTCTGCAAATATTGGACTCACAGTTGAACACTTTAAGAGCCAAAAATTCATCTAACTATAGAAAAGTTAAATTGTGTTTTAAACAATGTTTCAAATTTTTTCAAATTAAGATGAATACGTAGGAATGATAGTGATAGTGCTTCTCCATAGCCCTTACTTAACTCATTACATATGACTGGGGCTATTGGTACCTTTTTGCTCGGTAAATAACAAAGTATATGGAATTTAGATATTCATTAGTCATTTAATCTATCAGTTATTTACCCAACACTACACTGAACTACACGCATATTGTACTAGATTTAACCCAAAGTTCCTTTTATTTGGAAACTTTAACAATTAGCTTTAGGAGTTACTTTAAAACTATAAAATATATTTAACATTCGAGTCCGTACTTTCGAAATAAACTATTCAAACTTTCATAATTAAATTGGATTGTATTGTTTCCTTTATCATACACTGGATAATTTTTACATGCACGTTATCTATTCAATCTAACGAATTTAAAATACTAAGTATTTGCAAATTCTTTTACTAAATTAGTAATATTTAATTAATAAGTTTTCACTTAGAAATTTAGATATAGCGGAGACATAAACAGATGCAGCAAATAATAAATAAGTTTATTGAGCAATTGAAGTTTCAATTGATTAGGCTAGTTCAAGAAATTAACGTACAATTTCTCACAAGGTATGGAGAAACACTATTTAAACACACCTATCGCACCAGTATGTAGTGCCTTGCATACGGACCCCAATACATGACTGACATAACTATTTGAACAATGCAACAAATACCACTTCATCGATTTACATACCGAATTCTCAATGAACGAGCGAGAATCTATGCGTGATTTATAGGTGGATATATGTGCGATTTTAGCCCGTTGGCAACCGACGAAACCCCATTCAAACTGGTCGAGCACGTAACGAGGTCACCCGGTGTGTGTATTCCAGTGCTTTAAACGTTGATTGGCACAGCTACTGAACAATGTATTGCAACATATAAGGCTGCAAAAATGTCGAAGAATGTATTCCAAACGACGTTTTTTAATATTTCACAATTCCAAGTACTAATTTTCTATATATTCATCATTAGATTGATTTTGCTTTCATAAAGCTGAGTTTTATGAAACTGCTTTGCCGTACGAACTTGATTTTGCAAAAAATGTGTGTATATAATCAGTTAACTTTTTCAGTAAAGTTTATTGTACAAATTATATGACTCTATTTACTGTCGAATAGAAAAATTATGTTTTCTTTGGTTTATGCCGCGTACGATACTCGTTTTCAGTATTAATTAAGTACTATGTTTTCTGTCTTTCATACGCTTATCCACAAAAAATTATTTACGCGTATTATATTTGGTTCGCTTGAGTTATATTATCCTTTTTGTAAGAATTCAAGTATGCATGTAATATCCTGACATATTGCCATATTAGATATAAGCTATTTTTAAATTACTTAGTGTTTAATACGTAGCTTTCTGTTATAATGCCTTTTTCCTACCACAGGTTTCCTCTTACTTGTGAAACTCATTCCTTTGACAGAGTTTGTTACTTTATATTTTTTCATATCCATAGAATTGATATAGGTTAATTTTATGTTTCTGATCAACTCTATTATATTACGTATGTATGTATAGCCACCTAACATTTTACACAAAGAACACCAAGATTCCAAACTAGAATTCATACCTTCTCTAATGCTAACTTTTATTAAAAATATTACTGAGTGCATTATTTATATTTTTATTTTTATCTATTTTATTTAATGCCTTTATTTTCAATAGGTATTGATATCTAAGTGCAGGTAATGTAAATACATTTTATTAAATTAAATACAACATTCGCAAATACAAACTGTAATAAAACTAAGAATATATGATTACGATATTGATGGCATGTGCAGACAATGTCACAAAATACCAGAAATAAGTGAACACACCAGAGTCCCATATACAAACATTGCACAACTGAAATACATAACACAACGTTTGTAAAATAATACATAGAAATAAATAAAAACATAAATTAGCAGATACAATTTACCCACGGTACAAGCACAAACCAGAAACAGTTTTAGAAAATTCTCAAAACCACTTAATAACAGGCAAGCTGTATGTATATTACACTAATTCATAAAAATACTAAAAACACATGCCTAATAACCCACAATCTTAAACCAAAATTTATAGAGAAATGAGAAATGCAGTAATATGGAACTCTTCATAGAACTGTCAGAGAAGAACATTATTAAAATTTTAAAAGCTTTTAAAAACTTGTAACTGTAATATTCGTGGACAAACATGAATAATATTCATACGCAGTGCTATTTGACAATCTAGTTTTGTAATTGTTTGTTAGTTAAGGATGTTTTAAAATTATTAATTGACAGCCCACATACCAATTATTTTCAAACTTAGTATAGTTGATAATTATCACAAACTCAATATATATATATATATATATATATATATACATGCAGAAAACTTTTATTATTATCATCAGCTTAATTGTCAGATTTCTGAATATACAATTTTTTTCTGTCTGGAGGTTGTTTGACTGTAGTAATCCCCTTTCTAACTTATTGTATGTTCCCTCAATGTTTGTACCCATTGCATCTAATCTAGTGCTCCTGTTCTCCATATTAAATGGACATTTCTATACTAGTCTGGACACTATGTTGGAGTTCCTCGAAGTTTCTATTGCAGTTTGGCTGTCGGCTGTTAGTCAGACTGTGGATTGGCTTTTGTGTGCCTGAATACACAATAAAAATATCCAATTGCATCTGCATTTAAACACAATGAGCAAACAATAATAATAATAATAAATGATAATAGTAATAATTTTTCGTTTAAACATAGAAGGCATCATAAAACTTGTATTAATTTGTCGTTTAATAAATAACACTGCAGACTCAGCTGCGTATAGTCCAAGCTCTAACTCATAGAAATGTGGGTGCGTGAAAAGTTTCTCCACGTTAGGCTGGTGAAGTGTGACAAAAATTTACGCTATAATAACAGTAATATCAATAACAACAACATAACGTAAGCATAACATAGGCAAGGCAAATGAAAATTAAATAATTTTATATAAAACAAAAAGAAAATAATTAATTATAATTTTTGATATAGTCCCAAAAGGATCATAATGTATATCACATACATGAAAAATATCATTATAATTATGAAATACCACTGACACAGAAAATAAAATTTTAACATAGATTTACAATACAACGTTGAATAATAACGGGTCGCAAGCCTAAACACATTAAAATAAAGTCTGCACAACAGCCACAGACAATATATACAGTTATTAAGGAAGCTAAATAAAAACTTGACACTTAACAGGAGGTATTTTTGGTGCACTAACAGAAGACTTGGACTAGGTAGAATAATACGAGTATTGCCAAATCCTCTCTCTGAGTACACGCTGTTAATTTTGAACAATCAAGGTATCGTCTTTGCAGGCTTCGCTATTAGTGTTATTAATGTGCACCTGATAGATTTGGTGTCAATACAGGGACGCATATTAATAAGTGCAAATCCTAACCCAACAATATTTAATTATTCTTTAAATAGAACCTCAAAAACAACTGCAAAACCTCAATGCAAACAAACACATTTTTTTGCTATGACAATTTTATATACCGTACATGTATTTTAGTAATTTATTGTATTTACTCTACATGTAATAAAATGTGGAATATTGTCAACTCGACATTCGTATCTTATAACAAAAATCGTACATGCTTACTTCAGCGAATGTTAGATGAAAATTTAATTTAACTTATTTAAGTTAAACAGGAAAAAATCCGAATATGACAAAACAATTCTTCATTACTATATGACAATACACTATTGAAGAAAAATATACATATTAAATCCATTAAAAAGGAAAAACGTCATGGAATAATATATCAGCATTCCCTACTTCTTCCTCTACACAAGATATTAGTTCTCGGTATTGGGGGGACAAAACTTGAATAGTACTAGATAGCAATCCGTCGTACTTTAAGTAAATTTAGTCGATATAGTAATATTGGTGAATCAATCCTATTATTCAGCAGATTCATCACCAACAATGTACTGCTCTTTACCTGCACGTTGTTAGCGTTTTCACACCGTGCCTCAGAATTAAATCTGCATAGTCCGTGTTTCTAAAAGGACAGATGCTGTCCAACTTGTAGCTAAAATATTTCACAAATTTCCTCTGGATGCGTTCAATTTTATTCATATGCAGATCGTCGATCGAATACCGATATGTATAGTCTAATTTGCTGACGATATACATGAAGTAAAGAGATTTAATTGCGCTAATGTTTGTAAAATTGCGAGACATTCAAATGATTCAAGGACCTAATCTCTGATTCTGTAATGCTAGATCGTTGAAAGTTAACCTGTTATCGAACACCCTAAGTAGAATTCCTTTTTTCAATAATATCATTGCCAATGTAATAGAGTTTGAACAGTTGATCTTCCTTCTAATGTTGCAACGCAGCATTTAGATATTTTTAAATTAAATTTGTTACTAAGACACCAGCTATGAATAGCACTTAAGTTGATTTGCAAAAATTCTACGTCAACTGTATTCTTAATACTATGGTATACTTTAATATCATCCATGTAAGCAAATACATTACATTCAAGAGATGTTATTAGGTCATTAATAAATGATTTACACAAAAAGTAGAACAATGTTAAAGCCTAGGGAGGCTACAGATGTCGAATAAAAGAGTCTAAATTTGTAAGTATTATAGCTTCTTTATTTAAACAATGATGACCTCATGAACTCGACTAGGGAATTGCTAAACCCAAAGTTGTTTTACTCTTGCAGAAAGTATCATCTGTAAAAGTAAAACGTGATCAACGGCATTGAACGCAAAACTAAAGAACGTATAAACATCATCTAACTGACACCATCTACCATTTGAATATCTGGCTTATACAGTAAAAATTTGTTAAAGCAGAGCGGTTCTTCATACTCTTGTGATAGAGAAATGAAGTGGAAACATTTAAATGATGTGATTTTCTAACAGATAGACGCACTGTTAAAGGCCTTTTTAAGCACAAGACAGATTAGGGATATTTTCCAAGCTCGTAGTAATGAAGATGACTGTATAGATAGAACGAAAATTTTAACAAGTGGGTTCACGAAAACAGCAGCACAATCCTTAACCAAGTAAGCGAGAATATCGCCTTCTCCAGTTGTACACTTACTTTTAAGTTTTTTAATAGCTTGATTTACACAAGAAATAATCATAACTGGATAACCAATATTGTGTTCACACGATATAATAACAGAACATTTAGGTAAATGCACTTCAGTAAAGCCTGATGCAAAGGTGCCAACAATGGTTTGGAGCTCCGAATATTTTTTGTTGTTATGACGTAAGTTATTGGGGATTTTTGATATATTCCCCTTTCAATTAACAAAAGACCAAAAACTTCCATCTTGATAATTTTGTGAATTCCTTGAAATTCATTCCTGTAGTAATACCTGCCAGTAACTTTCCTTTTTGGTATTAGTGGTAAGTTTAGAGAAAATAGGTTTCGTTTTATAAGAAAAAGATATTCTGAATTAATGTACATATTGGGTTGTCGGGAAATTCATTCACATTATTGCAACAGATAGTGCTATTTTTGTCCCAAATGCTTGGAGTCATGTGCATCTACCTTTGCGCTATGCCATATGGCATCCGACAGTACTAATATTATTTTTGGAAAAAATTGAGATATTTAGTCGAGTGTTTGAAACATGATAAAAAATTGAAAATGGGAGGCTAAAGTCTGCATTTATGTAAAATTTTACCCTATTACTTTCGCAAAAGGGTAAACTTGTGAAATGGTTCGCAAAGTTTATGTAACAGAGCTCTAAAAGAACGTAAAAGTCAGTGATTGTTCACGTTCGCTTATCGGTTAGGAGGACTTACTAAGGTTAATGACAAAGTAAAGGCATTAATAGAGTCCAATCCACGACATACATACATACACGAGATATTGCAGAAACTTTAAGCATCCAAATATAAAATTAGGGTAACAAATTTTTAAATCAAGCAGTTGTTTGAAGTATATTATATAAAAATATACTGATTCAATGCCAGTACACTAAACTAACTAAAAGAAATTGACTTAGAATGTGTTGTAAATAAAAGACTGTTCACTATAGCAAAAAAGAAACGAATAATGACCTTCGAAAGCAATATTTAATATATTTGTTATAATAGTGTTTGTAAAAAGAGGCAAAAATAATTTTTATTTAAGACTGTATATTTCCAATGAATAAAACAACAATTGATTAGCTTTTTTATGGCCCTGTATATTATATTTATTAACACATTACACATTTTTATGCAATCAGTGTCATTATCTCAGTCGAGAACACCAAATACTTTTACTAACATTTATTTAGTAATAAAATATGTAGATAGATGAATATTGATACCAACGACCTTGTCTACTATTCTCGTTTTAGAAGGGAAAGTTTCCAATATAACGTTCTCAGTTCAAGATATAGATACGTACTTACATTCATATATACATGTGTAGGTACTATATGAACAAATGCATGTGAATGATTTGCCGCATTCCTTTGGGTTTTAAATCCTCATCATGTGGGCTAGGTTATGATAAATTGTAATTAACTTGATCTTGTGTGTATGTGATGCAAATGACGTTGCGAAATGGAAGAGTAATATTTTGTCGTATGTCTGTTTGTTAGTTAGCTGGCTTACCTTCCTGAGTTGCCCAGCTGTCGATGTAATGTTGGAAAAACACCGCCCATAAATTCAAATGATTTGTGCAATTTCAGGTTCGAGAAATTGACGGAGGCAGCCAGTGTAGGAAATGGGATGGGTTCAAGTTATTTTACTTAAATTATAATATTTTAGAAGGCATTCACTATACGGGAAGGAATAATTAGACACGTAACTTCGAATCACTGTTAAAATTATAAAAAATAAGATGCTTCAGTACATATATGAAGTGATGTTTCTGTCAGTACATACAGAGAAATAAATACATGTATAAATATTCATAAAATGATGTGTATTTATGCACATATGTATGTGTATAATTTTAATACTTTTTAAATTAAATATTAACTAACATCTTCGTAGAAGTAATTCCTTTGTTAATTAATGAAGGAAATATATTAGCCTACAAATACGGAAAATCGATTTATTATACAGTCTGGAAATTTCTTATGGAATAAATACAGTAATTCCGAAACTGCAAATATTTCACAAAAATGCTGAAACAGGTAATTATTCTAGTGGCACTTATGTATTTTCATATATTTTAGTTATGAACGGAACTTTTTAAGGCCTTTTAAAAACAAATCACGCTTAATATCTTTAAAAGAAACACAAATTGTAAAATAGTAAAAATTGAAAAATGAACTTTATATATTCATTGTTACGAAATATTTTCCATTAACTTCTTGACACACTGTCAACCTATGACGTAATTAAATTCTAACATTGTTTAATATATCAGGTTTATTTTTTAAATAATCCCATAGAAAGAACTCATTTGTGATTAAATTTGGAGATTTGCCTGATCATTCCAGAAAATCCCGTCTTCCAATATTTTTTTAGAAAAAATTGTATCTAAATAAACACGAACAGAGCAAGCATAATGAGTTGATACTCGGACAAAAAACTGCTAACGCTAGAATTGGCTTTCGTCTCTAGTTCTAAGCATTTCTGCTCAGTAAGATGATCCAAAAAGATAGCCCCCACTACATAATTATTGATTACGCCTGTCCAAACATTGACTTTTTGCGGGTGTTGTGAGTGATTGTCGCCCTGCCAGTGAGTTCGTTGCAGTCCAATGTCTACAAATTTGGTTATTTTTCCTTTACAGTAAATATAGATTCATCAGAGAAAAGGGTGTTTACTAAAAATATAACATGTGTATTAAGTAAGTACATAATTTGCTCACAAAATTGGTTTTGCGCGCACGCGCACAGAGAGGGAGCGAGAGACAGAGAGATTAGTTTGTATAACAACAAATTGTAAGTGGTAAAATACCTCGAATCGTTTTGTTCCATACATTCCAAAAGACTAATTCCAACCCAAAAAGTTAATTTTAATAAATGTAAGCATTTCTTCGAATTGACCTTGCATCTATTTTTATTATCTCCTTTAGTGATCTGTTTATTATCCAATTTCTTTAGTAGCAAAAGTCACTTTCATACTATTTGCTTTCTATTCACTGTAATCTATAATCTATGGTACAAATATGTGTCTGGCTAGCAATATTTTTGTTGTAGTTTCAAAATTACTTCATTTAAAAGAATTCAAATTTAAATTGCGATTCCTAAAACATTCCTTAATAAACTCAGAAATATTTCATATATTTATATTTGTTTTGTTTCCAATTATTTCTTGTAGACGAAGATTCTGACAGCTATTTCACAAGTTACAGCACGATTTCTCAATTTCGCATTAGTTTTTGTATTCTGTATACGTATTTCGACAACTAAGTTGTCATCATTAGCAGATAATTAAACAACATCGCACCTGGAAAACTACGGCAAAATACCTGTACGAAAGCAAATTCGGCACATGAACCGTACTGCCAAAAGCCAAAACGCACATTGCTTATTCGTTTCACATGATTTTTAAAAACTGTTTTCTCGTCTAAACTACGACAAATAGAAAAAGGGGGTGACAGGGAAAGAAAGAACAAATACCAACATGTGATTTATTGCGCTCTCCCTTGTACGTTGTTTAAGAGACTAAAAAGAGATGAGTTATAATTGAATCCCAGGCCAGTGTTCAACACATGGCCTTTTTCTTCAAAATGTACATGTTTTCATACGTATCTAATTCGCGATAATTACACACTTTCTTTATCAAATGCGAACAATCCACGTTAACACTATAATTACGTTCCAACACATGTTTTGCTACACCGGGTTTTCCTGGCCGATTGAATCATATGTGCGCAATATGTTCTTTATACCGGGTTTCTATCGATCATTTTGTTTGGCCGATGTATTGTTTACTGCAATCTAGACATTTAATGCCGTAGATTTCCGATTTTTTGTTGTCCTCGACTTTGTCTTTGCCATTTCCTAAAAGGGATTTGATGGAGTTAGTGGACCGAAATGTGACTTGAAAACCGTGCTCTTTAAGAACACTATTTAAATTTTTCGTCATACGGTGGAAAGGTAAACGTACAAACTGCTTATCCCGATTGCTTTGAGGTGACAGACATGTAGTATTCCGTTCTTATGTTAGCCTTCCTAATTAATCCGTTGATTATTTCCGAATCAACCATTGTATCTCGCGATAATCTCAGTGAAGTTCAATTCTTTTTCGTATCTTACTTTTGTTAGTGGGAAATTAAGCAAACGATTAATCAGAAACCTAAACGAAGCCATCTTTTATCGCATGCTATGATTTGAGTCCGCTGTGATGAAAATTAAATACGAGAATAAGATTTTACATATTTTACTATAACGACCTAACAACTTCTTCGCTCTATCAGTTTATATGACTTGTAAGATCTATGTAAAATCCACCTCAAAAAATGCGAGAAGTTTTCTGAGTACGAAGTACATTTCAGGGAAGAAGATTGCACGAACTGAGGCGATAGCCTTAGAATTTAATGTACGTGCAGAGTGCAGACGAGCGGTATGAGAGTGATCAGCGACATCATCAATGTCTCCGAAACGAGCGATAGTGTAATACATATGGAACGTATATTAAACTGTTAAAAGAGAAGTACTAGAAACCTGTCACCCGCTCTTTCCTACTTTGTACAATGCAAAGGGCGCGGGGATTACGGTCACCACTCCATAGTATATATGGTATTTATGAATAAAATCTTCAACACATAATTTCGTAAAATTTTGTAACATTGGTTGTATTTATGGTTAAACTGTGTGTATTTTAAGTGCATTATTTCTCCCTTACAATCATTTCTCCGGAGCACTTACGTATACATTTTCAAAATTTTTGAACTTGGTTTAATTGGATTTTCTCGTCCACTACAAATAGCTCCACTACAAATTGTTTTTTAAAATACCACTTTGAAAAACAGCATGTTTCTCTTAAATCAATATTAACGTGTCTTCAGTTCAAGCATTTCTCTTTAATTTTTCTGAATGTGATTATGCAACATTATATGAAAATTTTGTCTGAATGATGTTTAATTTCTGCATATTTTTCTAATATAATGCTATTTCTAGAGGACATTAACAGGCCATGAGTTATTATTATTACTAATTCAGGTAGAAGTTGCAGTAAGTGTTACTTCTACAAAAGTACGCTAACATTAAATAAATGATTTTTCATGCAGTTTATCATCATGAAAACTGTTGCATAAATATAAATAGAACATTACACTTGTGTTATAAATAACGTTGATAAATTTCCTTATCTTGAAATGACTCATTTAATTAATTCAGATATACATTATGTGTGCATTTCAAGTAATTTCATCATTTTATATAAATAAAAACTTATAACGTATAACTTATTTCCTCAACAGTGTTCTTTTTATTTACGTTTATACAAAACGAAAAAAAATTTAAGTTAATTCCTTAATTTGTTTGCAAAATATTATTATGCTTGTTTACAAACATATTACTATATATCTTCAAAAATTAGATCCAAATACAGTTGGAACAGTTCAGTTCAAGTATATACTTATATGGATAAAGTATATATATATATATATATATATATAAATAAATAATGTAATTAAGTTACATCAACGAATACTTTATCCATATAAGTATATACTTATACTATCATAGTAATTTAAATAACTTAATTACATTATTTATTTTATATATATATATATATATATATATATATATATATATATAAAATAAATAATGTAATTAAGTTATTTAAATTACTATGATTTACTTAAAAATACTTTACCTTTCCTTTTTAGAGACTAAAGCTACACATACATTTCTGACGGTTATTTTAGTGAAAAATTCCAGACTGCTTCCATTAAACATAATGCAGAGCTACTATAAGTAACAGTAATCCTTCATGGAAATATAAAAGAGGCTATTTTTTGATTACGTCTTTCACTGTAATCCATTAGAAAATTATCCTACGGTTTCTGTGTGCGTGCATTGCTATCGTTAGAATGAATTGCAATTGTATATATCTACATACTTACCCCGATATGTCCCGTCTGCCTTGTTTATTTTGCATATTTCATCTCTCAGGGAACCCGCATCACCTGGATGACAACCACATGCAAGTACGTGCATTTGTATTTGTGAGTGTGTGTTTGTATTTTTTGTATTTCTCTGATTCTGCTCTCGTCGTTTCCTTAACCCCAGCCACCTACTTTGCATATACGCGCCGTCAAACAAAGGCTACCGTGCAGACTTACCTGTATATTAATCAAACCATTCGATAGGGAGGTCTGGAGGATGTCTGATGGGAATTGTGATGATGCGAATGGCGCAGATTGTAAGAAAGATTTGATGGAAATACACCACAGGAGGTATACTTATATATTAATAAAAAAAGTTTTTCTTGTATGGATTAATTAAAGTGTCATTTTGAATTAATAGATCAATACGTAAAATCTTTATAATTATGAAATAATTTTTGAGGTACCCATAATAAGCATACGATAGAATGCCTTTATATATATATATATATATATATATAAAGGTATTCTATCTACCTATATATATATATATATATATATATATATATATATATACAGGTACGTATAACAAATAATAACTCGGTAACGATTGAAAAAAGCTATGCACTTCTTTCACGTTTCTTTAATATTATCTTCTGTGTAAATCATAACAATTTTTTTTCATTTCCTGTTTAATCAAAACAATTTTAGTTTCTATTGAAAAGTTGAATTTTTCAGAAAATAAGCAATATATTATGTATATTGCTGTTAAAGTAAGTAATTTTGACGAACTACATCTTCTTTTGTGATTCGCCAAAGTAAGGCCATTAATATCTTCTAAAAAATTCTAATTTTAATCGCTTTTTCATCGTATGTATAATGTAGACATTTTTTGAAAGAAACTTCCCCTCTTTTCCCATTACGCGTGAGATCCGAACCCTCATACTAATCGGCCACGTATCTTCACCCTTAGATCACGGAGAACTGTGAATTCGAGTCCTCTAACGTGCCATAAATTATGTAAACAGATATTAAATGAAAACCCGACCTAGGTAATAATTTTTTGTTTTTACGATGTGAAACTTAAATATTTTAATTTTAACCGCATTTTATATCATATGTACATGTAGAAATTTTTTTAAAAATACTCTCCGCGCGAGACTACTTTGAGGTGAGAAACGACTTAAACACCGCACGAAGTCTAACTCCCTTAAAACTGCACAACACCGGCGCTCTATTAAATAGCATAATCGCATAACTGGATATCTATAATAGCTCTCAAACTCATCGCAGCTTTTCCAGCACCTTTCGCAACTCAAAAAGCAGTTTCTGAAGTTATCTTCTTATGAATACGAGTCGTGATCGTTGAAATCGTTTCACCTTCGAAACTGGAGCTTTTGAAAGCATTTCATCCTACGGAACTGGACAAAAATGCAATCGGTGAGGTGCGAACTGCATGAGAGTGAGAGAATTTTGACATTCTAGCCTTCTTTGATTGTACCTTTCTCTATTATACATACTAACTGCTTTGTTCTTTGATTTCAAAGTCGTGCGAAAGACCTTAAACTAGAGAAAACCTAAGTAATTTACTGCTTATCACATCGTTATGATTATGAGAGAAATTAATGAATAAATGAATCACCAAGGATTGTTAGATTCGATTCCTTAAGCACGCCATAAATCTCATTATGGGCACAGTTTTTCGCTTGATTTTATGAAAAATTGAATATTGATTCATTGCTCTTTTTTCATGTCATGCGTTTTCCATCAATGGTACTCAACATCGCAATCTCGGAAATTCGTACCTCAAAAATTACTAACATAATTGACGCGCAATTTACAACACACACTGCACAGTTGGCAATATATCAGTGTTGCCATTACAGACGCAAAAGGGTTTTGGTGTTTTGAATATTCATGTTGTATTTAGTATATAATTAGGAATTAGTAAATGTGTATCATAAATATTGATGTACATCCTACGCGTGAATACACATGACATAAGGATTTGTGATTTATATATATATATATACACACACACACACGCATATATATATATATATAGTTAATCACCATAGTTGGAGTACTACAAATGCGTTTTTTGTACGCGTAAATGTATTTAAATGGTATTGTTTAATAAGTTTTGAGTTGAAAAGAAATTATCCGCATCTCACCTACCTATCTACCAAGTACGCTTTCGTCTGAATTCATAACTAGCCTGCACGATATCATTGAAGCTTCTGAACACGATATATCTAATTTTAATGTACGTGCGAAGAAAAACAAAACAGAGTGGACCAGTTTGGTAGCAGACAAACTTCTATCAACGACAAGTCCTATTCATTATGGCCGAATGCACCAGACACTCCCATCATTCGTCCGCTCTATCTCGTTCAAAGAAAAGAGATTATTCGGAGTTATCATGCAATTGTATTGCCGTCAGCATCATATTCGAGATACATGCTAAATAAATATTTAAATTTATCTTAGGCACACAGTGCAGGTCGTCCGCTTGAATCTCTTACATGTACTATGAACTCACACCCACCTATTTTGTGAACGAAGTCGTGTTCGTAACAGAATATTGAGTAAAGAGACTCAAAATTATATATATATATATATATATATATATATATATATATATATATATATATATAATTCTTCATGTTCCAAGAAGTGATTATTTCAAAATCAATGTGTCTGATCCATCGATATTTGTATGTATTGAATGATTTATTATCTTCGTATGTAACGCGTATAAAATATTGATATGTATATTCTTCGTAAGGGTTGGAAACTCATCTACTATGTGCACATATAATTACCAGCGACAGATTGAATACTAAAACAAAATTTTCGAAAAATACCAAAGAAAGTAAAAGAAATAAGGCAGATACATATTTATTTTGTTTGTGTCCTTTTAAAATTTGACTACTAATTATTCATTGCAACGACATTATTATTATATATATATTATTATAAGTATCGTGAAATAAATACTGAAAATATTAAAGACCTTCTACCTAAAAGCATATAATATGACATTATTGTGGATAGAAATTAATTACTTGAACTTGACAGGTACCACTCTTGAAGGTTTTAGACATTTATTCAATAAAAACAAATATTGCTAAGGAAAGCAGTAACTACGATGATCGTTTCGCTCAATTCCAGAGCCCGTTAGACAATCTGGTTTTGTCCGGCAGTACTGCGCTCCTTGTAATGAAGGTAGTACATCTACTGCAGTGCAAAAAGCGGCGCATGCATCTATATAGAAAATTGCCATATATACAATAATATAATCAATGTAAACAACTACTGCCGAACTAGCAATGACTGCGACCATTTCACTCATTCCGGAGCTCATCAGCTAGTTATTATACAATTTCATACTCTTATTATATACAATAAGTATAATGTGGTCAAAATGGGATAATGAAATTGGCAATTCGGAAGCAGAAATTTTAAACTTGTTAAATTTTCAGCATTTCTGAGTACTCCAAGTCGGTTCCTAAATCTATCTATAGAATTCTTCTGTAGTTTTCAATTTATTTTTGCCATTTATATTGGCCCCTCAAATACATTTGGCTTCAAAACCAACTGCAAGCTCCTAGTTAGGTCTGCAAAATCTGATGCAATGCAATTACGAATTTTTCTAGGCGAGCAAATATATTACAGATTACGAACCACGTGCACTTTTTCAACAAAATGTACTAGAGGAAATTGATATATTAATTTAGAATTTCTAAGGTTTGAGTGCAAAAGCTGGTAAAACGGTCCAAATTATATAGAGACTAATTTTAGCAGACATGAAAAGGTAGTTTTGGTGTAGCTTTTACGGCTGCTGAATCTAATTTACCTTAATTTTAATATTTATAAATGGTTTTTGTAAGTGCCTACAAAATATTGCTGATATTTTATAGTATCTTCTATAAAACATCCAAGATCTTAAAATTAAGAAAAAGATCCAATTTATCCAATTCGATTCAAATATTTTTCAGGATGACCGTTTAATAGTTGTATATTGCTGTCTTTTTATTGAGCAAAGTGTGCAGTGTCTTTTATTAACTAATACATTAACGTAATATATGTACGTGATATTTATGTTTAGAAATGCGCTGTTGTTCGTCAAGGTATGCGTTTGAATATACACAAGTTAAATTTTTGCACTTGACAGAGAGTAATTGGAATAATTTATAGTTTGAAGAAGTAGGCTAACTTTCGTCACATCTAGTTAGAACAAGTACATTCAGAAAACATCGTTTTTCGTGGAATATAAACTACTGAATATGTTGCGATTGCTATAAAATAAAATCTGATAATAGATGAAGTGTGGTAGATGCATAACATGTTGAACATTTTTTCAAAATTTGGAAAGTAGTATATGGTAAATACTATCTATTAATTAATAGAAAGTAAATGGATAATTATCCATTTACTTTCATTATACTTTCAATTAAATTTAAACAAGAATAAGTACATATATAAAGTTATATACAATACTTACAGAATGAGAAATTAAAAAAAACTACATGATTTGGATATATTCAAGTAATAAATGTGTCATGTGTCATATGAATAACAACAGCAGCAGCTGCAGGTGTTTTCATCCGGTATATGTTGAAACTTTCTAAGAAAAGTAATGTTGTTTCTTCACGAACACGGTTTGAAAAGCAATAATACTATATATACATACATGTATAGACACACGATGAAATACACGTTGGTGTAGAAAGTATGCATGTATGCAGTAAAATTCTAGGTCGTTTTTATCACTGTGTGACCCAATGAGTTTGACTGCTTAGAATAGGTTCTTAATTACCAATTATTTATTGCAAAATCATTGGCACTACAACTAAATGTGTACATCTGTAAAAGCACAATTATAGTTCGGCTTATGATAGCACATATGATATGAGAGAAATTCGATTAATCATGCACGTCAAAAAGTTATATAAAAACAATTTTTTAAGACTAATCATTCTACTAAAACTCGTTTTATGCAACTACACGTATATAAAAATTCAACTAGTAATAACAATGATGTCTTCAAGTGCCGAAATATACTAAAAATTTTACATTTCAATTCGGCATTGTTGGTACCAAGTTCGAACTTATAATTCGGTTGCTTAAAGTAAAACTAAAATTTTAAAAATAAATATTGTTTTCTTATGCTCTTTATGTTCTCCAATTGAAGAACGCTTGTTCCAAATTAAACAGTTAATTTTGTATATAAATATGCATTCTGAATAATTTTATTTGAAAATGTTTAAGGTATCGCTTTACTTTATTTAAATTTGAAATTCAATATTTTAACCAAACGTCTTTCAGCACCGAGCGAATACTATCTTATTATATACGTCTTCTAAGTGACAAGCAATTTTATAGTTTATATACGTGAGAACAATTACCAAGTTGCCGTAATAGTAAATCCAATGCCGGAGTTTTCAAATAAACTATCATGAAAACTTGAGTCCTACCATCTGAACTGCAGACGGAAAATTTTCTGACATTAGAAAGCTGGGAAAACAGGTGCAAGGACGTAAAGTTCTCAAAGGTCAGAAGCTGTTAAAGTGGAAAGGAACACAGGAGGGAGGCGACAGTAAAAGGAGACTTGGCTAAGAATTTTCTAGTGTTAAGAAGCCTAGGAGCAAAGAAGTGCTGACCGGGTCCTAGAGTCGTACCTTAAGGGGACAAGATGACGGTGGAGATAATCGTCATCGCCCTACATAAAACCCAATCGAAACAGATATAAGCGAAGGCAGGCGATATCTTAGATGAAACCCTGGGAGGCAGAACTCTACTGGACCTTCTTTCACTTCACTTTGTAATAAGAGTGAGCGAAGATCAAAATGGGTCTACACAACCGAAAAATTGGACGAGAAATCATGTAGTTAGTTATATTAGGTCATATTAATATTGACAGACATGTGTATTTATATATTAGGGAATCACATGTAATTATTCACAAATGATATAGATGGGTACAAAAATGCTTTCATATGTTATAATGTTAGCAGATCTAGTACACAGACGAGTGTAAGTCCCACATTAGTGTTAGTGTGGGCGTATACTCTGATAGCTAGAGAATAACATTGGTATTTCAGTCAGAGGTTCATGAAATACATAAATGTGCGAAAAAAATTAGCCGAACGTTACACAAGCAGATTCATCGTCTTATCGATGGAGCATTAAGGAGATCTAAGATTTTGTCCAGCTAGTAAGGGAGTGTCATGAAAAACTTAGAGAACTGATACAGAAGAATTCAGTAAAAATGTAAAGATGTTGAATACATGGATATCACAGGAAAAACATTGTGTGTATGATACGTATGATATCATATATATATATATATATATATATATATATATATATATATATATATATATTGTAACAGACTCTGCATTGGAAGTGTCTAAATCCATGAACAGGTAGATGTACCGAGGCTCAACGCAGCATAGTGGTGAACAGCACCAAGCACGGCTATGGTAAATCCTGGTCAGGCAAATGGTAAAAGGCTGAATACTGACTCTCGACGAAAGGAAATAAGAATAATATAAGAATAATAATATTTCATAGACAACGCATCTGCAAGACAATTCTTGAACATAATTGGCAGATATAGTGCAGATTTTAATTGCAGATTATGCAATAGACCAACGGCTAACCATACCTTGCAAGAATGTGAGGTATTGAAGCCCAAGAAACAAGCTATTTTTTAGTACGTAGCCATCTTGAAGTAGACCCTACAACATACAACAAAAGAGCTACCCTATAAGAACAGAAGTATTGAATTTGAAACAGCAGATAATATTGGGAGGTTATCATTTCTTCAAGGAAGGGAAAAAATATAATATAATATATAATGAAGTGTTTGTTCACAACTATATATACTAAATTTTTTAAAAATATTTTCCTTTTATAAAAAGGTTTGCTTAAAAACCCATATAATGATAGATAGATGGCGTAAGTTCAGACTGTTTCGATGGTGTGTCGAAAGTTATCTTCCAATGCCACCCACCTCTTAAATTTCGGAATGTTAGATTTATTAGTTTTGTTGTGACGACTGCACTAATAAGAGCGAATCGGACTCTTTGAAGAGATAGCGTTGGAATTCATGTTGTCATTCAGTACTTCTTGATAGGCTTATCAGCATCAAATATTTATAATGAAGCCCCTTTATTTATCATTGTTGATAAATGTGTTTGTGTGTTCAAATGTGTTCGTGAGATCGTTAAAAGCGCAGCATGTAATGGACGTCCGACGTTAGCCACTATACAGGCAAATGGAGATGTGGATGCTATGGTGTTAAACGACCGTCATTAGAAAACATCTGAGATAGCGAATGTTGTTTAAAGAACAAGCAACACACATTTTGAATGAAGAGCTGGTTGACTATGAAGAAATGAGGTGGGTGCACGACTAGTCAGTTTTGATTAAAATTGGTTCGCAAACTTTTCGTGAGTGTTTTGATTATTTTTGAAAAAATTTAGTAGATTTTATACGCTGATTTATCACCACGGACGAAACTTGGGTTTATCATTATACGCCCGAAACAAAGAACAGCAATCTAAACAGTGGCTCTCCTACCCCAAAGAAGGCGATAACTGTTCCATCTGCAGGAAAGGTGATGTTTACTATTTTTTAGGATGCAAAAGATATTTTTTTATGATTATCTTTCGAAGGGCTAAACCGTCACAGGCGTATATTACCCAAGTCTTTTAGATAAATTATAGTAAAATATTAATGTAAAGCCCGGACAACGCACGACTCCATACAAGTGGTGTTGCTATAGTGCAAATTAAATAATTAAGTTTTGATTTATTCGGCACACGTCCTATTCGGTGAACTTAGCACCTTCAGGTTACTACCTCTTTCACACCCAAAAAATACGTTGCGAGTCGGAAATTTTCGAGACAACTATATTGAATCTGCTGTAAATTAAAATTTTAACGAATTTGAGAGTTTTGAATTTTATTTGGTCGTAGGGAAAAACTAAACTGAAGTGGTAGGAGATTACTTTGAGAAATAACGGCAAATTTAAATCGCACAGTTCTTTTCTTTATTTTCATTCCACAGACTATTGGATCCATCCTCGTATATTGGTTGTATCTTACAAAACAAGAATCACTTAACGTTTACAATAAACTAAATGAGGGCTTCACAAAATTTCAGATAGTTCAATAAAGAAAACTCTTTTATAGTTAAATATTCTTGATTGGCGACATTCTAATTTCCTTATAATAAATGTTAAAATCAATAGATATTTGAATTCAATTTCATATTTCATTTAGAATAAATCTGCATCCGTATTATATATTTTCACACTTGATTCGAAAAAATTATAGAACGCACAAAAATGATCGCTGTTTACAAATAATTTGAACGTTATAATAAGCATTTTCCGCTAATCAATAGTTGAATAAATTGTTTTTTCTGATGATATATCTTAATTACATTAATTATACTTATTTTCCCGCGTATATATGAATAAAACATAAACTACAAAGAATAATTCGTAAAAATTAGGTTTTTATTGATTACGTCGTAAACACACCCACTAGATTTATATTTCTACATGGGCGAATGTAAGAGTGCTATCGCTGATGTATTAATTACATACTTAAATAATATTCTGCACATCATATTCATGAAATGAGTTGTAAAATTTCAATGTTTACTAATCGATATTGGCAAATGATTAAATTTAATAGGCGGGCATACTAACTTCTTACAAAATTATTAACTTGTTCATAAGTTAATGACATACATACGTAACTTATTTCGTTAAAAATTTATGATTGTGAAGAACTATCCCTCAATACATGTGAATGTTTGACCCTTATTTGTTCGGAAGTTGTACATATATGTTATATATATCCATCTTGATGTTTTACTGGTCACTACATGACACCTCTAACACCGATTGGTCCAGGCAACAGTAACAGAACGTGTAAAAACAGGACGCCGAGCATTAATTGCTTAATTTGCCTGTTTCAAGCCGAACGAGGGCCAACAGAAGAAGATGAATAGGAACTCGTTGAAACATCGCAAGAACAATACACGGGGCACACAGTACGATAACCGAAAAGCCAACGATCCGTATGTAAATAAAATTTAGTCACATGGATTCGTTATCATACACATTGCTTTGTGTTAGTCAAGGTATTGCTATGAATATAGACATGTATATATTATGGTACGACACTTAAATGAAAAGTATGTAGTGCGATAAAAAATATATGTTAAAAATTCTTTACAAAAACATTCTGGTCATGTGAATAAAGATATGTAATATACTGTAGAAAAGTTTAGTTTGGATTTTATAAGAATGTTGTAAGATATATGAGGTGTGGCAATTAAAGAACGAGACTGGTGTTAGAAACGTTATTTATTGCAAATAAACTTTTATTTAACTTTTACCCCTTCAACATACTCTCATCCCCTATCTATACACCGCTGTATACGTGTCTTCCATTATTCAAAACAAATACTGTAGTTCATCAGTTGTCAGCCTGTTCAACAACTCGGCCGTTTTTGCTTTTACATATTCAATAGACTGAAAAAGTGTTTCCTTTAATACACTATTCACTTTTGAGAACAAATAGAAGTCACACGGTGCGAGATCTGGTGAATACGGAGGATGATCAAGTAGAGCAACACGCTTATTCGTTAAAAACTGCTTTACAGATAGAGTATTGTGAACGATTTGTTCTTCCACAAATCCGGTTTTTTCTTCCTTACTCTTTGCTTTAGCTTTTTATTATTATTACTTCTTTGTAGTATTTCTGATTAACGGCTTGACCCTCTGGCACTCAGTCAGTCACAATAACGCCATTGATATCGGAAAAAATGATCAGCATTGCCTTCAATTTCGACTTGCTCGTTCGTACTTTTGTGCCATTCAAGAGCTCGCGCACGTGACAAAACATGATAATCAAGTATCTTCTTTAACATTTGTAAATATTCTGTTGGCGATTTCTTTACCTTGGCAAGTAATTTCAAGTTAATACGCTGCTCGATTTTTATGTCAACCATTATAACGGCACTACTAAGTACCAATGTCCTTTACAATTAAAGTTGGAAAGTTAACTTAAGCAGACAGAGAGACAAAACTGTGTGTTGTTGCTTGGAAAGTATCAAGGTCAATGACGTCCAATTACAGTCTTGTCCGATGCGGCTGCGCGATGGAAGGAGCGCAGTCTTGTTATCTAATTGCTATACCTCGTATCGATTAATTTTGCTTCGAACACATTTGGTGATGAGATTGTTTAGATATATATATATATGTGACCATGAGTTATTAGATTAGGCCGGTGACGACCATGATGTTAAGTGAATACAAACGTTCTTGTTTATTTGATTATTTTTTATCTTACTAATACCGGCTGTGGCGGCAGAGGAATGGCCGGGCAAGAATATTTAAATTCGCGAATGCGTTTGGGATTTAAGAATTAGTTTAGTATTTAGTAACAATTAACGTGTAATTTCCTTCTGATTGATAATTTCCAATGTGAAATATATTTGCTCCAAAACCGATAAAAGCTCCCATTCTTGCTGCTCTTAATGTATTTTTTAGAATCCATTATGTTATACAGTAAAATATTAATGTTGCGCACACATATTTAATTATAGTGTGCGAAATTTATTTATACTCGTCGCAGTTGACAATCTACCTTTACGAAGCATCTTCGCATCATTGATATGATGCAAGTTATCAGGAACTTTGCACCTGCTCGTCCTCCATCGGTTCCTGTAGCTGGTTACCCAGAGGATTCTTCAAAAAATTATATTTTTGAATTAACTTTCAACTTGGAATAGAAATTCCTTTAAAAATAATAAACATTGATATTCATTAAAAATTATAAACAATATTGTTGGAATCACGAAAATTTTCCGGTGTATCAATAACGCTACAAAATACGAATATATATCGGCAATTGTCTAATTCATCGGTAGTCACATGTGTTGAAGAAAGACAGGGCGCAAACATTATTCTAATAGAGTTACACACTACATCTTATCAAGAAATCGTGAAAAAATAGGAACCGACGTATGCAGAGTATGTGTATTATGCACACATGTGTCACGTATATTACAGACACAATAGTGTTTTGACTTTTGCTTATGAAGTTTGTCTTTTCTACGATTCCGAAATTGTTATATTCCTTGTATTTTATCGCTGTTATTTGTTATTGTTCTAACAGCTAATTTATCATATTTATTTCATCACCCTTGTAAGTTTGCACTTAGGTAACATACATAGGCAGCTTTTGCATTTGTTATTTACAGGTTAGGTATAGTCATGCCAGATGCACGTCTTAATTCTAATTGCCACGACTTTGTTTATAAGTTCTTGCAGTATTTTGAAGCTGAAAATTGCAACGGAGAACCCTTACTGTCTGTTAATTCTGTACAAGAGGTAATATTTTCATTGTTACTTTAAAAAACAAATATCGAAAAGCATTATTTTAGAGTAGAAGCAGTATTCTGTTCGAACAGTGTTTTTTGTCAAACACGGGAAGGGAGCTGAAACTGCGTTGCCAGTAGGAGCTTATAAATCCACATAGCAAGTTGAAAAGTCGAAATATAGATGAACGGGTGAAAATATTAGTTCGTAATATTATATATGAGATGTACACAGAACGTACGTACTTAAAATTTTTCCATAAAGAAATGCTTATATTGAATTTTTAGGAAAACATGTCACTTTAAAAAATATCAATGCGACACTATACGAGCGATATATCATGGATATCAGCATTTCTTCTTTGAATCGTCTGTTAAAACATTTAGGATTTGAATTTATGAAAGATAATGATCGCAGAGCTTTAATGGAGAAAAGTCATATTGCTGCACTACAACCTTCCTTTTTGCAATTATAAAGCGAATGTTGCCTCTCCATATAAAAAGGATATTATCTTTCTCGATGAGACGTGGATTTTTGCTAAAAGAAGATCATGGCATGATGCGAACACGAAGAGTGTTAGAAAACCTAAAGGAATTGATTTCCTTCGGTAATAGTGACAACTGATTATCATGGTGAAATAAACAGTGCAAAGTTTACAAGATGGGTAAATGGCCAACTAATTGCGAATCCCAAAGAACCTTCTTTAATCATAATGGATAATGCTGCCTACCACAGTGTATTACTTGAAAAGGAACAATGTCAAAATCGGGGAGAAACAACAATAGTTGATTCATTGAATAATAATAATATCGACCATGAATCTATGATGAGAAAATGTAAACTACTTAAAGTAGCAAAGCGCCATAAAAAGCAAAAAGTCTATGAAATAGATGAACTGATAAGAAAAGCTGGCCGTGAGGTACTCCGAATTCCACAATACCAATTCAATGCAATCGAACTTGTTTGGCCACGTGCAGAAACGAACTACAATAAATATGTTGGTGAAGGACATGGAGATGAAAATAATGATTTCAATAATATTTCATAAGACATAGAATTCTCCATATATTTTTATTTCATTTTTCGGATGTGGTTTTAGTACTTTCTAAGGTGTTTCAGATAAGTATCATTTTGATACTTAATATGCACCTAGCTTCAAAATAAATGGTTCATTAATAAACTCTTTTTTCCAATGTATAGGGGCTTCCTAAATGTTAATAAAAACGTGTGCTTATTTTAGCAATATTAATGATATTTAACGTAACCTATATTTACAAACTTCTCGTAACTTCTATCATTATCGCATCTGTCAGCAATATAAATATTGTATTTAATTTGACATCCTCACTTCCTGTCGGCATCTTATTTCATACGTCAATTGATCACGTGATCGGAAAACATTTCTGATTTCAATTTTAATTTTAGATTATCGTATATCGTGTTTTGTTGTTATGTTATGTTGTTATGCTTTACTTGTAATGATGAATAACTTTTTACGCTTACAGAAATATATTACTCTAACTGCGTTGAAAGAAAGTATCATTTCTACAAAATAGTCTCATTTCTAAATTAATAATTGCATAATTAGTTTAAATAATTTTTGACGTTACTATATAATTGAATATTCAAGATTTCGTAAATAGCATCAATGTTAAATTTGTTTATTAACAAAGTAATTATTACTGCATTGGGAAATGATTAATGTTAATATTGCAGCAACTGTAAATGAAATTAATATAAAGAAATCGTTCCAATATCTCGATTAGAAGTGAATAATGTTTTTCCTTTGTAATCGATTTAGATACCGTACATTGCATACATTTTTGGTACACAAGTTTTTAGTAAAAAGATTATATTTTATATCCTTAATATATAAATTAAACAAATATATTTAAGGAAAATACATATTTCGCCATAGTAAATCTTATAATTGTATTCAATTAATATTAAGATTTTGCTTGATTAGATCCTTCCTTAATTCTGTCGGAACTTTTTAGTGGTATTTATCACCGCAAAGTTAGTAAATAAAATAGTGTGAAAATAGGTGTAGCAATGCGATTAGATACGAAACGAGTTTTTTTCCGTCCTTAAAATATGGTCGAGAGAATTATACTTTAAAATCAAACTTGTTTTGCTTCGCACTGTCATAAAAATATCGATTTACACAATATCGGTAAACAAAATATTGATTTTCTAATAGCGAGAATAAAGGCGGAATAAAATTTGTGCAATACATTTATTTATGAATAATAGTAGCTGATAATACAAGAAAATTAAATTTGATGAATTTCTTAAGAGTTAAAAAGAAATAAATAATTTTATGCGTAGTAAACATTTTTTATAAACGCTACAAAATTTTATAAATTTACATTTAGGAATGTTATATTTAGTGAATAATAAAGTTTTAACATGCACAATAAATCAAATAGCTATATTACGTAAATCTATTAAAAAGGTTGTCATTAAAATAAGATACTATACAACGATTGAAATTGGAAGACGCCAACGCAAATACGATTTTTGACAACGAAAAAAAAAAGCAATGATGGAACTGAAAACAGTTACATATTTTGCAAGTAAAGACAGATGCAAATGATTTGCTAATTTCTAAACACCGTTTAGTATTTTGTTTTGGTGTGTCGCTCGTGTATTATTTTGAAATGATACAATAGCTAAATAAGAGACAGAATGAACCAGTTTAGCATCCTCTTCTTCTCCCATTCATGTACTAGACAGTTCTACTTGTTAGGGTACCCATCTCTTTCTTGATTTTCCAAGGGTTCATAATTTATGGTCTTCACAGATAATCTCCTCTGTCCATTCGATCTATACGTGATTTTCATTTTCCACTATTCTCTTTCATTTTTCTTTTTTCATTCAACATGTATATGTAGTTCGTCTCTAATATTTTCCAATCTTATACAATTCTTTTCGTATAGCCCTTTTTAGTCTTCTTAAAAACATTTCTTGATCTTATATTCTACTTTTTTAATATTTTTGTTTTTATGCATGTTCTAACCCTGAACATCAGGGTAAGTACAGCTTTAGTTTTATAAAATTAAAAAGTGGATTTCTCTCTTGATTTGGCTTTTAAAAGTTTTTGTGACAGTTACACATATAATATAGAACTTATAGTCTCTGTTCTATGTCATTGTTGTAGTTGTATGGTATGTCACAACCCAGAAATTTATGAAGATGATAATTATATTTATTCTAATACTTTATTGTTTACTACTATTCTTAATCTTACAAGTTGGTCTTTTAGCAGGATACATTTTCATATTCTACGCATATTTCTATACTTTCCTTTGAAACTTATCTTCACTTTCCGCAATCTCTGGTAATGGTTGTCATATAAAATTACGTTGCTAGAAAGTGTACTCGTTTAAGCATATTGTTTTACTATAGTGAACTAGTTTATAATTTATACATTATTTCAAATACTATGTACATACATATAATAGTGTTCTAGAGGGTCACACATTAATAAGATTACTACCATATCATTCATAGCTCAAACCAGTTGCAAAAATATGATGTTGCCACGTATTTATTCAAGTTAGATAACCTGGAGCCACTCGTAAAGCGATACTTACAAACTATGACCATGGACGTTTGGAAAAAAGGTGGTTAACATGTTAAAAACGTAGGGAAAAATTATATGAATGCACGTTTAATGGAGAGTTTCAAATTAATTATAAATTTAGCAAAAGATAGTGATGATATTTTCCCATTTTTATCTGAAAATGAAATATCTGATTTATAAATACTTATTAGTTTTACTTCAAATATTTTTAGTATTTCAGAAAAGAAAATATTTAATTATACGTATTAGATAAAGTGTTACTGATATTTAAATACATACAAATTAAAGTAATTATTATTAAAACCATTTTATTATTAATTACTATTTTTACTTAAAGTGGCTTTTAATTTCTCCCTCAAATGTTCGTTTGGCGACTGAAGAGGAGCTTTTAATTGATTTTTTACGTTATGTAGAAACCATTCTCTGGTTTTGTTGGTATAATTTTATTTATTATTTATTTTACCGCTTATAAATTCAATATTTCCTGTCCTTTGCTGCTAACTTGCACCCCCAAACCATAAGAAAGTCATTGCCGTATTTTGCGGGCTGTCACAGATTTTTCTTATTAAACGTTGTTTCTGATTACTGCCATACCGTTTGTTCTCTAGGAGTGTCCAATACTTCTCATTTAGCTTCATCCATTGAGATGACTATTCCAAAATGCTTCGTACTCATGAAAGTAAATAGTGACCAACCCCAATTTCACTTTCCTATTAATTTCACTCACCCAGAGCTTTTTCCCTGCTATACGTCCATTATATTCATATTATAGTATTTCAACTATTGTTCTTTAATCCCGCAAATTAATTTTAAAGTTTTCAAGCGTCCTATACGTGGCTTATTATTCAGATTTTTTCATTAGCGAATTTGTGTATATCATGTACAATACTGCGTGGTAAACAAGTATTCTCGGCAATTTTATCATAGAAAAGAATCACTTCCTTTTCTGAAAACTAACTATGAGCATGCTTATTACCTTTATACCTATAAATACTAGCTAACTTATCCACACACGAAGTCTGTACAGTGAAGAGTTCAAAGCTGAATCGTGTGGTTCCCGAAGTATGTTTCTGTGTCAATCTATGATTGACCAGATAGTTTGTGTAATTCTAATCGGTCTGTGTTACGTATTTTATTGTCAGTTTATTTATTATTTTTAATATGGAAACTGTTCTAGTCTTAAAGATTATCAATAAATAATGTATATTAGTAGTTTGACATTGGCCAATAATTATAAAATATGTTTTCATAAATTGCAAGGTGATTGGATACTTACATTAGTTGTTGTAAGTATGCGCATCTGATGGGCTCTACAACAATAACACAATAAATTTGAACGATTAAGCCAATATTTTAATAAGTATTATAACTACTGGTATTCACTTGACAAATATGTATTCTGCTATTTTGGTTAAAATAAATTTCGAAGAATTTATTTTACGTTAATGAAATTGTTACTTTCACAAGCAGTGCATTATCGAGAAAAAAAATTATGTTTAAATGTAAATTAATTAGAGTAAACCTTATTTCCAAAGGTTACAAGGAAAATTTTTAAAATCGTAGTTATGTTTCGAAAGCTTATAAAAGTCCGCATAATAAAGAATAAGTCGCATTTAATTATTTGTTTGTTGAAGTATATATTTAGTTTTGTTATGTGGCAGTAATAACTGCGATAATGTTTATTTACGTCTCAACAAAGATTATGTTTAGTTTATACAAACTAAATATAAAAAACTATTTATACGTCAGAAATATATTTTGATATATTAGAGAATAAAGTAAACATTCCCTGTATACAAGTAGAAATAATATTATTTTAATTACTCTCATTTGTTGACACTGAATACAATCCAAAGTGTATCTTGTTTAAGTTTGAGTTTGCACTACACTCCCCAAAACAATTAAGGATATATGGAAAAATAAGAATAGAATAAATAAATAACGAATGTAGCACCTCGCAAATACTTTTATATTTAACTACAATGTTTTTTAATAAGAAATCGAACACATTAACACGTTTGAACTTCTTTGTGCACATTATAAAGCTACTAAGGCACTAGCGTGAATAAATATCATTAAATGATTACACAATTATGAGACTTTATAAGAAGTATTATTTATAAAATGACGCAAAATTGTTAATAATGTGTAAGACATCCACGAACGGCAATAAAAGTTTAACATCTCATCGGCATTGATTGAATCAGGACATCAAAAAATTCTTGTGGAATATTATTCCATTCCTCTGTTAGAGCATTTGAAGTTCCTGAATTGTATGCGGTGGCATATTTCTTGCTACAACACGTCTTCCTAAGACATACCAAGCACGTTCGATAGGATTACGCTCAGGACAATTTGCTGGTCAGTCTATTCTATTGATTCCCAATTGTTCAGTCTAATTGTTCATGATGTTTACTCGATGTAGACGAGCATTGTTATCCATTAAAATGGATCTTTTACCCATAGCGCGAGCGTACGGAAGAACAATAGGCCTCAAATTTTCATCCAGATACATCTGAGCAGTCAGGTTGCTATTCCGTATCACGTAAAAGCTGTATGACCTCCTGTGCTTATCCCAGCTCATAACATTACACTCCCACCTTCATATTGCAGCCTTTCTCAAACAAATTGTGACTGACTACGTGTTCCAGGTTCACACCAAATTTAAATACGCCTATTATCTAGATTTAAGGCCAACCTGGATTCATCGCAAAACAATATTTGCGCTCAGTAATCGTGATTTCAATTTCTATGCCGCTTAGCCCATATTCTTCGCGACTTTATATGAAGAGCAGTTTGTGGAACGCATACTAGGAGTCTTCTAACATACATGCCAACGTTATGAAGACAATTTCTTATTGTTTGAGTTGATAATACTCTTCTCGTAGCAGCATCAGGCTCACGTCTAAGCTACGTTGCGCTATGATTGCGGTTTCTACGTGCAAATACTGTTAGCTATCGATCATCTCTTAGTGTTGTAGATACTGGGCATCCTTGTCCTCGTCTTCTCCAAACATTGCCAGTTTCTAAAAACCGATTTCACAAACGCGACATCACACTTTGGCTAACTGCAAAAACTCAGTAACAGCTTGCTGTCTGCGTTCACCTACCAATTGACCTATGGCTCTCCAAGCCTGTACGTGAGTCAAATAGCGTTGCCTTTCCATTATTACCCGTAATTACAGTTAAAAATTGGTTATGATACACAAAATGGAAAAATCTAACTGTAGTCGAGATTGCTTGCATACGCGCTTTTATACCCTCAAGCAGTGGCGGTTCGCACAGGCGTTGCACCGAAGCGCTGTACAAGTTGAAACCTGTTAATGTATTCTGTTTCTTGTTTCTTTCTGTTAAAAGCGTTATAGTTGCAATATATAAATATTTGTGTGTCTTATATAATTTATTTATTTATTTTATTATTATTTTTCAAATATCCTCTAATCATTTTGAGCAGTGTATATAAATTAATTTGAATGTGTGAAACATTCCATACATACATATTTTTACATGATATTTAACAATTCTATCGAAGAAAACACAAGGTGTTTATTCGACCTCGCTTCCAACTTTCTCTGAAGTAATAATATACAGAGGTATTTTCTCTCTCCCGAAATTACCACATTTATGTATGACGTTATAACAATAGCTGTAGCACAATACAAATGCGGTTGTTGCATCTAGGACGTTGCAAGTGCGTGGGCGTATGCACCTCACGTAACACGCCTTCCCTCGTGTATCCTATAATTTACGACCGTATGCAAGGCATTAGAATAAAATGTGGAACACCGACTGCATAAACATATTCTTCCTTTCTCTGAGCTAACAAGCGAATAAGAAAAATATTCTTCGTATCGAATTAAATATGAACTGGCGAATGTAATACTTATTTTTAAGTTCCCGCTATAATAACGTCATCGTTATTAATTAATCAGATATGGCAATTGTAATGGTAGGTTATTAAAAATTACTTGACTTATTTTTTTTTTTACTTAGAAAATGAAAGATGTCTCATTCTAATTCTATATAAAATAAGTTTTATGATATTATTTTGTAATATACAATGGAACTATCTACGTCTGAAACGTAAATACACAAAATATTTCTCAAAAAATGTTTACTATTAATCAATATATAATTAATTAATAGCTATTTTTGATTTTAGGTTGCGAAGTGTAATCAACAATAGAGATTCTTTATGTCAATGAATATAAAAAACATTCGACAATGCAAAAGTGGTTCGGCAGCCACGTATCAAAAATACGAGGTCTAGCCAGAAAACAGCCGTTTTTCGTGCCAACGGAAAGACTTAGTGAGTTTCACTTATGGTGAAATTGTGTCCCCCTCCCGTATAGTCACAATTTCTGGATTATTGATATCTCGTTTATTCTCTTAATATTATTGTTTGAGTGCAACGTCTTTCAGTGTTCGAAGGGATTTGCGCTTTTCCTGAGCAACGATAGAACGAAAAGTTTTGCGTAAATCTAGTATAAATTTTTATGGATACGTTTGAAGGAATTCTACATAGATGATGCTCTGAGGTGTACTCAACGTTATGAACGGTTTACATGATTCGAAAATGGTCGCCAATCAATTGAAGGCTTGTCTCGACTATGAAGGCCTTTCACCTCAACCTGTGGTGCTTATGGTCAGGAAATTTAGAATCTGGTGAGTACGAACCGTCGTTTGACTATCCGAGAATTTGCAGAAGTGGTTGGCATTTTAATAGGATCACACCATGACAACTTAATCGAAAAACTAAATATGCATCGAGTTGCAGCAAAATTTGTTCCTCGTTAGATGAATTAACAGCGTTCACCGGCAACTTCTAGAACAAGTCAATGACGGCGATTCGTTCATGTAAAAGATCATAATGACAAATAAATGCTAGGTTACGGCTACGACATTGAGACGAATCTTCATAGTGAACAGACAGAGGATCTCCGGGCCCGGAAAATGTTCATGTAAGATCCCATGTCGATTTTAATGAAATCGTAATTTTGAATTTTTGCCTTAAAGTGAAGCAGTCAAGCGTGACTACTTCCAATGCCTTTTGAAACGGTAACGTGAAAAAAATAACAAAATGGGACTATATCTACAACGAAACAGCACTTGGTTCCTTAACCATGACAATGCACTCGCTTACGCTTTTGTCGATTCATCAGTTTTGTGCCAAAAATCGAATGGTTGTTTTCCTTCGACCTCTTTAATCATTTATAAACAAAATAAATAACAAATGATCTAAAATTGAACCTTGCATATACCGGACTTTAAAATGAATCGTCGGAACAGTACCAAACCAAAGGAGTCAGGTTTATGTAATAATACATCATAGTCTATGCTATCAAAAGCTTTAAGCCATGCTGCTTCGACGAGATCGAGCAATGGGTATTACCAAAAAGCCTAGAACGCAGTACTGGTTCGTAAACTTTAGCAAAATTGGAGATATAGAAATTGGTTTATAACTTCTCAGTAACTTATCCTAGAAATATAAGCCATTTATATTGTTGTATACAGTAGGCAAGTAATTATATAAACCAGATAAACGAAGTATTATCAATAGTCAGTTGAATGAAGTGGTAGGCCAAATGGATTTTTCACATGATGGTACAATATACTATAATGGGAAAAGTGCCAGTAAAGTAATTTTTATTAATAAAATGACAAGTACTCCAAGACATATCGCTTCATATTTGAACTTGCCGCATCCGAAAGACCATACGGCCCACTGTTTTAGACGGTCCTCTGAAATTATCTTAGCTAATTCTGAGGTAGATATTATTTCATCAAAAGATTAGGGGGTTAGAAGTCTACTTTAGTGGCGAAAAAGTACATTGAAGATTCGAATTGAAAAATAAAATTGAAGTTGAAAATAAAATGAAATATAAATGGAAAGAAAATTCAAGTTTCAAATAAAATATCTTCGAAAAGACTAAAATTTCTAATTCAGTTGCTCTATCGGCATCGAAACTTGAGAATCCAATGACTTCTTCACCGTAATTTGAGCTTCAGGACTAGATGTCGTTTGAAGGGAATATCTTGTCTCGACTTCTCGAATAAAACCGGTCTATTCTAAATTTGAGATACTTAGTTTGCAATTTTTAATTAAAGAAGATAATAGTTGTTGATTAGTTTAAATTGTAGTTTGTTCAATTGAAATATATAAATCTTCAAACACAAGTAGTTACACATTATTGAATCAATTTATTTAATTAAAGTTATATGTAACATCTGCACGGAAGTCTCAATAAAAGTCTTTTTCGATCCAGTTAACTAAAGTATTATTTTAACACCTAGAAAGCAATTGCAATGTCAGCATTTTATGAGTTTTCGAAAAAAGTTATTACTAAGTGTCAACGCCACAAACACAATAGAACATTCAGACGGTATAGAATTATACTGTTTTGGGCCAATAAGCATTTGACTTATATTGACAATTCTTTCAACCGGCTATTATTTCGAAACTTTTCAAGTGCGTTGAACAGACACAGATTCCTACGGCATAAGCGGTGTTTAAAAAGAATTGAGTTATATATGTCATATCGCGGTCAATTAGTTAAAATTAATGGTGCCAAGTCGTCATTAAGATGTATAAGAACCGCAAGTTTCCAATTTTGTACTTGAACTTTGTTATAAATATTCTTTCTAGAACAATAAAAGATGTTGATATAATTTTATATGCAGATGATATTAGTATCATATTTAGTTCTAATAATCTATTACAGTTTTGGAATATATCTTTTCTCTTTATTGTAATTGGATGTCCGTTAATCTGCTTGTAATTAGTGTTACTGACGAAAAGTTTATCTTCTTGCATAATAAAAATAAATCTAATATCAACATTGATAACTAATAACTATAAATAATTCTATCAAAATTTTAGGCACAATTCTTCACGAAAATAGGAAATGGTTGGATCAGTATGCAACATTCTTGCTAAAACTTGTTAAAAATTTAATTTCTATGTAGAAACGAAAGGAGTGCCTGTAACGGAAAAATTACACTGCAATCGTTTTAATCAAGTTCCCTATTTTGTATTTAAATATAAACCAGATTAAACTTGCAATCGTGATTATTCTATACCAATAAACCACCATCGCGTAAGAATAGACTAAACAAAAGGAGAATTTCTTGCATGCGACGCAAACTGTTCAATAAACTTGCACATTTAGGGGATATTAAATGTATTTATTTACTCAAGTTTAATGTTAAGTCTTAATTAATACTTTTTGTGGTAAAGTTATTATATTCTTATAGTTTGACAACTGCTTTCATAATTTTTTGATGTTTCGCACAGATACTCGTACTTCTTTTCGAAATAAAGAACTTCGTCTATATATATATAAATTCATTTCTATTTAAACCACCATAAATGCGAAAAATTAATTTTTGTGTATATATAAATGACTTGTTTTAAATATTTTTAAAACTTTTTACATAGCAAACACAGTGTTTCAGAATTTGGCAAAATTAATAGTTTTGTCAAATCTTGTGCTTTTTCATACAAAGCGAATATCTAATTAACCGTAAAAGGATCAACCTGTACGCTACATGTTGGTATATTGTCGAAACATTTAAATTCTCCCGTACATTAGCCGAAACCAGCCGAAGATCATTTCTCTACTAATAAGTATTTTCTTTGCCTATTGTCGTCTCTGTTTCATTGTTTACTCGTGTTAATGTTGCACATGTTATGGTGTTTGAGTTAGATATCACCAAGAACTAAATCATAATATATATATATATATATATATATATATATATATATATATATATATATATATATGCAACTACGCAACTGCACTTTTGCCTAATCTTACTTTTACCAATAACTTTAACTATATAGCACTAATTTACCTGTCGGAGTCTCTGTACTGAGCTTTAATAGTACTGTATGTATTATCAATTTTAACCATAAAAATCTATTCTACATTTTCTAATTAAATTTTATTTACATATACATACATACATACATCAGCTTGTATATTTCAACTAATACTTTCGAAGAGCATTTTCTCTTCCTAAGAATATTAAACATAACTAAATCTCGATTGGTCTTAACTAACTTAACTAATCCGAATATCGTAATATGTATAAATAAATAAAAAAATAATACAAGTAATATAGTCTCTTCAAAGAAAGAGTAAAAAGAAGAGAAAATCAAACAAGCGAACTGTAACTTATATAAAAAGAACAATGATTTGTAATGTTATAAAATCTAGTTGAATTTGATGGAGCCTGTATAATCTGTATAAATAAAAATATTATATTCATGAATTCACTTACCTATAATCATTACTGAAAATAGAACACGAAAGGCTGAAATATTACTATATTGAGTATATTGTAGTGATCTGATGACTGCGTTTGGACTGTTTCTACTATTCAGTGCACGTGTAATACGGCTCCCTTTGATTTTATGTATCAATCTTATTCATAAATTTTGCACTTTTAGAGTGCCTAATATGAGTAAATGTATAATATCTAATAATAATTGCTTTTTCATTGAACATATGGTATTTTGTTCATAAACATTCCTAAATTTAATTTAATTTAAACATTCCTAAAACGTTAATAATGAATGTTAAATAATAGCGTTTGATTTAAGAACCAATTGCGATTTGTTAGAATAGACAGAGTTAAGCTATAAGTGGTGGTGATTACTAAATTAAGTATATCAAATAGTATGGGATTAGGAATAGTTTCCTGGGCCATCTAAACAGTTACTGCTATAAGTACAGACAACATATCGCCATCTTAGTTCTGTCTTTTAAAAATAAAATTATATATTGAATTTAATTGCTGAATCCAACATACCTCGTGGACTTGGTATTGAGTCGAATGTTCTGCTATAATCCAACAACATTAAAATGATACCGACATTAAATCATGACTTGAATAACTTGAAACACAAACTGTGTCAAAGATACAATCAGTTAATGGGTGAAATGCTGACCAAAAAGTGGACAGAACATTAAAGTCATCTAAGGACTTTTGAAATCGATAGGCATTACATTTTTAGATACTCAACTAGTTAGTAGAAATTTATTTGACGTAAATTATTTGTCAATAACTTTTGATTTCAAGATTGGTTAAGCATAATTCTTAAGCAACCATAAATTAGGACTGGTTGGAAAAAAATATTAATCATGTTAGCGTTCTGAAGACGATTAAGACTATTTTTCAATTTTAATTATTAGGTTGTTGCCAAAATAATCAAGAATTTTGAAGAGATTGTTGAAATATTTTAACTCGAATTAAATTTAGCTTTATTAATCAAAAATAAAAACCACCAATATTAGCACACTTTTGCAAAAGAAAAATAAATTTATTTATGCCAGTAGCATAAAAGTCTGAATTTCTGGATTTGATGGATTCTTCGACGATATTCTGAGCATCTGTTTAAATGCTACAGAGTCGTCCCGGCAAAAACTGTCCAGATGCCTGCAGTGGTAGGCAATTTTAGGTAGCCCAACTTATTTAGCTTCTGCAACTGCATTCGTAAGAGGTAATGTCAAGCGTTGTCATGCAAAAGGATGAGACCTTCTCTGTTTATCAATACTGAACGAAACTGCAACAATTCTTGATGCATTTATAAATTTTCTGACAGTGTTTCTCTGCATTCAAGAGCAGTCAGTACCAGCTACTTTTGGAGCAGATTCGATTTGAGGAAGTGATTGCGATCTTCACCTTCATCTAATTACTGCAATGATTGTCAGGAGTTAATATACAATTGACTCTTTGTTGCAGGCAATAAAGTGATTCATGAATGGATTGTTTTTAAACTCGAAAGGATTATCTTTCTGGATATCGTTTAATTAATGTAGCACCCAGTTATTCAGCTTTATTATTATAGTTTCCAAGCTGCTGCAAATGGCGTGCAGTGGCCTAATGATTAGTTTCTTTCGTATTCCCTCGTATAGTTTTTAGCAAATTATTATTAGTTATTATTGTTAAAATTCATTATAGTTAAAAGTGAAAGAACGTCCACAAACTTTCTTCTCTTCAAGGTCATCACGTAACTTTCAAACAAGTTACGTTCGTTATCACTTCTTTACCCGCAAATTTAATTAGTATTTTAAGCAGTTTGAGTTGCACTCCAGTCAAGTTTAAAGCTAAAAGTATATTTGATGAATGTCTTGTTTTGTCTTTGTGTTTTATAAGGGCTAAATAAAAACTAAAACACTTTATGCTTGAAATGGGTTTTATAGACAAGAAAAAAGAAGAAACTTAAAAAGTATAAGATAAGAAGCATTGTTTATTACAAAATCTTGTTTTACTTTTTGCCCCGATACATACATATTTACATATGAATGTTTAAAGTTCTTATTTGTCTACTTAAATTAATGGTTTTTTTATGTTTCAATAAAAATTCGATTCAATTAAGGAGGTTAAAAATTTAAAAAAGGAAGCAGGATAAAATAAAAAAAAGCAAGATTATATTTTTTCTTTCTAAAAAAGGAAATAATAATAGAAGAGTCTTTTTTCCTTACTGTTGGAATTATTTATGTATACATGTTTACAATACGTACCATTTTTTAACTTGTCTGTTAAGAGCAGTAGATAATGGTAGATTGATAATAAATAATCTTCTTGTTTAGAAACTGATAATTCAATGTCAAATTATTTCGGTATAAATTGTTCTGTACTTTTTAACTTGTCCATAATTCTTAAATGTAGTTCTGATTGATTAGGTAATCATGTTAATTCTAGCATCACAAATAGTAATTAATTTTTGCCCGTAGTTGTATGTATAAAGTTTTAGTAACATAAAAATCTTAAAGCTACGATTTTATAATGATTTCACATTGTGGTATTTTCAAGTAAAATTCTCTTTACGTTTTCTAAAGATGTAATCTGTATTTCCGTAAGTACATGAGTTCGTTACCAGATAGCAGCACCAAGCGGCAAATGGAACTATTTCGCACGTGGTGGACGCATGGCGTCTTATAATAATGGCGGGCGTCTCGGCGCAAGCGTTCAACTGTTTAGGGGTTTCTTTATTAGAGGGTGTTAGCGTAATATGGTTTCGGAAGTTTTGAGTTTCAAAAAAGCACGTGTTCTGCCAAAAATGTGCACTTGGAAGGTAGTAAAGTTTACTACAAACATTGGCAAATGTGGAGTGAGTATTAAAGTATATTATTTCTTAAATAGAATAACTAAATAATATAATAATTACATATTTAATAATTGGAAGTGTAAACAATAAAATAATTATTCTCGAAACTGAAATAATATTATATTTATTTTCCAGGCCATTTTCCCTTATTTTCTGGTCATTCTTATTTAATTAATATTGTGAAAGTTTCTCTACAGGTGCTAATAATTTAATGTATATTTTAGGTACTGTTATCGTTCCAATTTATACATATATGTATATATATATTTATATTATTTTAAATTATTTTTTAATAAACTATAATAGATTAACATTCAAGTAACAACTTGGTAAAGATTTTCTATACTGTAAAGCAAAAATAAAGGTAAGCAATTATGTACTGCTATCTAGATATACACGTGTGATTCGGTTATTTTGTTATTTTAACTATTTCCATCATCTATAAGTTCACATTGTTCCCTTGCTTTGAAGGCGAAATAACAATATAAACAATAATAATAATAAGTTGAATATATCTCTGTGATATTCTTTCCACACGATTATTATGGGCCAGAAGTTTAAGTCTTTGGAAAATATTAGTACAACGAACTAACAAAATTTTCGTATTAAAATAGAATTAGAAATGTAAGAAATTTAGCTTTTTCCAGCAGTGGTTTTCGTATTAATAGTTCAAAATTTAAAGTAACGGCGATGATAATTATGTCGATATCAATCTTTAAAGCAGAACTTAGAAAGATTTTATACAGAAACAAAATACATAGTGATCTCAGAAAAGATTGAAGAAAAGAGGTAGTAGTTAAGAATTTTTGGCTTATGGCGGGACTAACAAAAAAAATCTTTTAGTTCCAAGGACTTTTTGTTTTCAGAGGTTTCAGAAGTAGAATATATAACTATTCCATAATGTATATTTGTTTATAAATATTTAAACTATGACCTATTGCCTCATAGCTTCTAACTCGTAAACATATATCGGTTAGGGCATTCTTAGTGTTTTCGATATTGTTTTTTTTAACAAGGAATGCTTAAAACACTATCACATGTGTGTCACAATAGTTAAACACTCATATCAAGCTTATATAAAAGTTAGGGGAGTCATTGACTTCTCTGTCAAGAAAAAGCTTTTTCGATTAGATGGGCTAATATAGATATCTTAATTCATTTTTACAACTGTACAGCAAGTTAGTTTAAAGAAATTTACAGTGGCTGAAGTTGGGAAAAAAGGTACAAGTTCTATACCTGGTAATGTTACCAATTATGTCTGATCTTGAATAACAATAAAATAAAAAAAGAGCACAGCACGGAGGAGTGAGAGTAATCAAATTATAACATACAATTTTCAAGTGCAGTCTCTTCTTCCTTACTATGTTGCGAAGAATAGGTACTTTTCGGAGAGATTATTTGGCCTGACATGCCTGTTTCTGATCTTGACGATTTTCCTCGCCTATCAACAAATTGAAATCGTATACATTTAAATACGGAGTGATTGAGTTTACTTTATGTTCACCAGGCTGTTGTCTGCTACTAGTGTGCAGCTTGGAACACGATATAGATATATCATACTAAGATTTTCAACATTTAGGTTGAGACATCACGAATTTTATTCAGATGTTTAATATGTATAAAAATAACAATAATTTAAAAATCAACAAATATGACATAAATTGGTCTCATCTACTTTCCTATAAGCTTAACATATATACTTATATACTATAAGTATATAAGTACGTAATTACGTAATTTTTTTATATACATAGTTCATCAGTGCAATAATCATGTATGTATGTAAAATAGAAATTCGTTAATTGTTTTATTTAAGAAAGATTGCTTCTAATGATATTTATATATTAATTATCTAGCATTCTTGTTATCTAATTATTTTTTAAATTAATATATTATAATTAACTCATTTAAAATTACTAATACTTAATAATATATAAATTGAATATGTTATAAACACAAATATATATGTAAATTGTATTATAAATACTATTTTTTTTTACATATTTAGATTAATGTTGTCCATATGTAGATAATGAGATGTTTTCCGGATAGAAAAAAAAGTAACTATAAACTCGAAGAAGCATGTAACTTTTCTTTAGTACTTTAGAAACTTTCACCAAAATTAGAGGTTAGAGTATTGAAATACACACGCGATTTTCTATAGATTGGTACGCATTAAAAATTCTAGCCGTTAAGTTTTTCCCCTTTTATAAATTACAGTGTGTAGTAGTAGATAACGTGTTAAATTGTGTAATTTCTCTTCATAAATAAAATACCATGAAAAAAATCCAACTCAAATCATTAACCGAAAATACTTATCTAATGAATCTTTCAATATAATTTACAACATACTGTAATTTATTTTGATCGACTGATTTTTAATACTGTAATTACTTGAATTATAACTATCTAGGAAAATGATAAAAATGTAAATATTTTAATTTACAAATACATATATTAAGCTTCTTCTTTTTGACAGTGCAGAAAGAAATGTACTAAAAATACAGATAGTTTGCGTTTCTAGAATTCATTTCCACAAAATGTACATATGCCAATGTGTACGACGATAATTAATTACAGCTATTCTTAACTGTAAAATAAATGTAACACTAATGTATATAATGCTAAAAAAAATTAATCAAAAATTCTCTGCATTGGGCTAGCACTCGAACCTGTATCTACCGTTTTCTAGCCGGTTGTATTAATGAATGAAGTTACCAAACAGTACAGTTGCAAGTCGCTGAATATGCCATAAATTACGTTAGGCAGAAGGTTTAAGTGTTTTAGTACGCCAGCCAGATTTTGATGTTTACAATTATATGCAAATATATAATTAGTGAAAATTAACGTTTTCTGTTATTCCATTGTTATTATTAATTACAGAAAATTTTCTGTATTGGACCAAAGCTCGAACCTATATATACCGTTTTCTAGACGGTTGTTTTAACCAATTAAACCAGCAAGCAATACAAATTTTTTTAATGTGCCATAAATTACATTATGGAGCAGAACTAATTGTTTTAAGGAGCAAGCAGGTTTTTATTTATTATTATATATATTCCATCTTTATTACAAGTTACAAAAAATTAATTAAAAATCTGCTCCAAAATGCAATTTATGACATATTATTTAGATGGATCTTGAAACTTTATGCTTCCACTTACTTCTAAATTATTTGCGTAGTTGATGGAACATACGGTTTATTAAAGCTTTCCGCTAATGAAAGGTCATCCTACTAATAAGGAGTTACGATGCTCACCAAAAAGTTAGCAAAAGGCTATCGAAGAAAACGGGCAGTATATAATAATAATAACATGCCTTATACATATACATATATATATATATATATATATATATATATATATATATATATATATATATTGATTGATCTTTTTATATTAATGATCTATGAAAAATTTATAATGTAGTTACGATTTAGTATACATAAGACCTAGGAAGAGTACTCTAAACAGATGATATACAGAAATCGATGTGAAAAATAATATTGAAGAATTGAGAGATAGCAAAAACAGAATATGACATTGAAGTGTGATACTGTGCGTTGTGTTCGTGGAAAAAAATTTTCTTTTTTTTCAAGTGAAGCCGTTTGTCCGAAACTTCAGCTTCCAGCTTATCAAGCGATAATGCATAATATGCCCCTTACTGCTTCACCTTTTTCAAGTTAGTTGATTAACACAACTCCACACCTACATTCGCCTTAGTAGGAGCCGATTCACACTTCACTGTCCACTGTTTCGACTGTTTCCACAGGACATTAATATGTTTTTGATTCTGAGTTGGCCCAACACAAGATTAGCTTTGTCATACTAAAACCTTCAGTGAATATATAATAAACGCGTTTTTTCGAGATGCTCATAGCCTCAGACATCTGCCTAACCTTAATTCAAAGGTTGTCTAGTACTATTTGGTGAACTTTTCTGATGTTATAGGTAGTTGTCCTCCTCGAATGCTTATCGTCATCTAAGCTGATACGACCACATTTAATTTCAGCTGCCCAAAATTTCTTTGCCGCAAGTAATGGTACAGACTCCATCTCGGCTTTATTTGTTTAGACGTGTTGCCTTTCAAATGCGAGAATTTAGTGATAATCCGATATTTTCGACTTTCTTTTATTTTTACGGTAACACTAACATTGTCACACACGATTTTAACAATAACAGAGCGTTCGAGAAAGCTGAAATTTTCAGATGTATATAAAGCTGTAATTACAACGATCATTGGATAATATATCTAGAGAAGGAAGTCATTTCACTACAAAAAATACCATTTTCATTTTAATTTAATAAATTTTCTCTTAATTTTCTATTTATTGTCCCATCCATATGCAATACAATTTCGATTTTTAACGTAAAGTCATGCATTTTAAGTTATGGTTTTCAATTACTCCATTAAACCGGGTAAAAGTAGACTTCAGTGGACATGCATACATGTATACATATGTATAATCCGATGTTAAAATGTTGCAATGATTATCTGTTAGTATCAGCGCAGGTACTTATTATTTCATCATTTTGAAAGCGAAAAAATAGATCATAACTGGTAATATTAAAACGCAGTCAACTAACTACCTGTATTGTTTTGCTTGTTGTATAGCCATTTGCTTTAACACAAGATGGTGGATCAATTTGTAAGTGCGTGTAACAACACTGAGAGATAATAATCACTTATTTTTCAACTTGTTTTGGGGTTTTTGAATCTTCACAGTAATTATCTAATCTTTTTCTATGATGCTTATGCTTTATCTTTATATAATCTAGTAAATATCACATAATATGTTAGTGATGTTATTGATTGTCGGTGCCAAGTTGACAGCAGTCTTTTTTTCTCGCGCATTTGATACTACTAATTATTCAGTGTTGTTAAATAAACTCTTATTTTGGGAATTCTCTTTCTCTTCTTAGTCTTATGGGGTCGTATCTGAATAATAAGATCAACTATGCTTTTTAAGATTGCTACTCGGCCAAAGTTTATCTACCTTCGGGGTTCTACAAAGCTAACATCTTGGTCTACTTGATCACTTTAATAAATAACTTGCAGTTTGCCTTCTAATGCCTTAGATTAAGCTGATGATATTAGGATTTTCAATGCGGTATCGTCTAATACAAATGCCATGAGAGTATGATATTATCAATGATTGGTATGTTATTAGTTGTTTATCTTTTAATATTGATAAATGTACATATATTTTTGAAAACTAATTCAGTGAAAGATTGTGGAATATTATTTTGCTTGAGTTTCAATTTACATGTTCAATACAATGTGTCTTTCAGATGTTTACGGTATAGGAAATTCTTTAATAATGCCGATCTACTGAAAACATTATATGTTGCCTTTGTTTGGAGTAAGCTAAACATGCATCTATTTATTATTTGGTATCGTTTTTACGATACTCAAAAATTTCCAGTAGAAAAAAATTCAACCTAGATTTTTGAAATTTTTATGCAACAAAACTTTTGGTATTTATCCGAATAAAAGAATTGAGTATATTTTTTTACTGGAACAATATAACATTCGATCTTTATATCTTTGGATCGAAGAGAGCAAGATAGCGCACGTTTCTTGCATAAATTAGTCATTATCCAAATTGATAGTCCCGACTTGCTTTCTGCAATTAATTTTAATATACCACGCATGACCTCTACACAATTTTCTACATTTGTCCATTGGACACCGAGGACAAACATTTTTTGGAGATTTCCATTAATCTATATGATAAAGAAGGCTTACGTATTCGTCGATCTCCAATATTGAAATTGTACTAAAGTATTTTTTGATTATGCTTTTAATTTTTTTATTATTTTTAGTAGATAAGCATACATTTTTGGGTTATATCTATTATTTAGTGTTTAATTACTTACTTTTGGTACGTATTGTAAATTATGTGTTCTATTCCTATTTTTTAAATTTAAAACTAAATATTCATGTGGTCTTGATGAAGTGCCTGTTCATATAACAAAGACCTGTATTGAGAACATCGCGGATCCTTTATGTCATATAATCAACTCCTGTTTTGTCAATAGTCTTTATCCGAGTAATTTAAAAATAGCTATGGTTAGGCCCATGTTCACAAAGGGAAATCTTAATCAAATGGTTAACTACAGGCCAATAAGTTTATTAAGTACATTTAATAAAATATTTGAATACCTTCTTTTTATTCGGTTAAATAACCTTTTGATAAAGTGTTACATTTTTAACGACTTCCAATACGGCTTCACCAAGGGCAAATCTATCGAAACTGCACTTTTTTTTATACAAGAAGAACGTAAATATGCTTGTGGTATATTTCTAAATCTAAGTAAAGCCTTCGACAGCGTCGACCATAAAATTCTATTGACAAAACCTCGAACTTTACGGTGTACGTAGAGTGGCTAATGAGTTGTTGTTGTCTTATTTGTCACGCAAACAACAAATATTTAGTATTGCTTGTAATGGCGGGACGGCTTTTTCGCGTTCCCGTTTGCTTGATGGGGGAATACCTCAAGGAAGCGTACTTGGACCTTTGCTTTTCAATATTTACAAATGATATCCATAACATCCTTCAAAATGAGCAACATTTGCTATTAAATTATGGTGATAATACAAATCTCCTATTACGAGGAGACAATTTACTTTATTTAGCGAGTGAATGTCAATACTACTTCGATGCTATGAAAAATTATTTAGATGCAAATAACTTGTTATTAAATGAGTCTAAAACGGTCTGCATGATGTTTAGAATAATCAATAGTACTCGTGTGTCATTAGAATTGGAGCTTAACAATAAGGTATATAACATTGCTAACTCTACCAAATGTCTCGGTGTACATATTGATCAAAATTTAAACTGGCGCAGTCACATTGAATCTTTGGCTAGGCAACTAAATACTTTCTGTCATGGCATTAGGAACTTAATACCTGTTTTAGATTTCGCCACTCTAATGAGCATTTGTTATGGCCTTTTTTTATGCCAGATTAAAGTATGGCGTCGTGCTATGGGGCCGTAGCAGCGACATAAATATGATATTTATAGCACAAAAACGAATGATTAAATTGATTCTTGGTCTTAATTGATATTATCAATTATCAGGATATTATTTTTTAGGAAAAATAATATCCTGACTGTGCATGGTGTTTATGTCTATGAATGTGTAATGTTTCTCATAAAAAACAAATAATATTTTCAAAATTCCGAGATTGCACATCGGTATAACACACGTTCAAGCAATATAAATTATTCGTGTGCCATCCACAGACTCACTCTCACAGAAAAGAGTCTGTCTGCATTACTCTAGTTTTCAAATATACAATAAACTTCCAATATTTATTAAATCCACGCAGTCTATTAATTTGCTGAAACATAGATGACATTATTTCCTAGTTAATCTTGAATCATATTCTTTAAATGACTTTTTAATGAATTTAAAGCTGTAACATTTTGTATAAATAATTCGTTCGTTATTATTAGTAATATGTTCGTTTTATTTTTCTTTTAATTTACTTCTATTATTAATGTGGATTAATGCCTGACTTTGGTTTTTGTAAAAAATTAACAAATACAATAAATATTATTATTATTATTTTGTATTGTAAAGCTGGGCTTGACTTGTTGGGCAATAAACTCTATTATTATTATATAAAATATACCTAGACACAACTTGCTTTTAACTAGGTCTGTTTAAAATTAATTTATAATAAGAGGAAAAGTAGGAGGATAAAGTAAACTACATATGTATATAGAGCACTTGTAAATACCAATTTTTACCAAAGCGAGCCATTTTCACTTCGATGCATATAAATATGGAAGCAAACGTTAAAATATTTGTAAAGAACAAAATATAAATTCGAAAATTATAAAATATTATTAACTAATGTTCTTTTAAGTTAATTATTTCTAGAAAGTGTAGAAATAGAGATTAAATTGTACTCGTCCATATACGGAGTATGTTTATTGTAATATTTTATGCAATAATTATATAATACTATAATACTAATATTCACTTTTCACTGATATCATTGTTTTATTCCTACTATATTAATAAATACCACATTTATGAACATTCCGCTTGTATACCATATACATAATATTTAATTTATTTATAAATAAATATATACTTATATAGAATTTTCATAAACCAATCTCATTTTGAATTTTAAATTGTTGAGTGTTAGTTTGACCATCAACATCATACAATTATAAAACCCTGAGCTTTTAGATGAGATAATTAAAGTTGATGTAAGTAAAAAAAGTGCATTCGTTCTTTAGACAATTCGCCGCATAGGGCTTGAACTTGTGTGTAAAAATTTTAATATAGTCCTATATTTATTATTATAAAATAAATATAATACTATATATAGGGCTATATTAAAGTGAAAGATATATTTATATGTACATATGTATTTATAATACTTTATTTCATTGATACATGTGTCTTTTATGATTGCCTTCTTCAAAGAATATCTAAAATATCATAATATAATCCACTTGATATAGAAAATACGTAATATTGTAATGACACCTGTAATTTAAACATTAGATAATTAATACAATAACGTTGCCAGTCATTGTTAGGTTATGTAATCTTAAATTTTACAGCCATATATTACACAAGGTTATTTTAATTGATATATGTGTAGAAATATATTTATTAGTAATATGTCTATGACTATGATGCAGATCACTACATATTTATTGTCGTCTTTTAGTGCTGCATTCTGTCTTGATGACTGTATTCTAGTTTATGTGCAGACAGGGCTGTCCCACAAGTTTTAGAATATTTGTAAACTTGCTTGCTGTTTTGTTTGGCCAATTAACATCTCCCGCATTTATTCATTTATGGTATTTTCAAATTAGATATATCATTATATCCCAAACTAACTGCAACAACATGAGTTAAAAAAATACCACCATTTTAAGAAACTGCTTCATACACAAGTTATCAACTTATATGCTAAAATGCGCAGAAACAATTGAACATGAAATTTATTTCTTTAGGAATAAATAAGTAAATTAAAGGGTAAAGTAGAAACTTAATAAAAGATGAACATTTAGAAATGATAATTTTAAAAGAATACAAAATGAGTCACTATTAAGACAAACATAGACATTCTTGGCCTACATAAAATACACTACAAAAAAAACTACCTATTTATGACTATATCTTTAACGTATATTCAGGAATAAAACTTTTGTCATGAAATACACAAAATGAAATAAGAAACAAAATTTGCAACATCATGCTAGGCATAAGCATAAAAAATTCGGTAAACAAATATAGCAGCTTGACACTTAAAATAATTTCATGAAGTAAATAAGAAAATTTATCAAAGACAACCCTCACATCATAATTACAGCAGCCGATAAATGCAACAAAACTGTAATAATATTGAAAGATGACTAATAGAAAAAAATGAGAGGCTAAAAAATATAGGCACGTTGACATTAAAGCCCGTTGCTTAATAATGTCCAGTCATGTCTTCAGGTCTTGCTTTTCTAGCTCTTAACTGCTTTTTCGATGTGATCTCTTTGAACGACGTCAAACCATTTCTTTCTGAACCTTCCTTTTTTTCTTTGTGTCCCTAAATTGCTTTCATGTATACGTATATATATTAACGTTTTTGGTGCATTGCTACTACATACTTTCCAGGTGGCCCAAACATATTGGGTCTCTACTAGAGCATTTACTTCTTCATGTATTCCTCTCTCTCAGGCTTTTCTTTCTCCCCCTCATCAAAAAAAGGCAAACTCCTCCTCACATTTTTTTCTTTCCCATGTATTCTGTCCTCTTCTTTTAGTTAAAGGTCCGAACTTCACTGCCATATATTGCCGTTGGTGTGACAACTACTTTATACAAGTGTTTATTATTTTATTTAGTACATCAGCATATCTGTGTTCTTTCCCCGGTTTGCTTGTATTTTATTTTCTTCATTTTTTTTTGCTCAATGATAATTAACTTTCGACAGATAGATCTGTTCCTAAATTTCGACGCGCTTATGACTATGCACATAATCCTATGAGCTTCATAATATGGTTGCCAATTACCAATGAAAATAACTTAATACATTCTTGAAAAAATTCCGAAGGGAGCATATTTGCTTGCTTTGTTTGAATATCAATTTCGATGTTCTGTTATTCGTCTTCTTGATTATCGTCTTCCGAATCCGCCAGTCATCTCATTCCCTTTTGCTCTTTGTGTATATTGCAAATATTTTCAATGTTTAATTAGTAGTTATCAGTTTATAAAAACTAGTCTTTACTTTCGAATTGTCCGCCTTCATCAATTTCAAAGAATTTTTTAGTTGTTATTCATTTTGTCCACTAATTTCTTATTTTTAGAAATTGTGGATATATTTATTGGAAAGTCTAGTAAAAAAAATATCTGCTATGTTGAATGGGTGATTTTATAGAGCAGCTAGTGGCACATGCTGTGAATTGAAAATTAATATATTGCCTTTGGTTTTGCTATGCTTTCTCTTTGCAACACAATGCACCATAGCATATATTACATACAACACATTAAGTATGATTGTCAGTATATTGTAAACCAGGACATTTAGGTATAAATTTATTAATATTCGTCACAAAAGAAAAGATTGCGCGTTTAAGCAGTATTGTAATATATGACCGCACACAACAACGTCTTAAAGCAATCTGCTATTCAAGTATTTTATCGACATCGATATTTTCCCGAACGGCTGTCTCTTGTTTGACGCCTTAGTTTCGTCTATCAAATATTGATAGATCTTCAGTAAATTGCAAATGTGCAGTGACATGTCCAATATTCTAATAAAAATGTTTAACGGGGCATTCTCTAATTATATGTGGAGCGAATTTAGAGTATACAATGTTATAAAATATTTTGAATCCTAATCGTAAAAATAGGTATAATACACACACACACACACACATACACACACACACACATACACACACACACACACGCACGAACACATACATGTATATATACATATGTAGACTGTTATGAAATGACATAAATAAATAAATATAAAACAATAACAAAAAGAAATAAATGTGTTTACCTAATAAGTTCATGTACTTGTGTATGTAAGAAGAAAGAACACTAATTAATATTTGTAATTTAGATTAATAAGAATTGATTTTTATAAAGTTTCGAACAAGAAATAAGATTATATTATAAAAAGTATATATAAAGCAGAATTAAAAATATATATTTGAATCTACCTAAAGAAAAATATTCTTACAATAATTTGGTTAAGTATATATACACACATATAATACTATTTTCTAGCCCAACTTGGTTTGAAAATATAGCATAGTGGTGGTATATAACCAATCTGAATTAACGTATTCATCAATTTTGGAACTCAAAATAGAAAGATGTGACATTAATATCACTTAAAAATAATGTTACAATAGAAATTTGTAATGTATACTTATGGAGAAAGGGTTGGGTTGTTGAAAGGTTGATGTGATTAGGTTAGAGAGTAATGAAAAAAGTTAGCAAAAACATAGATATTATTTGAGCAGCCAGTAATCACGTTAAACATGAGAAAATAATACACAAATACTCAAAATTCACATTTAAAAGTACAAATTTTGATCAAAAAGAAATGTTTTGACAACTTAAATGTTATGACAGGGATTAAAGATAAGAATTTTTGAAGTATCTAGAATAAATAAATAAATAATTATAAATAATTAAAGAATAATAAGTACTAAGAAAAATCACTGCTCTTTTGTCTTTATCCAAAAAGTCATATATACGATATAGACGGTCGACAAGTTTGACAAAGAAGAGAATAGGTTTGTCATTGCTGTAGAATACATGTAAAAATTTAATAAGTAGAATAAGGTATATTAAAGTACTTACCCAGTAAACAAAGTAAGTGTTCAGCATTATAAAATTCGCAGTGTTTTAAAGTATATAAAAATTTAAAATATAGAAAAAAATAAACAAACGATAAACAGCGACAATCATTTTTAATTTGATTAAAGCGTTGATCTATAAAAATACAGCTGATTTTGTGGCTAAGAAATTGTACAACGCAGGAAAATTTAAGTTAAACACTTGGACCAATTAATTGGAAGAAGATCTTAATTTCATAATATAAATATACGAGTAAAATTTAATTTAAAAAATTTAATATTCGTAGAATATATATAAGTAATATATATGTTATATATGTGTGTGTGTGTGTGTGTGTATACTTAAATTAATTTTGTAGAAGTAAATCATAAAGAAACATATCTATTTATTCAGAAGTAAATAACACATTCATAAACATATCAGAAGAGATAGTTTCTTAAGTGTTTTTATTTTTTCTTAATTCATTAATGTGATTACTGTCTCAAGAAGAACTTTTTTAAGAGAACTCATATCTTTTGAGATTATTAAAAATAAAATTTAAGAAATAAAATATACACTTTTAATATTTCGGCGCAGTTCAACGTGGAGGATGCATTGCTTTGTAATTAGATAAATTTTAATAATATATATGTATATCGAATCCAAGGAAGAGGGTAGGGGAAGTCGAAACAAAATTAAAATTTTATTTATTTCATTGTATGAAAAGTCGTAAAATCAAAAAAGAAGAAACGATTAAACATTTTTAAAAAAATCATTTGAAAGAGTTGGTGAAAATTGTCCTATACGATTGTGAAAACATTTAGTTTTAGTCTTAATTATATCATGCTAATTCTTATCCTATAATATTAATAAGAAATTCAGATTTTTAAATGGTGTTTGTGCTTCGGTCTGTACTACAGTTTGTACATATGTATCTCGATTGCAGTTTGTTTAAAACTAAGCTTTTGATTAATAAAATTTGTTGTATAGAAACTTAGGAGTTTTTAATCTCACTTAGAAAATTCATCGTTTCATATGCTCCAAACTAATAACAGTAATTACAATAATAATAATAGTAATAATAGTAATAATAACAATAATTCGTGCCATCACAATCCTCCAACATCTTAGCGTCAATTACAAAGGACTTTGGCAGACCATGAGTTACTATTACGTCCGCGCTCGTGAGTCAACATAAGATATTTGTCTGTAAGATTTCGCTTAAACGGGAAAGGGAAACTTTGAGAAATCTTCCCAGACCCCTAGACCATCAGACTCAAACTTGACACCCCGGCGTGATAAGTCAGTGACTTACCAAGTCCAATTTGTTTTGTTTGTAAGACATATTTTTAAATCTCCTCAATTAAAACTTGTAAAATTTCATGAAAGCAGAATGCATAGTAAAATTAGCATATTGGTAAAGAGCACGTTAATTAATCTATTAACACTCACGTATTCACTGTTTTGTTTTTATCCGAATTACATACGTACGATAGAAAATAAAATAAATATCAGTTGTAATTTTAAATCATGCACAAAATTTTCTATTATAATATATGGAAACGAGAATATTTAATATTCAGTTAAGTAATACCTAAACGAAGAAATAAATACAATATTAGAGTAAGATATTTACTTTGTTATTAAAAGAAACATTTTACGTTCTCTAAGTTGTAGTTAAACATTAAATGTTAGCTCATCTTTTAACAACTTTCTAAATGAGAAATAAAACAGCATCTGAAGGTTAAATTTAATGGCAGAGTTCTAATTTAAATTGTATACATGTTTAATTTTAGCGCAAATAATAATAAAAAAGATGAATGATTAATTTTCTTCAATGCTTAGATTTAGTTGTGTCAGCTGTGGGTAGTAGTAACAATAATTAAAAATGGATAGTGCTTCGTCATCACGGACATTGGATCTACCGGAAACTTCTCTTCTACCCCACGTGACTGTCATACGTTACTATGATACAGGAGAATTTGCATATGCATCGAGGATAAATGCGTACGGAGAGAGGGAGAGGACGAAATTCTCCACTGACACTGGTGCTCGTTCACGCATGGCTTCAGAAGAGGGCTAAAAATAAATACATCGAAAAACGAACATTTCGCATGTTATAACAAGCATTAATGCTAAGTCGTAATTGGCATGAAATGAAAAGAAGGAATTCCATGCAGGAGTTAATATTCTGACAAGTATTTTTCTGACACTCGGAAAAGATGTTTCTAATTAGCTTTAATTTACTTATATGTATATGTATATATGTAGAAACAAAAACTTTAAAATATATATATATATATATATAAATTTATGTGTGTGTGTTGTGTGTGTGAGCTAATGTGTGCATAAATACCGGAAACAAAACGATTTTGTATTTTTTGTTTCTTTCCTAATCTACTATTTTTTTTTAATTAAAAGTGTTTTTAACAGTGGTACTCCTCTATTTACGCTTCGAAGATTTCAATGAATTCCTGCAATAGTTTTCGCCACTCCTTTGTAATTATATATTATACACATATATGAATTTAATTGCTTAAGTTTTCATAGGCCATTGTAAAAATCACAAAAGATATTGAGTTAGTATACAAAAAAGAATTTAAATCATAGCTTACACTTGCATAAACGCATTTCTTCTGACTATTAATGGTAACATAAACACAATTATTTAAGAAAATCTGAATCTAAAGCGATGAAAGTTTTGATTGTTCTTTAACCTTTTCTTGTTTGCTAGGTACTTTTCTCATTAAAAGGGCGTTCTGATAATTGAAGTAATGATAATCTGCTGGAGATTAATTTCGGCAATGTGATGGATATTTTAGAATGTTAAAGAAAAAATTGTTGACTTTCGGAATTATAGTTTACGACACGTGGCCTCCTGTGTACAGTAATGTCTATGTTTGTTAAAAAGAGTTGGACGCCATATTTTAAACTTAACGTGCATTCGTTTATTATTGGAGCAATAGCTATTTATTTCTACGCTTTTATCGTTAGATGAAAGAGAATAATGAATTATACCAGTCCACCAAACTGTCGTCGAAATTCTCTATTGGTGAAAAATAGACTTTTAAAGGTACCTTATCTAATCATTCAGATGTTTTCTTTCACACAGTAATATAATATAAATTTTTTATTACATTTATCCAAAATAAAACTGAATAAAACATGATAGATGAAGACCAGAAGTAAAAGAAAAAGTAGCCAGTCGACGTCGACGAACAAAAAAAGCTTTTATTTGATTTGAAAAACCAATGAGGCAAAAAACACTTTCACCAACTGACTTTCACTGAGCAATAGATTATTCGTTGTGGAGAGCTACCCAAAGAATTAGAAGACAAAAATATCATATTCTGCTTATCCGTAAATAAAACAGTAAATGCATTTACATGGAAGAAGTTACTGCCTGTACTAGTTACCTAGTGCACGTATTGAAATCACATGATATAATTGCTCTACAATAAATCTTGTATGGAACGAATATATATATATAAGTGCTACACTGGTAAGATTCTCCGAGAAATTACTGATCAGGGCATAAAATCACTGTAGTATTAAAATTGTTACTATCTTAAGTTATGGAACTACTAACTCAAAGAAAAATTCGAAGTTATTAGTTCATTCTATGAATCTCCTTTGCATAAGACTTTGTAAGAAATGGTGAACGCATAACCCTCTATAGTGTGGTTTTTGAAAGGCACAGGGCATTACAAAATACAACTGAATTAATGGTACTGTGATTCACAAAAACTTGAGGGAGTTGAGCTGTTATTGATATTTTTTTCATCGATTTACTTTCATGATTATCTTAGGAAAAGTTATTTTCCAACATTTTCAACTTGGTTATAATAAGATCTATTAATCTATTTAGGTTATTTTTGCATTCAACTGATAGAACTTAATTATTCAATACAGATTGGAAGAGTTTTAACTGCTTTCTTCAATGTATTTTATTTTTTAGACTTTATTTCTTCCATTACTATTTCTTCATTTATTCCTGTACATACCTATACATCCTACGCTATCGATTTTTTAGAAATATATTGTGTCAAATAGATCCCATATAATACACTTATACCGACAAATAATCCAAAAACACTTCATGCATACACTTTCAATTTCTTTCGCACATTTTGTCTTATGACAGCAATGGATTCAAAACGTCCAAGAACTGTTCTTTCACTTTTTCTAACGACCACCTTTTTCTACCTCTTCACGCTGCTTTACGCTCAGACAATGTTACCTGTTGGCTTTTTCCTTCCTGAAGGAATTCTAAGAATTCGGTTCATTAGCAAAACTCCATTCCAGATCTGGTTGAATGAATTATGTATAAGACATGTTCTTATTCTGGATAAATTCTTAAGTTTTAATTGCAATTAAATGTAGTTCATGAATTTTTGCCAATAGTTAAATTGTGAACAAGTGCATTATCTTGAAGCTAAAGAACTAATTCCTTCTTTAAATGGGGTCGTTTGAAATTGAAGCTATAATCTTTCCGACAAAGTGTACGGTGTTAGCCTTTTTCGGTGACCTGGTGCCTGCTTCAGTCCATTGTTTCAATTATTCCTTCATGTCAGGTATACAATGATATATCAGGTTACATCAGACGTTACTATTCGGCGACAAAAGTCTTTTTGGTCATACCATATCTTAACTTCACTAAATTGAAGGCTGAAATGGCTGGGCAGGAGTACTTAGCCTTTTGGGCATCTACAACATTATTCATCAAATATACTGGACCAGACACATTTAAATTCAGACTCCCATCAATTTATGGTTGCAATCGATGGAAATTGGTCCCCGTGAAAAGACTCCAGCTCAGCTTTGATTTCATCGTTTGCTTTGTTTTAAAAAAAAACTTCATCACTGATACGTACTCCACTTTCCCGTCTTTCAAAACAAGCTAAAAGCAGTTCACTTTCTATTCAATTAACAAGCGTTTTTACGATTGGAATGAATGCAAATTTTGACTACTGCAGCTATTATTTGAATGATTGCCGTGTTGAAAAACAAAAAACATTTTGCTGTTAGCATTACCATCTTTCATCAGACTCACCAATTAATGATCCGCCCTTGTATCTTTTCTATCTTGGTGTTTTAAGATAATGCTTTATAATTTTATTTTCTGTTTTTCATGTATTAAATTTTGCTGAAACTATCCTATAAATACTTTATTTTAACTGAATGATATATTTTTTTTTCAAAATATATCTTAAAATTTCTGAGGTATAATTAACAATTTGTGTACTTTTTTATTACATGCTTAAATCAAAATTAAATAATTTCATATTAATAATCTTTGCATTAAAAAATATTTTGTATTTCTAGAACATAATGTGAACTTATATTTTTGTTATTATTACACTCGAAAAATCTATTAATATAGACGACAAAAGTTGAAAAGTTTACGCTTAACCATGAATAAATTGTCATTTATAATTACATATTATATACCTGTAAAATAAAATTCCATAAGAAACGAAACATAGGTCATTTGTCGTGACATCAGTTAATTTTACTTATGATTTCGTTAAACCGCTTTGTTACTTACTAAGAAATATAAATAGAAAATAGAATAGAACAATCAAACAAACTTTCTTCGAAACATATACGTTGTATTAGCTAACAATATCTTGGGACACACCTATTTCTCAGAATCTCTGAACAAATAAAAATTTGGGTGGAGTGTATGTCATCCGGTCTAAAAACACAAACTTCGTTATATTAAATGTTTTCAAAATCGATATTTGTAAACATAATTTCAAAACAGTCTATCAACGGGAACAATACCCTACAAATTCCTTTAAAAAAAGTGTAGGGTACTGAGTATTGTAAGTTTAGGCTAGGTGGGTAGGTTGCTGCCACACTCTGAACTCATAATACCAGTAATCAAGTTCAATTAATTTTCCTTAAGCATAGACACAAAATTTTGTGACGGGTGATTATTAAGGATGTACCTTATGAGCATAAGAATTATCCAATTCCGCTAAATTACTGTGGAGAGTATTATAATTACAAGGAGAAACCATTACAGTTGGATAGTTCAGATGTTTTCAATTTGAGCGTTTGTGTTACTTCTTGAATATTTTGGTGGTTTATTAATTTGATACTATTTGATGCTAGATATAATTTATAATACTGAATGTATGCTTATAAAATAATTAGTAATTAGTAAATAACAGCTTATGTTATACGATTCTACTAATTAACATTTTTAAGAATAAAATAAGAATCACGCTATTTTCTACAAAGTATTTATTTTAAGTATATACAGGGTGCTTCAAAAAGAATATACGTATTTCGAATGCATATATTTATTAAACTTTGAGACATACGAACCTCTCAAGTTCAGATTACAAATGTTCAATATGTCCTCCATCAGCGACACGAACAATATCACATCGATACTCAAATTCCTCCCATAATCGGGCAAGCATGTCCTTCGTTACTAATGTTATGGCAGTACGCCCTGTTCTTTAAATCTTCCAGCATCTGTGGGAATGGTGGTACATAATCGTTGTTTTTAACAAAACCCCACAGAAAGAAGCCACAGGGTGTTAAATCCGGTGACTGTGGAGCCCAGCTGAGACATGCTAAGTCACCAGCTCCTTGAAGACCAATCCAACGGTTCGGTAGAGTTTCATTCAGTTATACACGCACTTGGCGACTTCAGTGAGGGGGTGCCACGTCTTGTTGAAAAATGAAGTTGTTTTCGTGCAGCCTCGGAAACAACCAGTTTTGTAACATAGCGAGATACTGCTGACCGTTAACCGTGTTTCCATCAAAGAAGAATAGGCCGTAAACAGATGATCGGGATAACGCACAAAACACATTGATTTTAGGCGAATCTCGTGCATGTTCAATGGCTGCATGTGGGTTCTCTAGACCCCAAATTCGAACATTGGATTTGCTTACCAGACTACTAACATGGAAAGTCGCTTCATCACTGAATACGATGCGTTGTGTGAAAGTGTTATCATTGTCAATAGTATCATGATTCTCATTACAAAATGCCACACGTTTCTGTTTGTCATCACGACGCAGAACTTGTAACAACTGTAACTTGTACGACTTCATAACAAACTTGTACGACTTCATAACAAACTTGTACGACTTCATAACAAATTGTTGTTGTAGAAATAAAAATATTAAATGAATTTTGCATTAACTAAGATTTTATTGTCACTATAGAGTCTTTGCAAGAAGATGGAAATACATTTTCCTTTTTTTGAATTTGATGTCGATGGATTATGCAGGTATTTTATAGAGAACATCTTGGTGATCATGCCTCCCTGATAGAAAAAAGCATGTTAATACTATTATATTCCGGAAAATTCGCTTCAATTGGCAATGATGATTTATCATAGTCAGTTAAATTTAATGTCCATCGATTTTACCATACTGGAAGAAATTTCTAGGCCTCAAGTAAAATATAAAGCACGGTTGCGTATAATTCTTTGCGTTGACAACGGGGAGGCCGGCAATTGTTTACAAAATTCTAAGCTTTATTGGACATTTGTAGGTTTTTATTCAATAAATAATTAAACTTTAGAAATAAGAGTAGAAATTGAAAATGTGCGATGTATCGGTTGACAGTGCACATTTGCCATGAAGGCATTTTACAAGAACGGTGACAGTTTGATTGCTACTTTCAAGGAGTTTCGACATTATTCCAATTTAGAGTATCATGATTGTTTCCTTTCTTATCAACCAGTCGAAACATAGCACGATAATTTTGAGGAGACTGGCTCAGCTCCCAAAAAGGAACACTCAAGAACTCCAAGGAATTTCGGATAATATTGAAGTTGCTTGAAATACAGTCACAAGGAGTCTCCCGATGTTATGGTTAGAAACATGCATTAGTTTTGTACCTTAACCGAGCAACCGTCCATCGACTCCGCTAAAAGCTAAATATCAAAAGTATGAAACCACATATGCAGAAGTTGAATCAATGATTACTACATTTTTTTTGAAAAACGCATTTCCATATCAGCAGCTATATCAACAAACATAATTAACAGGCATTGGTCACATCAGAACACTCTTGAATTACACGTTCTTTACCCAAGGGTAGCGCTTGGCGTGTTGTATAATCACGTGGCATGACGAGACCTTAATTGATAACAACTGTTGTGACAGAACAACTAGAAAACTTCTTTGAGACGGTTTTAGTGGAATGATGTCATATTCCATACTACAAATACATCAGTGTCAGTCATTCGATAACTGTTTGGTGGTTATGTAATCTCACGGTTTGGTGATATGTCTTGAATTCCAAGTTTCAAGTTTTGTTTTACTGTCACCTTAAGAGTAACATATACAAAACTCAACCAACAATAACCCTGGCGTTAAATACCAGAATTCAAGAGAGAATTCGCAGAGTCTCCATAGAAGTGTAAAACTTCCGTGTTAAATTTTAGGAATGCATACAAAGGTACTGACACAATATATGTGTACTTCAAAAATTGAAATTTTTATATTGAATTCTTAATGACATATAGTGTATAGTGTAATTTTCGTTTTCAGCATTAAAACTTGGCCCGAATCATTTACAACTTCTATTGGTTTACTTTGTATATACATATGAGGTTTTCTTTGTATTTGATGTATTTATGTCAATATTTACACAATGTTCCAAACTAAAACATGTTTCTATGCCAATAACTGAGTATTTTAAAAAGGTTGCAAACCCATTAATGTTATGGTAATACACATATGAAAGTATATCTCCATTTTTGCACTTCAATATTTCTGTCGATGATGTCGAAAACAACAACCTTAGACATAAATTACGCAATAAGAATATTATAGTAGTTTCCGCTCGTGTCAAATTATTCGACGCTGATTAATCCGTCCCTGCTTTATTAACTAGGCGAAGACATAATCAATAGCAAGTTGCCTTGCCTCATCTTGGTCAAACCAGCAAGACATATGTATTTAATTACGAACATAAAGATTAAATCTGAAATAATATTCTAGCTATGTCGTTAACTATTCAATTTATATATGTATTAGAGATATGGTTGTATTACACTGAACTTTATTTCTGCCTTTGTATATGTTGACGTAATCTTGTTCGAATGATACAAAATATATGATCCTATTGAATTACATATGTACATATAAGGACGACTGTATTTCATTTCTAGTTTTGTTGTATCGAAATTATTTTCAGAAAGAAATACGTTACATGACCACTGTTACAATATTCATAATTGATTTTGTATTTATTATTAGAAGTGTCTAATATCCCTAAATTATGAGCCAAGAGAGTTAAGATTTACATTTCTGTTTAAAGAATTAATAAATTAATTAATTCGTTTTATAGAAACTTAATAATAGATTATTTATCAAATCCTTAATTTGGAATTATAGAAATACAGTAAGATCTCGTTTAGCGATTCCTTGGTTGACGCTGATCCGATATAACGTGGTCTGACTAAAGTCTAGAGACACTTTCGTTTACGCTGATATAAATTATAGCAACATTTTATCAATTCCTCCATAATACTATTTTTCCGGAACAAGAACCATTCAACAATAAGTGGCAAGTTTTAGTAGCACTGGACTTCCCCTAAAATTTGGTGCATTGTTTATTGGCAGGACGATTTAGAGTGCTACGTTATAATTTATATCCATGCTTTCATTACTGTGTAAGAAAATCGATCAAAATTCTATTTATTCATTGAAATTACATTCCTATTGTCTTGCTATAAAGTATATATATGTACATCGTCTTTACAACAAAATGTAGAACTGCTTCAGGCCTTACAACGCGATTGATACCATTGATCATACTATATTGCCCACTAAATTGAGTTCTGTCATTCTCTGAACCTCTCTTATTGCACCAATTGTCTCTTATCTTGAGAATAAAATCAGTTATGATCACTACAATTCTTTTTGTTTTAATATTTCTACAGTAGTACCTGGAGTACCTCGAGGATTGAACTTAGGACCTCTACTGTTTAATATTTATATCAATAACCTATACATAATCTAAATTGCAGTGGTCTTGCGTATGTTGATGCAAAGGAATTTAAATATAATTAACAGCTGGTGTAAAATAGGATTAAATTGAGTATCAACAAAGGTATTGTCATTTATTCAAAAATTAACAAACCGATTCTGAATCAATACGCTTTGTATTAGGTGACATTGTCTAGATATAGCAATATTTCAGATTTGGGTGTATTATTTAATTCTCAGTTACAGTTTACCAGCCATATTCATTCCATTTAGTCTTCAGCGTTTCAAACACTGCCTGTTGATAAGATCATGTAGAAAATTTTTCAATTTGTCATCTTGCTAGACTTTATTCACTGGCACGTCCAGAGCTGGAATACGCATGTTAAATGGTATTCATGTTATGAGTATCAACGACTTTCTTTGGAGATAGTATAGAAGGGCTTTTTAAAATATTTGTCTTTCAGAATGAGGGACAATTATCCTCCTCGTGGAATTGATTACGACTTGTTTTTACGAATACATAACTTTACGAGTTTAACATCAAGAAGAGACTAGCTAGTACGGACATTATAAGAAAACTTATTGCCAATCAAATTGACTCACCCTATCTCCTGACCATTGTGGACCATTTGATATAATCGTATGCAACGCGATCTGCAGATAGCTTTCGCGTTGCTAGACCAAGAACGATTATTTTAACTGCAGTACTATTAGCACACATATCTAAAAATGCCAATGCTTTTATTCCAAGCCTTCTATACATAGTTATTTTTACTATTTTTCATATATTTCCTTTACTTTATTCTCTACCTGAAATATCAAAACACGTCATGACTGTTTATTCTACTGAAGGAAATATATGATATGTCTCATTATATAGTTATAAACCATAGAATATGTGTTTTTGTGTGGGACAAGATATGTTTTTCTAACTAATTATATTATCTTTTAAATGGATCCATGTGTTGCATAATAAACATTATTATTGCTAGTATTATTACAAATTCATCCTTGTACTCGTAAGTTTTTAGATTATTCAAAATGAGTGGGTATAAAATGTAATGAAACGAAAACACTCCACATCGAAATGCAAGTGCTGAAGCGATTAGAAAAAGGTGAATAAATACTAATGACTACGTCTACTACACGAACTATTGTAAAAAACAAGATTAAAAGTAAATTACCAACAATAACAATTACATCATTTTCTGCGAGAAAGATAACTTGATCCAGAAGCAATATTTTGAGAAAAATTCAAAGGCAATTATTGAAGAACCGTTACGTCCAGAAGGAAATGGTGTTTGGGTAGCGTTAAGCCAAATTCGAATGATTGATCATCACATAATTTACAGTTTAAGGTAGTGTCTAGCAAAAGGAATTATTTGCATTATATTTTTGATTTTATTTTTTCAATATTAACAAAAGTTGCTCAAAAAATGCACAAAAAATTTGTAATCATCTATTGATCAGTTACATGGTAATGGCATTAAAAATGCATATTATACAACGAAAACGATTAATTTAAAAGGGAATTTTTTGTAACCACATAATAGTTGAAATACAGAAATTCCTTGGCCTACACATTCTAGTAATTTAACATCGTGTTTATTCTTATGACTTTGTCCAAAAACATTTTTCGAATATCTGTATTTGATTTTGATGATTTGCAGCCAACAATTAATCAGAAAGGAGTAGTAGAAAGATTCGATTAAGAATAATCAGATAATTTTGCAATAAAATAAATTCGAGTTATCCATGGCTTGTAATTTTTATTACATGTACGAAAATGCAAAAACATAAATGCTTTTGAAGACTAACTACGAAAGTTTAATTTAAGAATACATCAAAATATATACCAAAGACAACAAACGAACATACATATGTTATATACATATGTACATATACCTTCAATCATCACCAAATAAATCTATACATATTTTTGTCTGTAAACATCTCCTCAATATTGGCAACTCTTAATTTTTCGTATATATGTATTTGGAATGATAAATTACTAGAAGTTTCACAATTATAATGACTAAAATATTTATCTGAATAAAAATGTTCATAATCTGAAAGTATGTACGAGTTAAGTTTTACTTATTGACCGCTTCAGTTTTGCTGTATTACAATAAAGATAATCATAGGTACAATTTAGTATACAGCTACTCTAAGAATTGCTTAAAAGCACCAGTGCTATAAAAGTGTTTTGTCTATTAGTGCTAAAGTATACATATGTACACACACTCATGTGCGCTACATATAAATGCATTGATTTGGTTTTACCGTTTCCCTTAGCCTTCATATAATTAGCTGACCAAGCAGGGAATAATAAATATATCCTTGTCACATATGTTATACCTTTAATGACAAGGCAATTTATATTTACGTACGCATACACTCACATCAGCACATACATACATATTATGATACCCAATATACTTGACTCGAACATGCGCGTTTTTCTTCGTTAAATAAGTGAGTTTGATTACATGCAGTTTTGTTATGTAACCATGGTGTGGTTCTGCTGATACGAGGCATACGTGTTCGATACGTCTCGTTCAAATTTCATGCTAAACACGATGCATTTTCTAAACTTGTATGCATTTGGATTATGAAATTGTTCGTTTTTGTTGCAGCATATTTCTTTTATAATGTTCTTCCGAAGTGAATTTAATAATCCATGCGAATGCAATTATTTAAAAAAAATTTAAAATTATAATACTCAGGGGTAAAATTTAAATAGAACGAAATGAGATTTGAAGTGCATTAAAATTATTTATATATGTAAAGCTGTAGATTCTTGACTTAATCTGATCTTTCCATCTCTTCAATCTCTTTAGTGATAATGGTAGGTTCTTTTTCTCCTTCTTCTATTTCCTATTTTCTGTTGTTTATGCGTTGGTGTGTTTCTTTATCTTTCTTATTACTTTTCTCTTTCTTTCCTATGCTTCACCTTCAGACTCTATCCTACAATAGGGTATTCAATAACCTAATCTTCTCGTCTACTTTTAAGTCTTCCTGTAAGCCTTTCTTTCTTTATCCTCATAATTGGAAATCTTTTTCATAGCTTATTCTTTCTTCATTTTTTCTATATGTTTATAGTCTATTACACTTTATCATTCCTGTGGTACTTCCCAGGTCCTCCCATCTTTTTGTTGTTTAAATTTAAAGACTTCCCCTTCTTCAAATTTGTAAATTTCTATCTTTGGTCATTTTATTTTACCTCTCCCTACTTAGTTTCAAACATAATTTTTGCTTGGTTAAATTCGACTTCCTTTTTTTTCATGCAGCTCTGTCGATGTTCATTAACGTCTCCTCCAAACTCTTTCTATCCTTTACTATGATGGCTGTGTTGTTTACGTCTACAATTCTTCAAATTCATTATTCCTTCTAATATTATGCTAAGAACGTTATCGATAATTTGTCTCTTTGGTTTACTTCTCTTTTTACTACTACTTCTTTTGTCGGTTCTTCATGCCCATCCCGCTGCTTTCTTTCCATAGTCATTTTCCTCAATTTCATTAATTATAAGGAATATTTTTTTCTATATCTCTTCTTGATATTTTTCTGTCTATGTTGTCGAAAATTGCTTCGAAGCCGAAAAGTAGACATGTGTTTTTGTACTTTGTTTATGGTTCTTCTTAGTTATATATTTCAAAATATATATTGCATCCATTTTTGGCCTCCCTTGCTTAAATCCATTTTAGTATTCGACAATTATTATTTCAGCTTACTTTTGCATTCTTTTCTGCAGTAGATAATACCATACGCGTGATGTTCAACAAAGTTATCTTTTGGTAATTATTTTTTACATTTTATTAAATTTTCATTTTTAAAAATCGATGCTATTATTCCAGATTTTCATTCCTTACACATCGATTTCTGCCTCCATATTGAAATTATTAATTCGTAAAGCCTATAATTTAATACTTTTCCACTTATGGTCATCTCGTTAAGAATTTTATCTGGTCTAGCAGCTTTTCCTTGATTTAATTTGTGCATAATTTCTATAAACTTTGCAATATTTTTGTTTGATTCTAACTTTTTCTTTTTCTGGGAAGTCAGTTCCAGGTGTTTTTCCCCACATTTATATTCGTTATTGTCTTTTTTCTTTTATATTTTCCTATATATTCATAAAGTTTAACATTACTTTTGTGGCTACTTCATTTAAATTTTCATTCTTTTTATTTTTTGCTAATTTGGTCTATCTCTTTTCTTTACATTTGTTGTTACCACATTTTTTTTATAAATTCTTAGCTATATGAGCCTTACTTCTTTCTTTTTTATTATATTTCACAACTTCGTCAAACCATTCGCACGTCTTTTATTTTTATGTAAACATATTGTTTTATTTAATTGTCTCAGTTATTCTGTTTCATATTCCTCCACTCATCTCATATACTTTTACTTATGACATGAGTTTTCAGATTGTTTGTTACTCCATTTTTGTATCCTATTTCCTTATCTTCTCTTTTCATTTCTTTGCGTTTCCATTTTTTAAATATTTCTCTATTTGTTTCATTGGCTCTTGTTATATTTAATATGGCTATTGCTAGATTGTGATCAGTGTTAACATGTGTTCCTGTGCAGTTCACAACTTGAATCATTTTTTCTCTTTAAAATGATGACACTTTATTATAGCACCTTCTAGTAAACCTTTAATTGCTCTCTAATATACTTTCCTATTTAATTTTTCACTCAGTATATCGTATACTTTCCTATTTAATTTTTCACTTAGTATATCGTTTACTTCGCTCTACAGAATTTCCTGTCAATACAACAATATTTCACTGAAACAGTGATTTATTTAAACACTATGAAACTTTGTAAAATTGCATATATGTCCCAGTAAATTACCAATATTACATAAAATGAAAATAAAAATTTGTACAGAAAAAAATATCTTCCAAAGTAAAAGTTCAGTCTTCATAAAACGGATGCTAGAATTTATTAAATTTAAATTCTAAGCGATTTCATAGTCAAAATATTCATTTCTTATCCTCCATCTTCTAGGGCACTGGTCTATTTGGAGAGGTGCATGAAATTGATATTAACATTGAAGTCCTACAAAATTTCCCTGCATTCATAGAAACAAAATCGTTTTACTACTAGACAACATCATTTTATCGTATATAAATTATATAATTATTATAATGATCTCTTACTTAACGTCGTAGTGTTAAATGCTTGATTACACAGTAAATGGAGCTTTACATTTCAATGATCTATAACACATACAATTCTAAGCTGGTTATTATGATAAATACTATGTGGAAGGTATTTTAAAATTTCTGTTTTATTATTTTTCTCTCATATAACCATTTTCTTGTGAAAGTTAAGGAGAATATACACATTAATATGCCATTTTACCTATAATAAAGATTCATAATTTTTTTAATGTGGTCAAGAGGTAGAGTTAATGATAGAAAAACAAGAATGAAAACAAAAACAATGGATTATCGTGCAAGAAATCTTAAATATCTAAGTTATAGAAAAAATAGTATTTTATCATTGTTTAACTCGTCTAATTATCTTCGAAAGGATTATCGCTAACTTCTTAAGGCGTCTACGAACCAAATTAAAAAACTTGCAGACAATTCAAAAGGTATTCACGAATAATCCACTATCGGTTCGCGAATAGTTTACAGATTCAATATCCACACTAAGTATTCTATACCGTATTGACAAACAATTCCAGAAGCATAGGACTTATGCAATACCTCAGAGTGAGAGGTAAATTTGTTTCGTAATGTATTAGATACATTTATTTCGTGTAGTATAATGCGCTTACACATAAGCCCAGTGAACCCATTTCATTATATATACAAGGACATTCCGAAACCACTTTATCGCCCATATGCAATATAATCGTTTTCAGGGGGTCTTTCCTCAGTATATTTATAAACACATATCCTCTAACTCCAAATCGGACCAATTAGTAATCAACATTCTTTTAGACAGATTTTTCACCAAATTGTTCGCCAGTATGGTATAAGTGTTATTTGGCAGTAGTATGTATTTCTTTAATGTTGTCATTAATTCATTCATTGTTTTTTGTGTCAATTTTAACGATTTACGTATGTACGTGGTATATGGTAAAGGTTGGGCTAAGTACTAAAGAGCATTTCATAAAAATTTAACTCTTACTCCCCACTGATATTTGGGAAAAATTCTATGACCCATTGCTCGTTTGTATTCCCAGCAGCGGCGGCATAAAATAATTTTTATGGACGATAGTGAACAAGCCTCGTGAACCAGACTTACGCTTGCTATAATAAGAATGAAGTGCCAGTCAATTGGTAAATAGTAGAATAAGCTTAGGGTATTGTGGGAAGTCGTGTTGATATACAAAATTAACCACCAAGAACGTCAGTTACGATAAAGAGGAATGGGATACGATTTGCTAAGAAATGTTTGACGTGCTGATTCAGTCTCGTTTTTGGAGATTATACACATTATTAATTTACAATTATTGTAAGAATTATTGTAATAAAATTTATGTATATTTGAATTAGTTCTGTATATTTCGTGTACATTTTATGCTCTCCCAATAAGATCACATTAATACTTGTTCACAAATATACTGACACTGAAAAATGATGTTAAACCAAGTTTTTTAAAATTCATTATTATTTTTATAAAATATCCCTTAATAGTTTAAGCAGTGCAAGAACCAATTTTAAAGTATGTATGTAATATAAATAAGAAAAGAAAGTGTACGTGTAACTTGAACGTAAACCTGCGTCTAGCATGTAACTCGTCTGTCAATTGTTCGCGAATAGCACTTAAACTATTTGCAACTAACTTTTGATCTAATGGAATATGTTATTTGTAAGTGATAGGAGTGAAATTCGAAATTATCGTCCCATTTCCATCGTTTGTAACTTTTAAAAAGTATTAGAGGCAATGGTGTTTGTTCTATTGTATGGCACAGGTAATACATTATACAAAAAGATGTTGCAAATCATTTAATAGACAGGGTTATAGTCGTAGACGGAAAACAAACATTATTATATAATCAGAAAACTTCAAAATATACACAGTCTGTTTCAGCGAAAACGGAACTTTTTTAAACTAGTAATTCTTGCTGGCGCCATCAAAAGATGCGTCGGTAAGGTAGATCTTTCACCAATGTTATTTCAAAATATCATGACATTTGCATCATTAAAAGCAGAGAAATTGCGCATAAAGTAACAATGCGTATTTGGCATTGGTCGAGAAATGAGTTATGAACAAAGAGCAAATGATAGGTGTTCATCATGTACGAGTGTATATGAGTGGTATAAACGATTTAAGAACGGCCGTACGTATATAAATGACAACGAACATCCTGGTACAAAAAAGAGTATGCTTACGGAAAGTAACATCGAACTTGTACGTGAATTTATCAGAAATGAGCTCAACTCCTTATTGCGATACGTGGGAATGGAATTAAATATTTCCAAAGATTCAATTCATCGCATTTTGATATAGCATTTGGAACTGAGAAGGATTTATGCAAGGTTTCTACCATACAAGCTAACTGATGATCAAAAAATGCTGCGAATTCAACATTGTACAGGCTTGATTAAAGACTTTAGGTAACTGGCGATGAGACGTGGTATTTTCAATATGGTCCAGAGACCAAGCGTCAAAGCTCTGAATGGAAGCATCCAAGGGAGGAAAGGCCGAAAGAAAGCCATTTGTAGAAGTCAAAAGTGACAACAATGTTCATTTGTTTTTATGATTCGAGAGGCGTAGTGCACAAAGAGTTTGTACCAACTAGTCAAACAGTCAATGCTGTATATTATCTTGGTGAAAAAGCGTATTTTGGTGCGCGTTCGTCATGTGCGCCCTCAATATCGTGGAAATGGTAGCTAGTGTTTATTACATGATAATGCACCATCTCATCGCTCGACGCTTATCACTGATTTTCTAACTACAAATGGCATTTTAACCATCAACCATTCACGGTATTCACAGGATTTGGCTCCTTGTAATTTCTATCTATTCTCCAAACTACAATTGCCGTTGAAGGGACAGCGTTATGCCGACGTCAAAGCCATTAAAAAGGGATCGACAGCGATCTTGAAGGACATCTTTAAAGATGAACTTAAAAATTCATTGGACATGTTAATTGACCGTGCGGAACATTGTATTGAAGCCGAAGGCGACAACTTTGAATAAAATACATACATTTTACTAAAATAGTAAGCTTTTGTTTTCATTTTAAAAATGTTCTGCTTTCTCTATGGCAGACGGTGTATTAACAATGTTACAGGTATTTAATGTCCTATGATGGTTTATTTTTTGGCGAATCTTTGATTTAGTTAAACATGATGTTACATTTTTTAGACTCATGCTTTATGATGATACTAATCTTGTAGATTAAATAGAGACTTTTTGCAATAAAGAATATATCCTTTAAATTATAGTAAATTTTAAGCAAATAATGGTAAAAGTGTATATGTATATTTATCCCTCGATGTAATTCTACAGAAAAAGACTAAATAACCATACTAATCGAATCTAAAATTTAGGGAATATAATTACAATAATAATTTAAAATAGGTACGCAAAATAAACAAATTAAAAATATTGCATAGGGTAACGATAAAGAAGGAACGATATGCTAATTTACAAAACTCGAAATATTTAAGAGAGCTTGATTCAATTTCAAAAACACATGCGTATACACTTGGTATATTATTAAGAGTTATTAATATTAAAACGCGTTTATAATTACATCTATTTTTGAGTCAACGCAAGTAGAAACTATATGCAATAGACTGAACAATTTTTGTATAAAAATCAGTTACACTAAAAAAATTAATTTCACATATAATTTCGTATATGTTACATAATTTATTTTATTGCCAATAGTAAACGTTTTACAAATTCTAGGTCATACGTTACATGGATATCAATTATTGCGTACCGCATAGATGGACGAAAAGGACGATTTTCTAAAATTGTATCACGTTCTGGGTTTGGAGAAAACCGCGTTTGCCGCACTCTAAAAATCGAGGAAATGCAGGTCAATGTGCGGCGCAACGTTTCGATTGGGAAACAGAAATTTTCAAAATAACTATGCGTATAATAAAGTCGTGCACGCGCATACTTAGGTGGGAAAGTATCGATGATTACCGCGTGTGTGTCTGTTGCTCATTGCTATGTGGCGGGTCGTGGTTTGACTTTCCTATTGTCTTTCCTCGTTATGGGGTCGAAGTTATTTGAGGCACATACTACCGACACGAATTCCTATCACCTAATTAACTCCTTATTGCGATATTTATTTGGCTATAAGTATTTGTGCAATGAACCCATAGTAGAAATAGACTTTGCTTTCTACCAAACTATTTATATTGTTCCAATATTTTTACTTATGTTGCAATATCTGTAAATTGTAATAGCTTGCGTACCGTTCCACATGACTGCTCTCACATACAGTGTGTTTTTTTTAATTCGCAGGCATTTCTCCATTTAATCGAATACATCTGTACTTATTAAATAAGCATGAGTCAAATATACCATGATGCGCACAAAATACTAGATTATAACGAAATTATAATTATCCAATAAAAACATGTAATCTGTGGAAAAATACTTTACAGTTGAGAATGAAAATTAAATTCAAAACATATTTTAATATTTATTTCGATCAACTTGGTAATGTGTTTTACTACTATGTAGTAAATTGTCATTCATTAGAAAAGAAAAGGCATTAAGACTATAAACGACAACAAGTTACAGATACAAGAAGACCTACCCACCTCCTCGTAGCTAGCATCCAATGCTAATTGCAGAGGAATTGCAAAATACACATTAGAAGTAAAAACAAGTATATAACAAATTCGAAAGTATGTATTACATGTACTGTAGATAATTGATTAAAAATGTTTCCTTGAAAATACAACATTAATGAAATATCAATCAAATAAATATCACCCTTCTAAATTAATTTACATTATTTTTCAATAAAAATTTTATTTTAAACCTTACATTCACCACGTACACTACACGAAATCCTAAACGTAATAAAAAAAAGTAAATGTATGTATAGAGCAAAATTAATGTATATCTAATGGTCATATTCCATAAATTGAAAAATTCTACATTTACTTAAAACTATCTAAAAAACAGTCACCCTTTCTATTATCTATATTGATAATTGTCAATTCGAAAATAAATTTGTTTCCATTATTATTAACACTAACTTGCCAAATAGTTCCTATGTATATATGTAATTACAAAATTTACTAGCAAGGTATTCTTTTATTGCGGGATTATACATGAAATTCTTCTATAAAAATACTTTTTAATATTAACGGCTAACTCATTTAATAGCATAAATTATTTAATTGTATTAACATAGATCTCATTCGCTTCAAGCAATGCTTCTCTAAAAAAGTAGTACCTATGTAGGCCTACTATTTGTTAATAAAATCTTACTCTTTGCAAAAAATATTGTACAAACTATATGCTCGAAGACATTTCCCAGAATTCGAGGAAATGAAACACTCATGATGAAAAAATTGTCTCCGTGCACGTAGTTTTCAAATAACTTCTAATACAGTTCTACAAATAAGTATTACAAAAAATGAAACAAGTCAGAATTTTATCAAGAAAATTGATGGATGTGTAACTGTAATTAAATATGTAATTGGTGATGATCATTAAAACATTTAACTCTTCCTAAAATGTTTGTCGATACAGAATATCATTAAATAGGACAGACTAAATTTGTTAATTAAGAAATGATAAGTTATGAATTACAATTACATATATGTGCTTAGTATATATAGGTAAGAAGTTAATTTTTGAGGAGCATAGTCACCATCACCTTTTGGGATCAACTATCTATTATACTCTATAAAGCCAATAAATCCGATTTCTTCTTCTTCTGGATTTAAGGCAATTCTGTCGTCCTTATAAGACTTGACACAAGCACATTCTTATATTTTTATGATACAATTGTGCAGATCTCTTCAAATGTACAAAAGTTTAGCGTAACTGGACGAGTTCCAACATTAATAAATTCGAAGGGCAACTGGGGTTTATTTCTTCAAAGTTTCAATATAAAAAATTCTCTCGTTTTCTAAATCAATTACAATATTTATTTCGGAAAACGAATTGTCCGCCCTGATATTGCGCCCCCACTTGAACAAAAGGGTAGCCAAACATTGTCGCACAGCAACAGGTTTATTATTATAATTTATTGACAGATGCCATCAGTTTATTTTACTAAATTGATTTCTAAATTATATATATATAAAATTTAACATCTACTAAAGCGAAAATTTTAGTTATATTTCGCTGACTTACATGGTATATGTAGGCGAAATTTACACCTGCCTCTAAATCCTTTTAATTTCTCATCAATAGTTAAGTTTTCAATAGGTGAATAGCAATGGTATTAGTATATCAAGTTTTTTTAGATTAGTTCTTGCTAACGGATCATCAAATAGAACGCGTCTTATTAGAAATCTGGACCGTTTGGGATTTATATCGTGTCTTAACCTTTTAACACCACTTTTGCTATTATCCCATATTTATTTTAAATTCAATCTAGAGATGTGCCCAGGTAGGGCACATCTTTCTCTGGCATTATCGGGTCGAACGTGTACATATATACTATTTTGGAAACGAAGAGACATTTCCATATGTTCCATATGTCAAGAATTTCTATTAGTCCAACTTTGGATTATAGTATCAGACTCTTGTATATCATCCTCACCGAAACTCTTATTGATTTCGTCGTTAGTCATCCCTTGTAAGAATTGTAGGCATTGAAGTAGTTCTTCCACACCTTTCTCATCGTTGAAGAAATACACTCGACCATTTTCTATAATATTATAGTAAAATTCACAATCATTACATATTTTACAAAAATACGTTAGGATTTTAAAGTTATCTCAATTGTCGCAATGTATTTGTTAAATATTAAAAATTAATACGAAGATGAACATACAACCACCGATACTACATTGCCAATTCTCAAAAATATATTGAATTGTGAAGGTACAGACAGATTTATTTCTTCTTACTTGAGATTTTTGCTCAATGCATGGAACCATGACGGCTATGCCTTACATTAAGGTATGTTGCGTCCGACTTTATATCAGTTAACAGTAGTACAAGTACTACATAATAATTAAATTATTTGCACTATGTATTATATAGAAAACCGTCCTCAATTTTCTAAATTTTATGGTAAAACTCATACGTAGACGCGACTTATAATTTATCAAAAGAGATCTGCCGTTAACTTTAAGGCATTTAGAAGTACTAATAGAAGAAAATATCATTATTCCTTATATTGGCTATTAGTGTGCTTCGTCTTTGAAGTACTTTATTCCAACGGTCCAACATATTTGAGAACAAAATTAGTAGGTTCTATAAAGTATAGAAACCTATGTTGTATGTAAAATACTTATTTCACCAAACTAGGCTTGTTTCGTTAAACTTTTCACTAATTTATTCAAACTCGAACAAAGGATAACGTAAAAATAAATGCCATAGAGCGTAAATAATGATTATAATTAAACAGTTCTTTCAATCATTAGGCTAATAGAATCTTGAAGCTTAACATTTGATACTTAGATGCCTTGCTTTTTATTAGAGCGAGCTATCTTATTGAAAAGCACACTTCGGATTGCATCTTAGCGGTTTCAGAGAAAATATGATAGTTATTTTTGATTAATCTGATGTCCGTATACACTGATTAGGGATAGAATTTCAATATACATGAAAAACTCGTAAAGGCCACTATAAAATGAGTGACAAACTGTATTGAAATTCTTATCAGTTTCACATGAGGCCAACTATAAACAGTCTATACAATTTTAATTTGTGGCACATTTGTTATTACGAAGATAATATATTTTTGTTTTTACGTTTGTAGTTCACATTTTACTAGAGTTAGTCACATTGCATGAGCGAGGAATTAACGGAAACACTTTATATATTCTTTCTCATACTTTTCACTATTTCAAACATTTCATTTATTCTAACAATAAAAAAAATAGTTTTGACATGCTGTCACTTTTTTGAACAACAAAGTAGTTTGTAAAAATGAGTAATGACGCGATGTTGTAACGGCATAAGAATGAAATATTATCGTTGCTTCATTAAAGACACATTTCTACAAGTTAAAATGTCATTTAAAATAAATAGAAATAAATTTTAATCTATCTCGTGACATATTACTTACAAGATATGTATGATAGGTGAAGAATTTACATAAAAAACAAACAATTATCACATAAATTTCTTTCAAACTTCGCTGGTAACCATGGGAATGCATTTTGTTTTGACAAGAAAATTATTTTGAATGAACGTTTATCTTTATAAATTATTGACAATTTCCTTTATGCATATATTCTTAAGTGTTACTTAATCATAAGCTAAAGATACACTAGGCTAGAATAATATTCCTTACATCACCCAAAAATTGTTTCGCAAATTGAGAACAGAAATGTTTAAATTATGAGAAAGAAATGATATAAAAAAGTTCTCCATAAATTAAAACAGAATGTCAATATAAGTATTCTTCATCAGGGTTAGTAAACAGTTAAATAGGTGGAATATGATAAATACCTAATAATTTTTTTGGCGACGTCTTAGCTTTTAATTCACTATCGCACTAACATTTGAATAAAGTGGATTACAAATTTATGTAACAAAGGTCGGGAGTTCCAATAAGAGTATTAACCAATAAAGTTGGTTGAAATCGAGAATATCTTTATCGTTTATCATTATAGTGTTCATAAAATAAAATTAAAAATCATGTGATTTACTTCGATGAATTGAAAAATGAGAACATGGATGAATAACAAAGAATATAATTTTCCAACGTATATTGGGGTAGTACAATGAAATTAAGGTTATATGCTAAATCGATGCAGAGCTTCCAGCTTCCTTCCTAACTAGAAAGCCAATTTTAAAACAATTCCGAAATTTCTTAAGCACACATGTCGTCAGCGTTTGGACCTACTCGATCCCTTGAAAATGAATCGCTTTGGTTTGAGGTAGTTGAAAAATGGTTTTCACATTAAAAAAATCACGAATAATCAGCACTGGATTCGACGGCGTCTTCATGATTGAGCAATTATACGTTCTCAGCCGGTTCGGACGAGAGCAGGCACCTTTGTTCACAGAACCTTAAAAAATAGAACGCAGAACTGTCAAGATGTGTAATGTGATCCTAACGGATCACATCTTTCATAGCAAAGAAAGCAATGAGCAATTTCTTAATTTGAGAGGCGAATATTCTAGTCTTTGTAGGCCGTAGTTCTCACTTTCCACGGATTGCTATATCTTTTGATACCAAATTCTTACCCATAAACTATCTCTTATCGTAAACATATCCAACTATTCTCACCACTCCTCCAAAATATGCTCCAACGTTTTTCTACAAATTGTTAAACACCGTGCCGCTTGATCGTCCGCGGTCAGCATTACTTTATTATTGACACCAACTTTCATCTAGGCCTATGTAGTGGCAGCTGTATTGCTGTTTATACAAGTTAGCAAAACACACAATATCATCTGTGTGCGTAGTTCTCTCATTTCCTCTCACTTCGTCATAAATTGATTTTTGTCCAATTTTTAAAAAGTGTCGCCCCTTCGTAGACAAATGCTATCGATAAACAGTTTTCGTTGCATATGGTTTGCTATTTCTATACAATTTAGCTTATTTTCATGAGTGGTTGAAACTTTGCTCTTTTTCAAGTCACCCAAAGATATTAGTACCACAATCTCAAAAATTATAAGCACAAAGAGGCGTATTCTGCAACACACACTGCGCAGGATGTACTGACTGTAACTATGCAGTTAACAACGAGTCAATGTTACCATCTCGGAAGCAAAAAAGTCTCGTCGTTTACTTGTCCCACCTCCAATACAATATAGAGACGCGTTTATTTTGATTGCATATATTATGCTTACCTATATCCACTTCTAACGCATAATTATATAAGCAGCAATCAAGTACCTATTTTGTAAGAGGTTTGTACTTTATATTGCCTAGTACACCTAATTTATCACTTACTTAATGATTCATTGAAAACTAGGAAAAGAAGACAGCATTTTATTGTAGTCAGCGCTAAAGAATGACTATCTAGTTATTAACGAATAAAAAATATTTGTTTGTTATTTTGTAAAGGTGTTCAATTCCACTATGCATACTTGAGTTTCCTATAACAGTAGATACGTTTGTACGTATGTATATGTAAGGTGGTATTAATCGAACACCTGCATGTATGTATATTACTAATCATAATGATTAGAAAACTTGTCCGAACCGTGGCGAGTAATAAAGGCGTTTAATGTTTCCACTTTGCGCGTTAATATCATCGTATATCTTGAATTTCTTTTTCAAATACACTAAACACACAATGTTGAATTGGCGTTTATGGCCTGTAACTGAAAGACGATGGCCGTAACGGAATTTTGACACTTTTAAATTATTTTTATGTGCGTTAATGATGCAGTTTTAAGGGGGTTAGAAATTTATTTCCACATAATCACATTATTATTGGTTTGTCAAACAATTTTAAACATATGCTTGCAAATATATATCTTCTTTAATAATCGACTATTTTAATAACTTCATTTTACGGCAATCCATAAATTTTTTGATAAATTTACATAAACTTTCTTAAAATTTTTATGAAGAGGAAGAACATCTAACATTCAAAATAAATATACTAAAATTTACAAAGTAAAAAAGAAAATTATGCAACAGTAGATATAGTTAATCATATACACAACTATGTTGAAAGAAGCAGCAGTATACCTTTTTCGTAAAAAAAATTACAAAACTCAAGAAAATATAAAAACTTGTTTATTCTAAATATTAGCCATTTGATTCTAGACATCTTGCCCACGTTTCAGGCAATTTATGGATGCCAAACCCAAAAAAAACTGTCCCTTGAGCACTCATCGAGCCATTTTCTAACTTGGCGAAGTGCTGCTTTGCAAGCGCGTGACCCATTGATGCGAAAAGGTGATAGTCGACGAGGCAAGGTTTGACGAGTAGGGTGGGTGTGATATTATGTCACATTCAAGTGCTTTCAAAGCTTCCTTGACTGGTTTTACTGTATGAGACGGCGCGTTATCATGCCGTAAAATCACTTTACCGTGTCTTAGGGCCTATTCTGGACGTTTCTCTATCAAGGCATAGCTTAAATTGATAATTTGTTATCGGTAGCGATCAGTACTAACTGTTTCGGGAGGTTTCAATAGTTCGTAATACACCACGCCACTCTGGTCCCACCAAACATAGAGCATTGTCTTACGACCAAAACGATTTGGCATTGGAATCGATGTGTCGCCTTCGCCGGGTGATAAACATGGTTTTTTGCGCTTAGGGTTTTCGAAATAAATCCATTTTTCATCGGCCGTCACTGCAGAAATGACTTCCGAACATACCTTTGAAGCAGCATTTCACAGACGATTTGTCGATTTTCCATTTGCCTGTCATTCAATTGATATTGCACCCATTTTCCCATCTTTTGAATTTTTTCCCATTACTCGTTATCGGTCGCTAATCGTTTCTTGAGCCACATTTAACGTTTCTGTCAGTTGTTTTTGAGTTTTGCTTGGGTCTTCATCTAATAACTCCTGCAGTTACACATCTTCAAACTTTTTCGGTCCACCAGAACGTTCTTTGTCTTGCACATCGAAATCATCACTTTTAAATTGTCGAAACTACGCCTTACATATTTTTATGGTTGAAGCATACTCGCCGTAAGTTTCTACCAGCAAACGATGACTTTCAGCGACTTTTTTCTTTTGATTAAATAAGAAAAGTAATACGTGCCGCAAATGTACTTTTTCGGGCACGAAACTCGACATTTTTAAAGAGGCATAAATCTATGACAGTGTTGCTTTCGCAAAATATAACACGTATGGCTTCGAAGCACAATGTCAGTAGAATAAAATGACATATGTGTGTGTGTTAGAAAAGCCGCTAATGGCTTTCCGGTACACCTGGTACATTAAGAAGTTGAAATGAGCATTACTTGTTGGAACAATTTTATCGTACACCATCCGCAAAAGAATGTTGAATTACTACTTAAATATTAAACATGCGTATAAACTAAGAATTAAAATGAATAACTTCGGGAATATACCGATTTCTCACCTACACTATATAAATGATCTTTCCCAGTTCAAAATGATTACAATGTTTTAAAATGCATTAAAATACTTCTTTCGCTTAGGATCTTTACATACAAATAAGTGAAATTAGTTAATAAATTAGAACTGATACTATTAAGAAAAGCTTTTATTTTTATCAAACAGTCGGTCAAAAGCAAAATTGTGCCGTCTAACAACGAAAGATAATAAAAAAATTAATTGTTGCAAAATATTGTTTGATGTTATGTAAAAATTGTTGCAAATGCTTAAAAGCGTGGTGGACACGAACAAACGAAAGAGATGATAATCTAATTGAATATTGTGCAAGAAAGACCAATATTTTACAATATATTGGGTCTGGGAAAAAGTTCGTGGCGTTTTTTCAGTAAAATTCAACTGGTCCCCGCATGGCGCGTGGACGAATTCATTTAAACCGAATATGCTCCATTATTATCGACAATGTTTCGCCATTTTTTTGGTAGATCCATGATCCCATCGGTGAAAAACTTCTGTGGTTTCTGGTCGAAAAACTGAATCAAGTAGTTTTCACAGGCTTCTTTTGAAACCAACTTAATTCCATTGAGAGAGTTCTGCAGAGATCGAAACAGATGATAGTCAGAGGGTGCTATATCCGGACTGTAAGGTGGGTGCATCAAAACTTCCCAACCAAACTCTCTCAATTTTTGACGGGTCATCAAAGAAGTGTGTGGTCGGGCGTTGTCATGATGGAAGACAACACCTTTCCTATTAATCAATTCGGGCCGTTTTCTTTCAATCGCCTGGCGTAATCTCTCTAGTTGTGCACAGTAGAGTTGAGAATCAATCGTCTGACCAGTTGGAAGTAGCTCGTAGTGGACGATTCCCCTCCAGTCCCATCATACACACAGCATCACTTTTTTTGGCGTCAATGTTGGCTTAGCGAACGCTTGTGACGGCTCACCATCCTTTATCCACGATCTTTTACGCTTCCGATTATCGTACGTAATCCATTTTTCATCTCCGGTTATTAAACGTTTCAGAAACGGCTCGATTTCATTCCGTTTCAGCAGCGCATCGCAGATGTTAATTCGGTCCATCATGTTTTTCACGCTCAACTCATGAGGAACCCATACGTGAAGCTTTTTTTTTGTAACCAGCTTTGTGTAAATGGTTCAAAACAGTTTTGTGGTCAATGCCTAGCTCCATGCCAATATCGACACTGCTGATATGCTTATCTTGTTGGACTTTTTCAAGAATTTCATCAGATTTTTCAGTGATTGGACGACCGGAGCGTGACTCATCTTTCACATTGAAATTTCCAGAACGAAAGCGAGCGAACCATTTCCGCGCAACAGATTTCGATAAAGTACCTTCACCGTACACAGCACAAATTTTATCACAAGCCTGCGCAGCGTTCTTCCCCTTATCATAATAATATTGCAGAATATAGCGAAATTTCTCATTATTCTTCTCCATTTTCAAGTGCGAATAACTTTCCAACCACTGCACCGATTACAATGTTTCTACGCTCAAACTAACGTTCGGAAGGTCATCTAAAAAACGAGCCGTCGGTGGTGTTGCTGTGACTTGTTGTTCTTTAGTTATCGGCAACCAATGCCATCTATCGGGAAAAACGCCACGAACTTTTTCCCAGACCCAATATTATCTTCTCAAATATAGAAAGACCTTAACTTAATGTGGTCACGGTTTTGCTTTAACTGATCGTTTTCTGATAATAACACTTATTATCAGAAGATGGCCAGTTAAAGCAAAGCTGTGTGCTGTCCACGAAAAGTACTTTTATTAAGTAAACGTCACATTCAAAGACGTTTTTAATTTGTCAGATACCACTTACAATACCTTGTTATAAAGTAGAGTAATACTCTAGCGAGCGACGAGAGTAAAATATTTCTTTTTAGCTCTAGTTGTCACTGTTTGTATATTCGACGATTATAGTAGACTCAGATATCACCACGAAAACTATTAAATATAACAATGTCAAAATAATTGTTTGGGGCTGCTTCATTAATGATGTCGGGTCCATATACAAGATTATGGTTGGTACACGTATTATAGACCAACACAAATATGCAAAATACTAGATCAAATAATATTACCAAACGCAGATAAAAATGTCATAAAGTGGATCTTCCAATCTTCCGATTTTAATAAATAACAAATAAATCGAATAGTTATTAATAAAAATTTATGCAATAAACATATGATTGTAAGTCTGTTTTTGGTTTAGTTTTATAGTACTATATAATAGCAATAATGATATCAAATCTAAAGTTTTAGCTAGTATTCCTATTGTTCAGAATTTCTTAATATTTTGGAGAACTGTTATTTTATTGATACAATTGTACGTATTAATTAAATTAATATCTGATAAAGGCTAAAACAAGACAAATAAGAATTAGATAAATTAAAGCATACTATGAATACCACGACTAATTCATTCATTTTTCATCAGATTTACTCTTCAAAATATTTCCATATCTGCAAGTAATTGGAGCAAAGTCCGCAACAAAATATTTTTGTGGTAGCGAATTATTATATTTGGAAATGCAAACAATGAAAGTAGAATAGCAAATAAATTTAAAACGAAATAAATTACATTCTTCATACCAATGACTTTTTGTTATTTCAGGGCAGTAATTAATGGAATGTTCTATTTATATATTTAGATGGAAAATTCATATAAATAAATATTACAGTAATAAAATACAAACTATATTTGTACATACATATATGTATATGTACATAGAAAAGTATTCTAAATTGGTGGTCTAATTGCATATGAATAACATAATTGCATTTTATTGTCCAATGCGGGGCAAAAACCTCAAACTCGTAGTATTGCTAAAATGTGGACAATATTCAAATAAACGCCACAATGTTGCAGGAATCCTTAGTACGAAAGATTGGAGGAAACTGCTAAGAACACGTAGTTTTACTTCAATTCCAACTCTACATACTTAGACCAGAGGTAGCCCAATCTTTTATATTCTATAATCCTTCACATTAAGATTAAATAATTCAATTTCAGATATTACCCTGTTAGGTGTAATGTGTGTAATTCATAACGTAGATTAACATTTTCTTGTGAAATTAACGATGCATTGTTGTAATGAAACAGATTCTATTTCTGTGCCAAATTTAGTCGTTTTCTTGTGGCTTGTTATCTAGTAATACTGTATAATAAGTACTCTTCTGTGATAGTCTGCCTTTTCTCAATATAGTAATAGTGATTACTTATCCAGCAGATGAAATTGTTTTGCTGTCTTCAGAGTATTTAATTTAGCTTCTATCTAGACCTATTTTATTTGGGGTATTTAGTTAAAAACTGGTGTAAAAACTATAACTATGCTGCAAAAGCTTCCAACAGTGCTTTTAATGGTGTCATCCATGTTTTTGATTCATAATTGGTAATCATATCATCTACCAATTGGCAGATTTTCTATATGTAAATGGTCAAGTGAAATGTATGTTACCTCTCCATCTTAGATTTTGGTGATGTCCGTCCACTGGATTAGATATTTTGAGATAGCCATAGAGCAATGTCTGTGTGCTGCGAAAAAATTAAAAATGTAGATAACACGTGGCAAGATACCATGAATCGTCCGAGTATGCGTCACCTTGCGGTCGTTTTAGAAAACGGAGATTCAAGAATATAGATACAAAGTACGAGGGCATTCTTGAACAATATCCGTTTAGTATACCATATATGTGTATAACGGCAGCGGGCAGAGCAGAGTAGTAATCAGCTCGATAAAATGGGTTTCGATTTCGCGATTATAATAAATTTTATAATTTGCTATATATTAATGATAGTGATTAATTAGGAATTGGTTAATTTAAAATAGTTGTAATTGTAGATATAGTATAAACTATTGTATATATAAGTTAATTACGTTACAAAATGAATAGCAGTTTTGCTTTAGTATATTACATTTCTGCATTAATAAAGTTAAACTGGGATTGTTTGTTAGTGAATTGTATTGTAGTTCTACTAGCTTTAGTTTACGATTTATTTATATAAATTATTTTATGTTAATTTTAACCAATTTTTGGTGAAAAACAAATATTTTAAACATGGACAAATTTTTATTGAGATTTCAAAAAATAAGAAAAAGACACATAGTAAAGAAAATAAACGCCAGAATAGAAAGTCCGCCTCATCGAAATGAAAATAAAATACAAAAAGTACATTTAATATGGTTTTATATTATCTGAAAAGAATAATTCGGTACATTTGTGAACGATTCATTTAACAACACTCTAAAATGAAGCAATAGATTCCTGCAAACTTCGACGTCCTTTAATAACAAATTACCTGCAATATAAGGACAAACTAAAACAATAATTTGAGATGCTACAAGATAATTAAAAAATGCAATCAAAAGTGCTGTAGGTATTGGAGGAAGCTCAAATCTCTTGATACAAGATTTCCCAGCTTTCTGAAAAAATAAAAGAACATATTCTGATGCCAAAAACATTAAATAAAACTCTAAAACAAATTAAAATTATTCCTTTGTCTGCCCGCGCAAAATTCAAAACATTTCGCGAGATATTGACAATCAGCATTTCGCTGAAACAGACTACGGATTCGAAAACTTGTAGCCCTTCGAAATTGATGAAAGAATATACATCGCCAACAATACTCAACCAATTTCACTTTTACGATCATAGGTAGTAAAATTATAAGCCAGTTTTTCTTTTTCTGTGAATTTAAGGAAGAAATGACAGGAGAGGGATTCAGTGGACAATTTATATTAACATTTGCAATAGTGGTGCCTCATGCGCATGGTCGAAAACGAAGCTTCGTGTTTCATAGATTACAAAAAACACAAGTTAAAATAGTACATTGCATGATTCTCTGCGAAGTATTGTTACCAACATCTTTATCTAATGATCTTCTGAAGATAATGGACAACCTTATTAAAGTGGTGAATCACATAAAATCACATTCCCTACTTTGCAGACCTTTGCATTTCTATGTGATGACTTTTAATAGGAAAAGTGCTTGCATACCACTTTGTAAACTCAATTATTTTTTTATGCTAAAAATTCTGAATATGAATATCCTAACGATATTAATTGCCGGTTTTTGAGAAACAAAACGTTTTTAATTTTAAACTGCAAGGAGCGAGCGAAAATACCATTACAATTATGGGCAAATTAAAGGCTTTCATCGACAAATTAGAACTGCTGGCCAGAAAAGTTAAAGCTTGCATTTCAATTACTTTCCAAACGTAGAGATTGTTCCATACATATTTAAAATTTTGTCAGATGTGCAGAAAACAATAGAAAATTTCGCTGTATCATTTTCTAAGTATTTTCCATAACTTGATTATCGACACTTCGTTAGAAAAAAAATTGATAGGTTTGAAAAACGATCATGTGCACAGATCCTCATTTTTTATGGTAGAATTATTAAAATTTTGGATTTCATTTTGGAGCTAATGTCCTTGACTATGCGAACTAGGTTTCTCGGCGCCTTGAGAAATGAAATCATTTAATCAATTTGTTTATCTAATATAGAGCCACGTTTAGACTCCTGCTCAAAATGAATTGCATCCTTCTGACTAATAACATTATTATACTATTATATTTCAATATATGTTTATAAAACGACATTTTCCGTTCACGCCTCGTGTGTCGTATGTTAAAAATTTGGTAAACGCACCTAAATTAGTGTCGTTACTAACAACCATACTACATGACTTCTTAGATATATGTTGAGAGCTTCATTATTATTATTGGCTAGGATTTATATTTTATTTATTTTATTTATATTTCATGATATCATCTTGTTTATATATCCAGTACTCGTCCTTTTGAATCATTTCATGTACGACAGGAAAACTTACCGATGTTTCAGTAGTGCACTAGTGTCGATTTCGGACATACATACATACATAACATAAGCATGGGGTACAAAGTATTTTAGAGCTGTTTGTTGGCAAAGTCATATATATACAATATATATGTATGTATGTATGTGCACATGCTTGCATATTTATAATGTACCTCCCTACATACATATTTTTTTATTATGTTTTCCGCTGATAAAATTTTTATAATAAACATACTTGCCTTTTTAATTCACAGTTAACACTAATCGAATTGGACGAAGAAATAGTAATTTGGCCTGAATAAAATTAATTTTCAAAGATTGGCAATATTTCTCTCAGTCGTACAAAAGTAATGTACGTGATTCTATGGTATTTAATGGTAGATTTTAATGGATAATATTATGAATCTTTACCACATAGACTAGGGGCTGATACTCATAAAGAATATCGAAAAAACATCAAAAAAGTTCGATCGTTGCATGACAATTGTCTTTTTCATGTCGTTGATTTTTTAAGAATATTTGTCGATAGATAATATAAGGTTGTTGACATTATTGCACAAATTTGGACTCGTTTTTTGGTAAACTGAAACAAGAACTCCAGAAGACATATTTGTAGAATGAGACAGAAGACTAATAAATGTAATAATTCATTCTGAAAACAGGACTCCTGATTATTTTTACACGCCTATAGGATGATTTGACGAGAAATAAAACTCTAAATGGAACAAATTAGATAGGGCACTAAGTTCTTTCTTATATTTTAACATATTTTGTTCAACTTCGATGCAATTGAATTAACGATGCCATTATGTAAATTTTGCAGTAAACTTTTTCGGGATACTTAAAAAATGGCTTCATTACTGCAATGGTAGTCACTTGGAGTTAGATCTGGCAAATAAAGTTCGTAAGGTGTGAATTATTCTCTTCAAAACAACGAAAAAGATCCCACCTATTACGTTACACGTCAATGGAAATATCTTGGCTTTCTTTGGATAGGCCTACCATGATATGTCCACCCTTGTAATCGCTATTTGAATTCAGGAATATAGTGAGACAAGTTTCATTTACAGTAGCAATATTCCTAAAAAATCAAGTTAGTTCTGGTTAAACAGCTGCAAATTATCACATGATGTTCATATACGTTCACGTTTTCGATCACAATTCAAAATTTGCCACGCTTAATGTATATTTGACCAATATGTGTATTCGGAAAATATGTTCACACCTTCGGTCTTTCAAACCAATGGTACAACTTTAGTTTGTAATTTCAGGATTTGTTGCAGATTTAGTGGTCCGAGTTCCACATCATAATCAATAATCCTATTATATATATCTTTCTACGAAGCCTTGTCATTCAAAGCTTGTTGCATATTAGCCGAAACTTCAGATATATTTAGTTCTTCTGAAAATATGACTGCAATACGAAATGCGAGTTCATAAATTTACAGTTTAGAATTTTCCATTCAGATATATTTTCACGCGTTTGTAGCTTTCAAAATAATTCTGGATACATTACCATAACAAAATGATAGAATTGGAGTACTCACAGTTAAATTATTCTCGCCTGCATCGAAGCAACAGAGCATAGAGTGGAGACGCGCGCACTTTCCTGTAAGGGTCAAGGCCAAACAGACTCTGTCCCAGCGAAAGATCATGGCGTCCGTGTTTTGAGATAGAGACGGTGTTTTATTGGCCGACTTTATGCGACGCGGAATCACCATAAATGCGGTAGCCTATGGCCAAACCCTGCGAAAGTTACGCAGAGCGATTCAAAACATAAGACGTGACATTCCGACAATGCAAAGTCTCCACAACTAAGATCCGAGCTTTATTGGACTTTTTTTGCTGGGAAGTTTTGGACCACCCCCCTACAGCCAGACCTTGCGCTGAGCGATTTCCATCTTTTCCACTATCTCAAACAACATCTCGTCGGCAACCATTACAGTGATGACGAAGACGTGAAAAGGCCGTGACCTCTTATTTTAAGGTTTGATAAGTGTTTGGCAGCTATGTCGAAAAATAGAGAAATGTATGTATTTCCTTTCGTTTGGTTTTTATTTTCAAACTGTCCTTACTTAAAAAGCACGCCTCGTGTATTTAGAGGGCCCAAAATACATAAGCAAATACTTCTTTTCAAATACAAATGTGATACATTTCTTTGCTCATAATGCTATGAGTGCGACTTCATAAGTTTTGAAAGTTAGTCATAAAATGTTACAAATAATCACTATCAACGTCAATGCACCTCTGGAATCGATACTTCCATTTTTGAAATGTATTTAACCAGACCCCTGAAGACGTTATAATTTCAGACTGAATGTCTTCTTTAGTGTAGAAAGCTTCTAGTCTTTAAATTTTATCAATTAAAGGGAAGCCCAAAGTTCTCGGTAAATACATGGATTTTCCAAGACTTCAGTTTCAGTATGCTTCAAATATCCAAGAAAGCTGTTTAATAATTATTGTCCATTAGTTATTATGATGCAATGTTAAGTCACGTATTTGCCGTGTATTTAATCGCATGCTATTGAGCATTAACTGTCTTCTGTTGTTCAAGCTAAACAATCTTAAGTAAATCTGTATTTCTAAAGAATACTGCTCGCATTACTTGTTTCATTGACCGCGGTTCTTTGGACAACGTTAGATTAGATTATCCTCATAAGTAAATATATCCTGACCCTGCTTTTGGTACAACTGTTACAATTATAGAAATAAGTCGAAATCCTTTTCTACTGAGAAATTTCAGATTATTCACGAGAAATCTAGTACACTCACTCTTCTGTAGGTTATTCAATTAATGTGATATTCAACGGCTAACAGTTCCTAGTGTATTTTCTATTTAAACATATGACACGTGACTGAGATTATTTATCATAAGCTCTATAGCCAATATGTTTTCAGGGGTTAGTGCAGTTTTTGGCCCACCTCCATGAACATTGAACTATAGAGAAATGTGTCTCCTATCAAATTCCTTCATATATATCACCTACATATAGTCGCTCGAGATGGGGCTTCACTCCTAAAAGCAGACTGTGAAATATTAAGACATAGTTCTTCTGTTAAAACTACATTTAAATGGCAGTAAGTCATTGCACGTTAGTGTTCCCGAAAAAGATAGTAACTATTTCAAGTAATTTACTTCCCAAGATTGACAAAAAAGGTATATAGTTTTTTGCAAGTTGTTTATTCAACAAAATATAAAGCTTTTCATTAACATAACTTTGGTTGCTACGGATTTCATATACATAGACTACCACAAAATTTATAGACTATAAACAAATAATCCATACCATTACATACCCTACCAACTTCACCTCAATTACAGGTGGCATTGACAGACTATGACTTATTATTACGCCTGCATTCGTGGTGTGGTTTAAGATTCGTAGCTGTCAGCATTTGCTTAAACGAGAAAGAGAAACCACATTCCCGAGCGACAGGCCATCTGACTCGATCCCGACACCCGCGATGTGCTAAGCCAACAACTTACCACTGAATTATCAGCCTGTTATGGATGTTCCTCGTAATACATTGAACGAAGTTGTTTATTAATGCATTCTGACGAGCGCTTAAGAATATCTAAATTATTCTTAAAAATTTCATTTCAATATCAAAATTTTTAATAATAGTATTCATGTAGGAGATAATAAGAACAGAAATAAACATTAAAATTAAGCTTAAAAATCTATATTTAGCAAATGATAGTGATGCAAATCAACATATAGTGAGTAAATGTAGTGGGAATGTGAAAATTTTCTGGAAAAATTTTATTTATGATCATACAACGCTTTAGAGTATTTACCAATACACAAAAATATCCAAGCAGACTGTTTAATAATTATCAGAAGCCGGTAATTACATTTCATATTGAAAAACAATAAAACTCAAAACAAATTATTCAAGATCCAATGTAATATTATCATAAACATGGGCGAATCGATGCATGGTTTGTGATCATTGCTCCTAGGACTAACGATAACATTACATGGAGATGTATGTATAATAAAATATCCTTGGTAAAGTGATACTAGCATAAAAGAACGTGTGGTTAAAATAAAATGACACAAAAATATTTAAAACTAAAATCTATATTAAAAGAAATCGAATCTGCGATATTTTAAAAAAAGTAATTATTTTTACAATTTACGATTCATTATTTTGAGAAACCTTTACAGTTTATGTTATTTTTAATCAAACTGTTGAAAGTAAGATTGTTGAGTATCGGTTGCATTCGATATGCGTGGATGTAAAGAAGAAAAATGATGACACGGCAATTGATAATCTATGGATAGTGATTAAGCATCATGTTAATGCATTGAAGAATTTATAAACTGACGTAAAAATATTCAATCTTTTTATGATTGAATATTTCCTCATAATTGATAACAAGTGTGAATAAAATACAAAGAAGCTTTAAATTTTATGAAAATAATTAGAGTAAAGTGAGGGTCGATTTCTATTCACTAAAAAGCATTAATGTTCATTTACACAACAGATTTTCCTAATTACGTATTTTTCCTCTTTTGCAATAATAATTTCAGTAGCTTGCGTAAGTTAAACATTATCCGGTATATAGACTTTAGATTGCATGTAGACATTATTATAACCACCAGAGTCACCACTTCATCTAGGAAGACGGATCAGTAATTAGTGAACCTATACAAAAACCCCAAACTTTTTATCATTTAGATTATTTTTTTTCAACGTATATAATAATTATAATTCAACCAAATCTCTTGCTATCAAGCCAAATTATCAGATTGGAAATTTATGCATTTTGGAATTTTATTCAATCTGTTACAACTATCAAATCAAGTATCAAAAATTAACTAGTCTTCGCTGACAAAAAAGATGTCAGTATTAGAACATATTGTTAAATTTTTCTGAAAGACTGTTAGTAGTCAAGTCTTGCTTGCCACTAAATCATTCTCGTATGCCAAAACAATAGCAATAAATGCAGGACTTAACATAATTTCGGTTCTATGATTACTAAGTAAGTAAGTCGATGTGTATGTAAATGTACTGTCTTTAGATTTTAAAAATACTGATGCATGTATATTTAAACAGACTTTAAGTAATCTGTAAAAGCAAAACACTTATTTGTTCTTTTCTTAAATTGTATTTGTATTTGTAGCGTATTTTTCACAATAAACTTTCATAAAAATTAATTGTTATGCAATTTAATCTTTTCCAGTTTTTCCGACTTCTGCACGTTGCGTCAATTTATATGTCGCGGTAGAAACATTATCTTTCACTTTTTGCAGTTAGCTTGGATATTCTGAAATCAAGCAAATTTTGCCAATAAATATTACATTTTATTACCTTTTGTTGTCCCATCAAATTACGTCATCTTCAATAAGATGAGACTTTCAGATTGTATACTTTAAGGACACTGCAACTGCCAAGCATAGTTTTTAAATATTTGCGGGCACTTCGATACATTTAGATGAATTTCACTTTGGCATTAGTGGTCGACATCTTAGCAGTGATACCATCATCTATTTATATTTATGCCTCTCTATAAATTGAGCTAATATCTGTACGAAAGAAACATGTTTGTGCTACTACATTTACTATTGAAAAGCCCATAATGCAATCGACTTGGTATTGCACACACAACAGCGGTGCAATTATTAAAAGCAAGGCGTTGCACATAAAAAGTGACCTTAACATTGTATCTACTTGATCTTGATCTTTAATCATGCACAGTACAAATAACGATTCGGTTACAGAGTGAGAAGCGAGGTGGAAAAAGGTAGAAATTTACATTTATATACAAATCTAAAGCTACTAGTGTTTCGCAACAAGTTGTCCTCGAAATGAATACATATATATATATATATATATATATATATATATATATATATATATACTTATATATAAACATCAATACATGTTTCTTTTAAGGAAAATTATAAAAATGCTCGTTCGGTCCGTTATTTAATCGTGGTTTTACGACTGTTATTGAAAACTAGAGAGCGTATGAGAAGAAGAGAAAAAAATGCAATTCAAATTAAATCCTAATTGGTGTCTATGTATGTAAATGCAACTAAACTCTAAAAATATATAAATACGTGTGCGACTGCCAATCTCAAGGTGACTCCTGACAGGAAATTAGTCAGTTCTAATGCTTATTAAATTTAAATGTGTGAAATTATTCAAAAATAAATGACTAATAGATCGGAATAAGAATATTAAAAGGAAATATTACCAAACAAACTATTGTCATAATAAATAATATAAATATTTGTAGTTGTCGAGTGACGAAATTTATTAGTGAAAATTGAAAAAGAATGAATTAAGAAAAATACGTTTCTTTTTATTTATAAGTATTGAAATTTCAATTAAATACAAATACATTCAAATTTGTATGCTCTCTCCATTGCATTACTTAATTCTACTTTTAAAGGATAAAAACAATTGATATTTTTGATGATATGTTCGCGAAGTAGGAAATACATTTATTGAATTTATACATAGTAGTAAGTATGGATAATATATCGGCGATTGGGATAGCAAGGTATTTAAAACTTCTGGAAATACAATCAGAAATTACATAATATAGCAACAATGTGTTTGAAAAATAGACTTTGAAATTCATTGGAGGAAAGAACGCGGAAAACTAGTCGATAAGGATTAACCATCAGATGCCATCCAAATTCTGATGATTATATGGTAAATGATGTACAATTAACATATTATCATATGTCATTTACTAATGCAAGTCCAGTATATTTACTTACTCTATTAGCAGCTGATTCCTAGTGTAAATAGCGACGTAACGAGGGTAATAATACTCAAATAGCTTCAGAAGATGTTCGTTCAATTTATAAAGACGTTTCCTTTAAACATTTATTAGCAAAACGTCTAGAGGATACAATCAAAATAATAGATAACTAGACTTTAATGTCATGGTATAGCAATTTGCAAGTGATCGAAAGCATATTTTTTAGTTTCAAAAATTGAAAATTGGTACGTTTCTTGCAACATGCATATTTAATCATATTTATTCACGGATACTAGAAAGGAATGGATGTATTGGGAATAAAAATTGTAACTGGAGAAAAACTGTTTGCAGAGAAGCGCGATACTGAACACCAGAAGATTGTCCAACGTTGATCTTCGTATGGATTACGAAAGGCTGGAATAGAATACGAAAAGATAACTGAACATGGTTTGGTTGAAAAGGTAGGAAGTATGTACACTATAGGTACCTCAAATTACTGATAGGAGACTAATAGCCAAAATGTATATGTAAATGGATTCTAAAAAACGAAACGAAATTAATTTTTTTGTAAAACCGTTATTTTTGTAACTTAGTAATTACTAAAAACTATTAATGATTTCGATTCAAAATATGTTGTAATTTGTCGAGATAATTCTTTGGCAACAGTGGAACCAAAGTCAAAATGACAGAAATAACACCCTTAAGTTTTATTATATTTCTAATAGAACACACGAATAACTCTAGCAACAATTAATGTTAAAACACTAACTACAAATATCTCAAATTAAAACGCATAACTAATACTGATCTTCACATATAAATGTCAGTATCTCTAATGGTACTCACGTACGATTCTAATTGTTTCAATACATATGCCCATCGAGTGCGTCGCACATATTTTCATTCTGAAACGTGCCCTGTACATCGCCTGCTAACTTTCACGATAATATACTTTTTTCCAAAGAATTAACTATGATGAATTTGGTGTTTACGATAGTTTCCTTTTTAAAGTCTAGTAAAATTTTAACCAGAAGTCGACTCAAAATTTCCGAAGAACTCATTTTATCAATTTGGTTAGTTAAAAGCTTTTTCTAGTTCAGCTGATGTAAGGTCCTTTTGTGTTTTAAATAAGTCACTAACTGTTAATCACTTTCGTGAGATAGAAGTATTTGTCACAATTACCGCCACATTATTCTTTGCCTAAAAAAAAACAAAATCATTTATATAACATATTTGATATACTAATAATAATACTTATATAAAACTTATATTTATTTATTTTGCGTATCTCTCCCTTAAAACTATCTTCTTTTAGTTCTAAAAAGGTAGCATATACCCTTAAGTTTTTTACATGAGAAAGTACTACTTATCTATTAGACACAACAGAATCATATTACGAATTGAGTTGTATAGATGTCAAGTTTCTATACTAGATAAGATATAATATAGATCAAATATTTAGGTGGTCTAAACTCAATCATTATTACACCCTCCCTCGTGGTGCGACTTGAGACTTCTAGCTATCCTCATTCACTAAACTGGAAAGGAATCTATTAAAAACCGGATTCGACTTCGAGATTAATGGTGTGATAAACTAATAATTTAACACTGATCTATCAACCAATTCTCTTATGAACACTGTACGCATTTACAGTTATAGCATTCCCATTATCTTCTTCGAAGAAATATAGACCTAGCTATCTGAAGATTTCTCAAAACCCTAACGAGATAATTTGGCTTGTTTATGGGCTCCCCCAAGTTAAAAATACAACTCATTACTGAAGATAATTTCTCAATAAAATTCAAAGACATCTAATGATGCTATCAATCTTCGCTGATGAATTTTTCTGTGGTGTGTTCACTGGGCCGTAAATTTTTCGGCTTGTCACATGATCACTGCGTAAGCAAAGGCTACTAAACTCTGTAACTTGCTTCCCAGGCAATAAAAATAATTTACAGGAAGCAAATAGATATCGTAGAAATGTTTAGATGAAGATACCAAAATCCGAAAAATCAACTTAAAAGTACAAAAGGAGAACAAAATTATACAAAAATTGATTTCCTAATATTTCTATTAAATTAAGAAAGAAAAAATTGTAATACACGGTAAATTAAAAGAATGAGATCTTATGGACGTCCTTCAACGCTATATGAAAATCAGAATTGGCTAACCAATAAGTATTACAGCACATAGTTTTGTGTGGGAAACAAAACAAATAAAAGTAGCAATGACAAATCTAACAACTATATATCAGACTCGATGATACATATCATGGATACCATAATGCCACAAGTCACGATTGAAAGAGGAAATGTTTATTTTACTCAGAAAACATCAGCTGTAATGGAAATTATATTGTTCAAGATCTCCGAATTATTACTACAAGCTTAATTCCAGAAGTCGGGGACATATAAATATAAGTCTTAAAAGACGTACGTACCTCAAGGGATGTGCTTACTTTTATATGCGCAGAATCAATTACTTCGCTTATAAATTTCAATATTATAATTTTTATTAGACGACTCTACTTATATTTTCACTATTTTATACGATATAGCCTACAATATAATCTCCGGTTTCTATTCCATGACTTGCTAACTGTTTACTATTAAACAAAACTCAAAATAAACATAATTTTAATAACGAAAATTATTTACTAGCCATTTCTCAAGTAAAATAACATGACGATACTTTTATTGGTTGCTTAAATGTGTCACTTTGAAAGGATATTTTCAATTATATTATATTCCATGAATTAATTACTGCCATGTTTCGGTGATTAGTCTGGATAACCAAAGTAAATTGAAATTTAATAGACAGAGAATGATGTCACTGATATGTTATTACACCGTTACTAACTCGACGTAGCTGGCGAGAAAAGAATATTAAAAGTATCCAACACTGATATTAAGGTGGAGGCACCAATACTAAATATCATAACTTACTATTCATCTGGCGTGAACCAGAGATATTTATTCAAGTGTACATGTATTGAAAATATTGTCATTGTGCTTTGTGTGGACGCAGTTTATTGATTCTATACTCTATGATGTGAATAGTGATAAATACTCTTTATATGGTGGGTGTTGAAATACATTTACTTCAAAATGTCATTTTAGAGCTTATCCTAGATTTAACTGATAAATCAGTTGCAATGATATTTTGAAATTAATATTTCAGACAATTAGTTTGAGTAATTTATACATCTTTTAGCTTAGAAATTTTTCAAAGAAAATAACATTTATTACATAATAAACAAATTTTCTCAAAGCTTTATGACATAAATTTTTTAATTGCAATGATTTAGCAAAAATTATTTTAGCCTTCATTCATTGATTGCTTATTGCCCAATTTCTCCATGGACGAATTCCTAACTAAAGCATTGGAGGTAGCCGAATACCAACCTGAGCTGTGGCTCAAATACTATGGACGCACGAAATCGAGAAATTCCAAGAATTCTTGCTATACATGAATAATATTCACCTTAAAATTCAATTTACTATGAAGTAAATATTTTAATACACGTCATACCAATTAACTATCAGATGACATTGTCCTTAAAAATTTTCTAGTGGAACATAAGCCTTTTTATATCTGCCGACATTCTACCAAACAGAAGGAAAACAGTATATGTAGGTTTCCATTTGAAAAAATGTGTACATGAGCAATATTTACACTAAAATTTAATGTATTATGGAGTAAATATTTTCATACATGTCATGGCCAATTAACTATCTCATGACATTTTCTATTTGCCTCAAAAACTTTCTGATGTAACATAAGCTTTTTTATAGTTATCGAATAGTAAATGGAACATTCTGTCAAACAGAACGAAAGCAAAATATGCAGGCATCCATTTGCAAAAATATTGATGACGTCATAAATTCAACAAATAATCGATCAAAGTACTGTCTACTACCAAAATATATCAATTGTATAAAGATACTATACTTACTCCATTTTACGAATTTTATTCGATACTCTATGACCTTATTGTATATTACTCTTAATGTTCTCACAATGTGCTAAATGTTCCTTTTCGGTGACAGTTCACATATAAGGCTGATTCTGACAAATTTTTCGACGTTTCAGCGTGTTTATATCAAAGTGCATTTCAAATATGCTCCAGCAACTGGAAAGCATTTGCGTATACATATTCATCTTTTTCTCTCTCTCTCCCTCTCTTTCAACCCCTCTCTCACAGCCTCTCTTTCTTTCTGTGTGTGTCAGGGCAATGAGGTATGCGTGTGAGCCAATGTGCTAGTAGAAGAGTTTACACAGAAATTAGATTACCAAATCATTAGTATTTTATATTGTTGCATTGTCGTCATAATATGATAGTTGTTGAGTAAATATTCTGAAGTTATAGAATAAAGAAGATGTAAAAATGTTGGATATTGCTATGGAAGATGAAACGTAAGCCTGTAAACTAGGTTTCCTTTTCTAGATAGAACTCAAAAGATACTTCATGCTAAACAAAATACATCTAATTAAAGTTCACGAGAATAACTAAAATAATTGGTGGTAGTATAGTTGTTCAAAGATTTTCGCATACGCTTTAAATTTTCGTTTGGGAGTGCAAAATATTAACAATAATAGTAATAACCCATGCCTTTCATCTTCCAACAGCTTTACGACAATTGCAGGGGGTTTTAGCAGGCCATGAGTTATCATAATGCCGGCGCTCGTGGTGTGACTGAATAGCTTTGTCTGTCAGTTTTTGCTTAAACGGGAAAGGGAAACCACGAAAGACCACCTTTCCAGTCAGAATCTTTTCGGACTCGAACTCGAAACCCCTGGTGCGATAAGCCAGCGACCCACTACCAAGCTATCAGCCAGTTTATAAGTACATAAATAAAAATATTATTTATAAAATATATTGGAAGTATGTTATTCCTTTGTATTTGTTTTAGATAGATAAATATTTAATAGGAAATGATCTACTTGTGGACAAAAGAAATATATTTTTATACAATGATAAAATAAATGAAAAAAAATTATGAAAGAAAAAAGAAAACTGAAGAGGGAAAATTTAAAATTACTCTATTAAAACATTTCGTAAGATCTTAAAGCTTTTTAATGCATGCAAATAGTGTGTATAAACTTAATAAAATATGGTTTAACTCATAAGATAAAATAGTACTTGTTTGAATCAATTTACTTTAATCACATCACTTAATTTTCTGTTGATATTTATGAATATCGAAAACTAATTTTACTTGTCAAAGTAATGTGAAAAGAAGAAAATAAATCAACAGTTTAAAATATTATCTTGAGTTGTGGACGGCATAGAGACCGGACGCATTTTGCGGACGACGATTATTTAACCGGTGTACCGGCCTGATCTCAATTCAGGCGTGTGCGCCACTTTATACTTTAACAAATACTAGGATAAATATTCAAGATAGTTGTACTGATAAGGTTTAAGTTACAGTGTTAGTACTAATCAGTTAGAATTTATTTGCAATTGTACGAATGCAGATAAGATAAAACAATAAAATAAAAAAAAAGCCAAAAAGAAGAAAAGGGAAGAACTGCTACGATAACAAGTGTCGAGCAAAAAAAAAATGACGTTACCACCTTCTGAGTGGACACAGTAGAAAACATGACAACGGAAAGAGCATTTAAAACGCTTCAAAGAGAATCTGAAATAGAGAGCAGCGTAGAGGAAAGCAGAAAGAAGAGGAACGCGAAACTAAAGGAATATTCGGAAAAATAAAATGAGCAAAAGGTCACCAGGGAAGAAATATGAAACTCAGACCGAGAAAGGAAAGTAGGAATCCATAATAGGAATGATGAGACAGCAAAAAAACGAGTAAATGTTTAATGAAATGAAAGATATGAGAGAGCATACAAAACAAATTAAAGAACTGAAACGTAAAAAAGAAGAATTGAAAAAAAAACAAAAAGATACGAAAAGAAGAACGGAGCAAATGGAAAGAGAAACTAAAAAGAAAAATATAGTAATCAAGGTCTTACCTATAGAACAATATAACAATTAGAAACATTAATAAGCCGAAATCTAGGCTTTCAAGTAAAGGTAATTGCAGCAAGTAAAATTGCCCTAGACAGTGCGTGATAACAACGGAAAGAGATATACAAAGGAAATCAGAATAATAACTAAAAAAGAGAAGCGTAAGCGAAATAGAATAAGGGTTTGATATACGAAACTACAAATAAATGAAGAAAGGTAGAACTGGGCCCAAGAGGATGGAAAACTGATTAAGTGCGAAAGAAGAGAAAATAGATATGAACACCAAAAAACTGACAAGATATAAGGCTAAAGATGGAAGAAAGATGACCACCACACTATGATTAGGAATAAGAGTAGAATAAAAACGATCGAAACAAAAGAAGAAATGATAATAAATAGAATTAGAGATTGGAAAGTAAAAGGGAAAGAGGTGTCAACCAATGAGAAGGAAAACATAAAAGTAATGAAAGAACGAACTAGTCGAATGGTCAAATAATAATAAGCCTTAACATAGATAATGACGTTACGTACGGTCAATATTAGACTATTTCCTGGTCAGCAAGGACATAAGAAGGGAAATATAGGATGTAAAAGTAATAAGGGCGCAGAAATAGGAAACGACCATTGCCTGGAGACGAAACTTGGGTTCATCATTATGAACCTGAGTCCAAACAAGACTCCATGCAGTGGCATAAAAAGGGCACAGCACCTCCCAAGAAATTTAAAGTGTCACAACCAGCTGGGAAACTCATGGCAACGGTATTTTGGGACTCGGAAGGAATATTGTTGATTGATTATAAAGATAAAGGTGTTTCTATAACCGGAGAATATTACGCTTCGATATTAGAGCGACTAAAGGAAGCCATTAAAGAGAAAAGACGGGGAAAATTGACAAAAGGTGTTCTGCTTTTGCACGACAACGCGCCCGTCCACAAGAGCCGCGTTGCGTTAGCTACCCTGCATAAGGTGGGCTTCGAAATTGTGAATCACCCACCCTACAGCTCAGACCTGGCCCCGAGTGATTATTACCTGTTTCCGAAAATGAAAAAAGAACTGCGGCGTAAAAAATTTACTGCCGATGATGAAGTCAAGGAGGCAGTTTCGGCGTCTTTTGCAGATAAAGAGAAATCATTTTTTTATGAGGGTATAAATAAATTAATTGAAAGATGTGAAAAATGTATCCGTCTTGCAGGTGAATATATTGAAAAAGAAAAATAATTTGGTTTTTTTTTATTTCCACCCCATGTCCCCCATTCCGCGAATATAAAAATGCTCACTCGTATATGCAAAAAGCCAAGAAACTCCAGAGACACAAATAATAGATCTGAAAAATCACCTTAAGTAGTCTCATTCTACAAATTTAGGAGAAATCTACTTAGCCTAGAGGAACCCTACTTTGAATTGGACAGGAAAATGATATATCATTAGGGGGAGTCTTGTAATTTAGTCTAACACTTTACGTCTATATAATATCACGTACTGCTATCTAAAAAGGATGTCTATAAAAATTTTCTCCAAACGCTGCTAATAAATCACGTGTATGAATATGAAAATAAATTTTTAACGTATAAGAAATACTAGCTCATAGATATACGGCAATAAGAAACGATGTCAAAATACAGTTCCATTTAAATTTCTGTGAGTAAATGCAAATGTACTCTGTTATGAGTTAACTACTACAATCGAAAAGATAAAATACTACAGTCAAGAGTACATGAAAGGATTAAAAGGGCAATCCTCTAGTATGATAGATATTTAGATCTAATTTTAGTTCCTCTTCACCTTTGTAACATATTCCTTAAGTATTCGTTTTTATTGTAAATTATAAGTAGATTTAATGTGATTAACATATTTCAACATTCGGGCGCTTATTATATTTGGTGAATGCTTATTTTTATTCAGAGGTGGTAAATAAACATGATTTCTTATTTTAAACAGAAAATTCTAATATATTGTTTAAAACTCCTTTTTTATTATTTTAATCTGAATTAAATTCATTAATTATTGAATTAAAGCTAAATCACAAAATTACCTAAAGAAACTTTAAAAATAGCTATTGATAGACATTGAACAAAATCTAATTTTGTACCATTAGTGAGGTTTCCCACATATGGCTGTTACTTTTAGAGAAGTTTAAAAATATTTCTATTATAATTCTGATGCAGAAGAGGTTACACTGTCTGAAAACAGGCATGCCTTTCTTTTCAATTCATTTTCCGTCATAGTTATATGACCCCCCTATAAAAGGGTGAAAAATTCGAATCAACTTGAAACTGTGATGAAATATACAGACACAATCTTATGGATATGTCAGAAGTTTTCTATTATACAGTGAAAGTCTCTTGTTTTAAGGAATGTGTATTAAAAGAAAAACTTCTAAAAAAGATTAACCTGTTGACATGATGATTATAACTAAGAAATCAAATGCAAAGTGATATTACAAAATTAGTAACGCAGTACCATAGGCAGGGTCGACATCTAGTGGGATTGAACGTACATATGTTCATAATAAACTACACAACTGCATAGGAGTTGAAAAGGTCTCTAAACTGGTTAAGTTTTCGACATGTCAGCTCCCTTACATTTATTACTTTTATAGATTATTTATATACAATTAGGACTTTGTTTATTACATAGGATCAGATTTTAATTACTGAATACAATTAAAGGAATTTTGAATACTTGTGACGTTTTTCCCATTTTGTATTAGACAGAGTGAAGAATTTGAGTTCTGTCTATTAAAATTTTATCGATTGATTCTGAATAATAATAACACATTTGTACTCAACAGAACAATCCATTTACAGGCCGAATAAAAATAAAATAAAGTGATACACATCATAATACGTAAAAGGAAGGACATTCTGTGTAATTAAATAAAGATGTCTCATACATGACGCCTATAAATAAATAAAAAAAAGTAATTCATAAAACAACCGGCGCCTTCATCATATTATTAGTTATTAGTTCATCCGCAACCTACACACATTCGAGAATTCTATATTATGTCATTGTAGGATAAAATTATAGTCAATATTAGGTTTAGGAAAGCTCCACCTAATTTAAAGGAGACAAACTATAAAAATTTTTCCTCCATCTTCTCTAACATCTGTTAGTGGATTGCATAATAAGGATACCACACAACTGAACCATATTCGATGTCCTTGAGTGTTCGAAATTCCTGGTAACAGGCAAAATAGAAAATAATTTTACTCAAATGTTGCCCAAAGTTCAATTGGCTATAAAAAGTAATAACCAAATCCGAAATAGTATTGGAATGTGTAGCAGGTTCACCATCAATAGAATAAGTAGACATGCTTCCGTGTGTTTGATACAAAACTGCACTTTAAAATGGTACGATAGATATTAAGGTCAACAAATTACTTAACGCATTGGAGAGACCAAAAGCATTTAATTTCTGCAGTAATATCACATGGTCGATGGCGTCGAACGTTCGAGCAAAGTCAGTGTATATTACATTCAGTTGGCCGCCCGTATCAAGTTCTTCAGCTACTTCCCGTGTGATGACAGTGAAATTTATTGTGCAGCGAATGTTAAAAATGTCAGTGGAAGGGAGTATAACTGGTCTGCTTGAATATCGATAGATAGAGATGGATGATGGTTATCTTCTGCCTCCTTCAAGAAAGAGATTATATTACATTTTAAAGTGTTAGCTAGCAATCTTCCATGTTTAAAACACTTCGTTTAAAAGTTTAAAAGTCAACAAATTTCAAAAATTAATCCCTAATTTTTGAAAATTCAATAAAGAAGTAAATCTAATAGTAAAGTATTCTGTATGTATATCCTTAGTCTTTAATATTTTTGATTCTATAGATAAAATATATTTCAATCGTTAGGAAAACATACTAAACTTAAAACCATTTTTCATGACATTAAACAATTCCGTATCGCATAAATTTCCGCATTCTTCTAATGAAACTAAAATAAATTATTTTAACGATTTGATCAGATTTAACCAATTTCATCTAATTAGAGTAGATGGTACATAATTGATTTACTCAAAGTATAGGTACTGCTTTTAGGTTCTATATAGGTGCAATTATCTTTAGAATACACTGATTGTTAAGGAGATGATGACGACTGGTAGATAACTAGCCCAGGGCTAAAACCATAACGAAGACAAGTACACAAATTGCTTGGTACGGGAGCAACGAAGCTGAATAGTCGATACGGAATGCTTTCGACATTACGACGACAAAGTTAATTAATGTTTTTGTAGAGTGTAAGTTCCAGATAATCATAATAATTTTAAATTACGGCCCGGTGTATAAAAATTCCAACGCTACGATAAAAATAAACAATCTCAATTTAAAAATTCCTAAGTAATAACAATAACAGTTCCTCAACGTTTCCACCGCACAAAGTACCGGTCATAATAAAGATGTTAATTTTGACTACAATATTGCCGAAAGTGGTGTTTATTATGTTTCTCTTTCGAAATGTGTATGCATTTATATCGTCGTGCCTTTTTCTAAGGAAACTGTGGAAACTTCAAGTGGTTTGTGAGTATATGTACGCATACATTAGTTTAGTTAGTCAATTTGTTTAAGGAAGCTACGAGTGCAGTGTCACTTAAAAGTAGATAAATAGCCTGTGGTGTCTATTTTATATATGTAAGTGCATATACAGGGTTATTCTAAATGAATAAACCGGATTCATAGTACAATATTTTATTAAAGAAGAGTAATACAAAATTCCAAAAAAGTCACAACTGTTCTATTTATAATAAAGTTTTATTTCATATATTACAAGTTTTCAATGTGTCCACCACTTGTGGCACGGAAAACAGAAAAGCGATATGGGAATCCCTTCTAGACACGTAGTAGTATATCATTTATTTTTTTTTATTTAGGACATTGGACAATTGGCGAACATAAGCTTGAACTTTTACATAACTCCATAATAAAACATTTTATATAGTGATGTCTGTGAATCTCGTAAGCCAAGCACAAAGAACAAGATATTTTGTCTCCTTCCGCATAATATATCTTAGGCTAACTTCGTCATTCGAAAAATGTTGAACCATCAAATGCAAATGGGGTGGTGCTCTATCTACTTAGTTTGAAAATTAATTAACTTGGACTGTTTTGGATTTCGTTCAAACTTAGCACGGAGTCCAAAAACCGCGGTTTCCCTTTACACAGGCACTCAGTCTGTGTAAACTGTCGTATGTTTTTCGGAGAGGGTGAGCATAATGTCGATTGTAATGATTAAATTTGTTTTCGCGAATTCGAGAAAACGGAAAGCCTTTTGCTGTCGGTTTGAAATTTCGTGTATAAGAAAATAACTAAGCGGTACTATGAAACCAACATACCTCTAGACCCGTGATAGCTATTCGGAACTTAGAAGCTGCGCTGCCTCTTTCAGTTCTATGCAATTATATACATAATTCGTTTCATGTTAATTAATATTATACTAAGAATTTTTGCGCGAAGCACTTTAATGAAGTTTTGTTATTGTAGCTGCTAACTCTTCAATCTAGGACTTTCATAAAGGGCTATGACTTGCACGAACACACAAAACCGTTATCATTGTAATACAAATGAAACCAAGAGTCATCTAAAAAAACGACGTTCCACTATGATAGTCTCCACTGTCGTCCTTCTATGTTCCATAGAATTCGTCGATGATGAAAAATTATGGACGGGAGCTTCAGAAATGAACGTCCTGAGGATGCAACTAAAACTAAGAATCTAATCAGTGAGCACTAATCTTTAGAAATGAAAGTTCTCTCGGAATGTTGTTTTTTAAAATTCCCCAAGCCCTGATCTAAACAAAATTGACTGTTTTTGAACGCAATATATTTTTAGGACGACGGTTCTTGCGGTATTATACGAGTTTCTCAAAAGTCAACTATCCATATCGTACACTATTTTCTCGAAGACGCGAACAACATCGTTTGCTTCTTGAAACTCTCCTCCAAAACATTTCCGTCTATGCATAAGATAGCGCCTACTATTTTTTGAGATTCTAAGAAGATAATTTAATAGACTTTCGAGTTAAATAGTTAACGGACCAAATTATGTCTCTTTACTAGACAATTTTAAGGAAATAGTTTTTGAAAAACAAACTGTAATGTCTCGTTCTCAAAAAGTTTTACCTTTTTCACACCAGTCAAGATCTTCATGATATAATTTTATTATTGGAATTGAGATTTCAGGTTCTCGCCACATATTCCATTCGCCAGATTCAGTCCCAAATGTCTTCTACTTACCAACTCCACAAACTCAAAGTTTTTTTGTCTGGGAAGCATTTCGCTCGAATAAAGAAGTTAGTACAGAAACAAGATTATTAAGTAGAATAGCAGCAGTGGGTCAATATTTTGCGATATTCTGAAAAATTTCTATAAAAATAGCGTAATTGCTCTTTGGTATCGTTTTCGAAATTGAGAGGAAATATTTTGAAAAATAATAGAAAACATAAGGACTTTTTTTTTGGCGTGGATTATCTCAACAAGAATGCATCGACGAGCTGAATTCTTTGTATGGTGATGAAGCACCATCGAAAACTATTGTATATCGTTGGTATAGTGAATTCAAACTTGGACTGTGTTCTTTGGACGATGAATTGCGTGAACGTCGTCCCACGAATGTTGTTGTATCGGAAAACATTAATGCAGTGTGTGAATTAACAATGAAAGACCGTTATGTGACATACCGTGAGATCGAGGCATATCTAGTTATTAGTAACATCACCGTGCCTAAGATCCAGCATGAACATTTAGCCGTTAAGAAGCTATGTTCACGTTGGATACCACATAATTTCACAACCGCTCAAAAAAGAGCTCGTGTCGATTGGTGCCACGAAATGCACAAAAAATACAATGGCAGTGTTTCAAAGAACATTTATAACCTCGTCACAGGTGATGAATCTTGGATCTATACGCGTGAGCCTGATAGTAAACAGCAGTCGACTGTGTGAGTATTCCAAGACGAGCCAAAACCAATAAAAGGTGTTCGCGCTCGAAACACATCAAAACAAACGGTCACCTGCTTTTCGAAAAAACCTGTCGCGTTGCAGCTGTCCCTTTAGAGGGTTGTAGAATGGTCAATTCCGAATGGTACACAACTATTTGCTTGCCAAAAGTTTTTGAAGAAATAAGGAAAACAAACCGTTTCGTTCCCACGCGTGAAGAATAAACTTCGTGGTTAAAGGTTTTCTCCGCCGGAAGAGGCAGTTGAGGCATTCGAAGCTTATAATTTGGTGATACCGTCTTCACAGTAGCAGCAATGCTTTTCGGATTGGTTTAAGCGAAAGCAAAAGTGCTTTAATTTTCAAGGAGAATATTTTGAAAAGCAATAAAACTCTTTTCGATAATAAAAATTTTTTTTGTTTGCTATTCTCGAAATATACCCTAGGATATATGTAAATGTAAGACGTCCTAAGCTCTCAAAAAAGAATTATTTGAAACATTGATCTTGCTTTCGAATTTACCAGTTGTGTGTATTTCTAAATTTATTTAGCGTGTTTTTATTAAAATGAAGAAGTAATTAACAGTATATGTTATACGTTTATTCCATGATACAGTCAGTATTTTGAATTTTAATATACATATATTACTTTACAAGTATTTAACGGTCTATTTACTACAATTTAATTAAAGCGAGAGGTATTGAAGTTCGATCAATTTTATTAGTTCATATTTAGACATTTGTTAATTAACAAATGCTTTTAAGTAATTTTCAACGTTTCTCCAATGTAATTGCGTAGATTATATTATCCACAAGGTTGCAGATAAATTGCACCATTACCATCATTAAATAATTGAAGGAAAGAAAAACCAAATGTTGACGTCGTATTATGGATACGTACGATCTGGAGTGTTTACTATGGCATGTACATTTACCTCGTTCTAGTTGAAATAATCCCTTTTCCCACGATATCGACTCTAAAATGTGAGTACTAATAAAACATACTGATAAGATCTAATAAGCCAGGTAAACCGCATTTACGGACGATAGTCAAGAAAGGAATGGAGAAGAAAAATATAGGAACAGAGGAAAAACGGGTGCGTACTGAGAAAGGAAACGAAATTAGCACCAATGCTGTCGGCTACATCTTTATAGTAATTTCAAAGTTCACATCAACTGTGATGTGTGAGTGTTTGTGAGAAAAGTAGTGTGATACCAATGTTTCAAGTAAAACGATGCCAGATGTAACAGATATAATAAAAAACATAATTCTACTGTAAATAATTTATTTTCGCGTTATATTCTATTCGCAATTATAATTACATTAAAAAACTGGGAAGTAATACAGACCACTTTATCTTATATGTTGTACAATAGTATTATTATAATAAAACAGCTATTTTATTTAGTATAAATTATAATTCTTCTTCGTTTTTACCAAATCAAATTAATTATTGATTATAGCTAAATATTATTGTTTTTAGAAATTACGATGATTAGAATGAAGTAGCAGCATATAAGAGAGAAGATGGTTGCTTCGAGCTGAACATAACATATAATACTTCCTTTATTTTTTTTAATTTCAGTATATTTATGAACTAGTATCTGAGTATGCAATTATTTTGATTTGTTTTGAACACGTTTTAATGTGAGAATAAGTGTTATATGTTTAGTACTGGAAAAATACAGAAATATTTAGTTTTACGGGTTTTATTGCAATAATATAGGTGAATATAATAGGGAGAATATAATAATAATATCAGTTCGGACATTCAAATAAATTTAAAAAAAGGGAAAAGAGTTTACTAATTTATGTCGAAACTTAAAATGTTTATTGCATTACTTTATAGATGTTTATAAAGCATAATAATAAAAATTAAAGTAATTCTAGCATTATAAAGATATCTTAAACATTCCGCTCATCGAAGAAATTCCAAGGCATTCGTTTCCCGAGTTTTATAAGGACTCTATTCGGTATACTATTCCATTCTTCTTGCAATATATTTCATAAGTAATTCGTTGAGGTAGGACACACTTTTCGGACCCTCATATCTAATTCATCCCATAACAATTCTATGGGGTTTAGGTCGGTGCTTTGCGGTAGCCATGTCATTATTTGTATTATAGTTTTGGTCGCTATTTAAGAAATTCGTACATATTACTGCTGAGTGTTTGGGGTCGTTATCCTGCACAAACACATTAATTTTCGACGATTAGACGTAGACCCGATGGTATTGTATTTTCTTTCAATATTCCTAAATAACCCTCCTTTCACGTCCTCAACTCGCTTCAAGTCCCCTGTGCCGACGTAGCAAAACAACCTTCAACAAGTACTTCTTCCTTGGATGACGGTTGGCAGTATATAATGCTGACAAGCATTGTTATCTATTGTATATTGTTTCCTTTTACACTGCTGCTGGATACCGGAGGACAAGTGGTCAAAGAATCTCTAAAAGGTTTCTTATTATCTACATTGATCGTGGATTTTCAGTGACAGTAGCAAATTTTTTATTACTGTTCAAAATAAAATTGTTTGAAACATTTAAGTGTTTTATTTCAATTACATAGGGCTTTCAAAACAGGTAGTACCATAATGAATACAATTTCTATGTGCCAATTACGGCAGGCATCTAGATGCCGATTGTCTCTTGCTGTTGTAGATGTCGGTCTTTATCAAACATCTCCAGCTTCCAATAGTAGATTCCGAAGTCTAAAACTCCAAACACTTCAGCAACAACATTTTGTTGTATTCTTTCATTTTCCAAATAACCTATGGGCAATCAAGCCATTCAAGAGTTATGAATGCCAAATATAGAATAAACAGTTCCGCTTGACTACTTGAGCTAAGTCCGCAACAAAATCGTAACGGAATTATAAGTCTAGTTTCTTGCACGTCGTTTGGACATTAAATCATAGTAGATGCACTTGCTTTGTTCTAGTAGTAGGTCATATCATCTGTAGCAGAGTTTTACTTCCAATGTATTTGCTTTTCTTTAGTCCTTTTCCGCTATTCAGACTTTGTCCAACGGTGCGGTGCTCAAGATTTATTACAAAGGGTACTAAGAAAGTTTTGTAATATGATGCAACAATGAATCGTAGGAAGCTGCTTGTTAATGCATGTTGAGATATGTTCATACGTGCATAAAAGCCGCCGGGCCATGTCGATGGGCTCATTTATTCATTAGCAGTGATAGTGTAAAGTGCTTGCGATGGCATCGTGGTCACGAAATGAGATAAGGGCAGTTTTGCGTTATAATTTCGTGCTATGGACAAACATCACCATCGCACAACGATATTCAGGTGGTATAGACAATTCAAAAGGCGAAATTTAACTGTGGAGGATGCTGAGAGGCCGGGAGGGCCACGAACGTCAATTACTACTGTGAGGAAAATGCTTGGCGAGAACAGGCGAGTGACCTACCAACAGATAGAAGGTACTACAGGGCTAAATGCACCAGCAATTCGTTAGATTCTGCACGATCATTCGCACGTGAAAAACTTTGTTCTCTTTCGGTGACGCATCGACTGACTGAAGTGCAGATGACACGACGTATGACTAGGAGATGCTTAAAAAGTTTAACAAGGAGCAATCTCGGTATGTGAACAACATCGTGATAGATGACGAGACTTAGCTATACTATGTGCCGACTAAAGTTCACAACAAAGTTTGGGTCTTTGATGATGAGGACACACCCGTAATTGTCAGAAAATCCCGATCTGTAAAGAAAATGATTGTATTTTTCAAATCGAGTGGAATTGTGGAACGCGTCGTTTTGGACATACAGAAGACAGTCACAGCTAAGTGGTATACTGAACAGTGCCTGCCTAAAGTCATTGGATCTATGAAGAACCTGCGGCTAAAGTCAAGAATGGACACCCGGTTCCTCCATCACGATAATGCTCCAGCTCACCGCACCAAAGCCTGCACCGAATATTTGACCACGACAGGATTGAAACTTCCCGAGCACCCTCACTACAGTCCAGATCTTGCTCCCTGCGACTTTGCACAAGCTGAAAGGGAGCCGGTTTTCCAGTGTTGAAGACCTTCTGCTGACTTGGGACAACAAGTGTGCTTTACTCCCTAGTGAAGCTTGACAGAACTGGCTTAAAGATTGGTTTCGGAGGATGGAGAGGTGTATTGAGTGTAGAGGAAATTACTTTGAAAAAATTAAAACAAAATTGTATTGCAAAACTTTCCTAGTACCCTTTGTATATCCTTTTTATGCCCTCGAAATGTACATTAGTTCCTTGAGCCTTTCCATACAGCCCTTTCTTTTCAAATTGGAAATAAAAAAAATTCTTAGTACTGCAAGTTAGGTACGTGTGGCAACAATTCTAATATTAGAATATATTCTAATATTAAATAATTTGTTTGTAGAATTAATAAAGGGTGAACTATTGCATTGTTGTGATAATTTTCTATTTTTTGCTTATTTCGAAGAACTTCAAACACCTTGTACCCATCCTCTAGATTGTTGTTTTGTTTTGAGTCTCATCTACACGTAAAAAGTTAAATTACGTCAGAAAAGCTCTAAATACTGTTTTAAAACTTTTAATCTTCGACGCTTTTGGTCAATTGTTAGCAATCGCTGCACCAATTTGACTTAGAATTATGTCATATGTAAATGCTTACGTAAAATTGAACCTGTTTATCTGAAATATTCTTAATCTTTACCATGATCTCGGTATCAAATTGTGAGTGATTTTCAAAAGTCTTGTCATTACCAATTTTTTTACATCTCGAGATTTAATTTTAATAATTTTTATTGTTTTTATTATTATTGTATGATAATAAACTATTATTATCATATTACTATTACTATCATCTCGATATGCATTGTAAAGTTTTTCAAAACATTAGCTGACTTTGGTATGCCTGGGCACTCATCATCTTGAGTCAAAGTACGACCACGGCTACATTTTGATCTCTACCTTTTTATTGTTGAGAATCAAAGAGAATCATTGGTTGCTAAACATTTCAAAACGAACTAATAACTACAACACCAAGCTCATCTTTCTCATTTTGGCATATATATAAAAGTTCTTAATTCAAACTCAGATCACTTGTTGAATTAATTAATTAATAATAATTCGAAGACCATATGGAAAAATATAATAACTTTAAAAATTAAACTGTATTGGATACTTCGACAGCGATCTGTTGTTGTTATGTAACTTGTTTTATGGTTGCTATTCATAATAAAATGCGACTATTTTTACAAATTATTATAATTTAATTTAATAAATATATGTGTATTAATATCCTTGTTATTAATGATATCCCATACGAGAATTTGATTCGTCAAAATTATTTTCATGCACTCTTCTTGCTGCGAAACCTGCAGATGTAGTTAGTACATTACTTATTTTAGTTGCTTATTTTTTATGAATAAAAAAAATTATTTGCAATAGAAGTGAAAAAAACATCGACTTGTTTGGAAAAAGAAAAGTTTTGATGTCATCATTTTAGACCAAAAATTATTGTTAAAGAAATGTAAAGGAACTGTGAAGCTATTTTCACTCTTGCGGAGATATTGGTTTTAGGCGTTACTAGCATGAACTTGTACGTAAAGTAAAAATATAGTTTTTCCAACTATTCACTTGAATTATAGGAATTCAATTTTATGTCTTGAATTAACTTTATACTAAAAATTATAAAGTGCACAAGTCAATTAACTTCAAATTCACATGCTATAAATTTCATATACGTATATGTTGCACTGCGGGTTTTATTGCATATAAAAACCGAAAACGTGTAATGTACGAATAAAATATGGCGAGGTACGAAAATAGCGAATGCTGTGAGAGTGTGTAGTTGTTTTTACCTTTGGAGCGGACGGACTTTGCGTGACAGGCAAAGAAAGCTATCATGGACCGAGTCCAAACTTTTGCATATTTCATTGGACCGGTCTAACAACCTGTGAGTAATTCTAATTTACTACAATTTTACGGTTGCGATGGGATGACTATGATACTACATCATCATAATTACACGAAATTGAATTTACAATATAATGATATAATATAAAAGTTAATAACAGAAAATGCGTAAAAAGTATTTCTTCATTTTTAAATTACACACAAATCTTAACACAATTTGTTAAATAAAACAGGTAAATAATGCTACTTTTTCTTCATTAATATCATTATTCACATGAAATAACTATAAGGAAAGGCATTAGATACGAAGAAACTACTTTATTTTAAAATGTTCCAGACAATTGAAAATTCCGCCGATTGTGATTAGTCGAGAGATTGCTAGTGCTGCTTTTATGGTGATGCTCTGGATCTACTCTAAGCTAGTCCCTAAATACGGTACACAATCAAATGATGTTTGTCTTTATCACCGGAGCCAGAATTAATGTTTTCGATAAGGTACCTCTCAATCACATTGCAAGAAACGCCAATATGTCATCATCTGCGTAACAATCAATCCGCTAATCATTCAACTTTCCTTATTCTTTCAACTGTCTTACTATTTGATAATTCATGAATTAATTCTTTTTGTTTTTGTACATGTACGAATATTTTTAATTCATTAATTATCAAGTAGTAAGACAATTGATGGAATAAGGAAGGGTGGATAATTAGTGGGCTGATTGGAAAGCAGATGACGATATATTGGCGTTTCTTACTGGCTTTAGTGACGAAGACAACATTATTCGATTGTATACCCTTTTTAGGGACTAGCTGAGAGTAAGTAGGTCCAGAGCATCAACTTGTTGATCACTAGCTTCCAGATTTTTTTTGTCTGAAACGTTTTAAATACGCACAAACAACCGTCAACACGAACAAATGCTTCCGTACTGTTGTTTGTGACTAACCAACAGATATAGGTTCTTAGAGCGCATGCACGGAACAAAGACTGCAGGGCCTATATAAAAACGGTCTTGTATAAAATTAACAATTTACGAGTATTTATATCTTCAAGAAACAATTTTTTAATAGATTTAACATCTTAGTACAATTACAAACCAAGAGTTTTCTATCCTGTTGAATTTTGTATATATATAAAATTCAACAGGATAATTTTATTAATATAATAATATAATATAATTTACTCTTTCAATTACTTATTTGTTATTTTTATTTAGTTTTGATAACAAAATTGACAATGTATTACATAGTAATTTACATATATTTTGATACTCGTTTATAATACAATTAGAACATGAAGAATCTGTTTTTAGATTTTAATTAAAAATGTATGCAACCAAGCATACACAACTCTTTATTTGTATATATATATATATATATATATAGATAGATAGATAGAATGAAATTACATAAAATGGAAAATTCTAATTTTAACAGCTTTATACATCGCATATGCAATGCAGATATTTTTTAAAAAATTTCTGTTATCTGCGTGGGACATATAATAACTGTATTCATAATGCAATTTATGAAACATTAGAAGGACTCAAATTGACTGTCTCCGTGGTCCAATGGTTAGGGCACATTCCCGGAGAGAATGAGATCGTGGGTTCGGGTCACGCGGAGAACAGAAATTTTTTCAAAAATTTCTGTTGCATTATTTTTTGCAGATAATGTAATGTTTTGTTTTTGAAATTCCATGTAAGGTTATAATAGAAATATGATTATTCATTTTCACGCAATGTCACGATCAATGATGTAATTTGTACCATATTACGAAGACAGTTACTACTATTGAGGGCAGCGGCAAAATAAGAGATTCCTAAAAATATATATTTTTTATATTTCGCTATGTCTAATTTAAAAAGAAAAACAGCAACCTTTAATAAAGCTCGTCGTAATCAAGAAAATGTTAAAATTTAACTTTTAGAATTGTATTTTCAGCTATTGAAACAGTTCATTTAAAAAAGCCCCATAAGACTTGCGAAATATGTAACAAAACTATTTGCTCCTAACTGATTTGTCATTGTAAATGTTCTTAAATTTAATTTGTGAATGTAGCATTGTTTTTAGCTTAGGTTAAACATTATTTCTAATGAGAATGCAGAATAAAAGTATTTACTTAGCTAAAAAATACCATAGTTATTTAAATAGCAGTAATAATTTTAAAATAGCTATATATTACAATTGAGAAATCCAAGTAAATTGAAAAAAAATACTACAGCAATAGTTTACTTTAAGTCCGCCATTTAATACCGGAATTGATATTAAACACTATAAATATTGAAATATTTTTAAGAAAAGGCCTGCTGAATAAATGGATTTTAATATTGCTTACTACGCTGAAAAAACACATCCTATCTCTATATTTAATAGCTAAAGAATTTAATATATTCAAAGCTTCTGTATTTAAAACACGTAAACATACAAATGCAAACCTTATGAATTCGCTAACAATCAGCACCTTCGTTAAAATGATAAATCTAAAAGAACTATGAAGCTGTGTTCAAGAAATGGAAATGACATTTTAAAAATATGTTCTACAGATGATTCATGGTCTTCTTTCAATAATTCAATAAACTTTCAAAATTATCAGCTAGCTTCCAATACTTTATCGAAATTTTGGTTTCTTTAACCTATTTCTTTGTTATCATAACATGTATTGGTCACGTGTCAACGATCCCAGATAAAATTTATCTCACGCTGAAAATACAATAATAAGGGTCAATGAAGTTATTAATAGTCCGTGCTTTATTGATGGAAATTTACATATGTATATATATATAGGAAAATGAATGAATAAATAAAAGATTTCTTTACTCATTCGATTAATATTTGTTGAATTAACATTTCAAGGTTACTGGCTTAGTTAAAAATAAAGATACACCGTTTTAAAAAACCTCAGATATGAGAATTTTGAATAGTAATTTAAAATCAAAATTATAAGAAATTTCTACAAATTCAATTTTCTATTCTGCCTTTTTGGTTTGAAACGATTGGTGCGCGTACCCGTTTACCCTTTGAGAAAGAGATCATAAATTTAAAGTAAAAGATATATAAAACAACTTGGACAATTCAAAATTTTATCTGACAGTCATTTGTCAACCATCTGTTCTACATGGCCATATCAACATAGCTGTTGTAATGGCTATATTCTTTTCTACTTTCATGATTTTTTTTTACTGGTATTTGTTATTCTTTGAAATGTGGAAAATCCGATCTTCTCCAGTAATCAATTTTCGCAAGCAATGTAGTCTTCTTTCAATGTAGTCACTTTTAGACTATAGAATCAAGTTGAATGGATATAGAACCCAGTTTAATGCCCCAAAAAATTTCTTTGCTTTAATTATTCTATTTTTGATTTCTCTTTCTGTTTGTCCGAAGCATTGGTTTCTTGTACTTAGGTACACATAGTCTTCACATACTTCTATTTTTTTCACCAGTGTTCAATACCATAACTTGTTGCCATCCACCTTCGCATAAGTACCTAGTTTTCTCATGACTTCAAACTTAATATTCTTTAAAATATGTATACATATTTATGGATCTACGTATGGGCATAAGATCTGTTAAGAATTTTCAAGAAGTGCCGACCACAAAAATTTCGAAATCTTTGTCCACAAATGTTTTAATTTCTTTTCTTTACTGCTTTAATTTATTTCATATCTAAAATTGATTTTTTTTTGTTATGTTATCTTTCCTTAGTTACTTTTTTTAGTAAACATGTTTACGTATTGTTCTGTTAGTGGATGTAATCTGTTGGACAATTAAGGTTATTATTATTATTATTTAGTTCGATAAATAGTATGGAAAAATTAAGAAACCGTACACACTACCTGTAACAAATTAAATTTTAATTTCTTAAGAAATGCTGTTCAAGTATTTTGTAAGACGAATGTGAAGGATGATTCGCATATTTGTTGTGTTACTAAGTCAATAAGTTTGTTATGTTATAAGGATTTAGTACTCGGTAAATAATACTTAACCCCCCCTAAGACCTCCCTGAATAGCACTATTATAAATCAGAAGGAAAACATGAAAATTTTAGATTATACGAGGTACGAAGTAGATACGAAACTACTATCCATTATTAGAAATTCTAAATATGAAAGTGTACCTAGATGTTGTTTATACATATATATGAAGATGAGCCATATTTTTTCTATAATTTATTATCTTAACAAAGTTCTGCTTTAGAATTCTCTTGTTGTCCAGATGCTACAAAAAAAAGATGTAGCGTTTACAATTCTGAAAAGGTGAACCAGGATGTTTTTAATGTTTTTGTACCAAAATATATTCAGTTTTAGTTGGAAAAGATAGTTCAATGCATAGATGGATGTAGACCATTAGTACAGTTTTTAGAGACAAGTCATAAATGTTCAGCAATCAAAGCAAGAAATGCATACAATTCGTGAAATCCTTGTTAAATTTTGCATACCTATTATTCGCAAAAAAGGTTTTAGTAAGACTAATATAATATGTACTTTAACGTTAAAATTCTATCATATGGAATGTGACCTTGTATGCATATTTAACCTTGTATATTTACACTTTCGAAACATTGATCAAACAACAACTTCTAAAATATCTTTCGCATTTTACAATTCAACAAGTTCATCAAATCTATCATAAGAATAACATTGTAAAAAGTCGTTTAACCACATGAAGGAGAAGCGAATGTTTTTGAATTAAGTGCACCATTTAAATTCAAAATAGTGCGTTGGAATGGTCACCTAATTTAGGGAGACCGCTTATTATTCACTTGTCGTATCTATTTAATGGTATTTACCTTGTAACTGGAGGAAAAAAATCAAATCTACACGCACGCATATCACATACATATTTCTAAAAACTAAGAAAAATGCGTCGTAGTTATACTGTGCACGATACATTGAATAAATATCCTATAAGGTTAGATTTGTTCAGTACATCATAAATTTTCCACATGTTTTTTTTGTACGGTAAATATTTTACAGTTGTAATGCTTCTTGCATTTGAAGTACAGGAACACATCTTATACCCATATTTAGAGATTTAGTAAAGATGGGATGCTTATAAGTGTGTTCTATAAATAATGCTTTTACTAGATTAGACGGCAAGTCACAATTTATGGCACTAAACCTATTTATATTCTAATACAAAAGTATTTAGGTGTCTTTGAAGATAAAAAGTTGTTCACTGTGGAGCTGCTGATGTAAAATCTAATATACCTCTGACTATTAACACCGCTACATAGAATTAAATGAATAAAAGTTTAAATAAATTCAAATTTAATTGTTTAGTTTTTATAATTTCTTATTTACTTTTTTAAGCAGCAAACACATATCTTTCTTTTGAAGACGGTCGTCCTTTACTTTTTGTAACAGAACAACTTTTCGAATAAGTTGTCCTAAAGATGTATTAAGTAATATATGTATACTGCATAAAACATTGAATATATGTATACTTGATAATAGCAATAATAAGAAAAAAGTTGATTTAATGTTATTTTTGCGTTTCAGTATATTTATATACACGGATCTGAATATATGATATTTTAACTTGTTTGCATAAATGAACTTATTGGAAGAGTATAAAATACTGTACTTTTAGTGTAGAAAAATTAGAGAAATATACAATTTTTCAGAAGTGTTATTGCAACAATTCTTGTAAAAAATAAACATCTAGAACTTTTGAACCTTATTGGCATTCGCCGTGTTTGTATGTTGAACATTTTTTGAGGAATCGCATCCCATTCCTCCCTAACAATATATGTACCCCGACAACACGTCTACTCACTATATCCGAAGACTGTTCTATTGAATTACTATTTACGAAATTGGCTGACAACTCCGTTCTCTTTATAACTCCTTCAAGCATGGTGTCTGCTTGATGAAGATGATTATTACCGTCCATAAAAGTGAATTTTTTCCTCCACTGTGCTATATATGAATGAACAATGAGTAGCAGTGTTTCCTCCAAATATCTTTGGACGGGGAGAGCTCAATTTTCTATGAAATAAATATCGGTGTGCCTTGCACTACTTATGCTAACCGATACCGTTATACCCCCACCCTCATGCTGAGGTTTTATCACGCGATAGCTCACAAACTGTGGGTTATCGCGTGTATCGGGTCCATGTCAAATCAGAGTACGTCTATTATCTGGCTACAACCTAAATCTGGATACGTCACCTCCATACATCATGATCCAAACAGATGGCGATCGCCTCTTGGCGTTGTTGATGTTGGTCGAGCTTTTCCTATATCGAACATCTTCTCGATGTAGTTGAGAAATTGTAGCCCTACTACGAATAGTGATCGAAGAAAAAGTTTCATATGCATTAAATAATTGCTTCGCTGTGAACCGATGCTGATGACCGCTCCAATCAAGACACGAAGGCTGAAAGGTGAAATTACTCGGAGCTTTCTATCTGATTCTGGAGACTTGCTACTCGACACTGAGAAGATTCCTACAACTCGTCTTTATAGACCACATAATTTTCTTAATGTATTATATTAGTTGTGCAGATTGGTAGAGTTGGAGTTTTAAAAAAATACTGCGAAATCTAGCAATTCACGAAAATAAAAAACAAGGAAAGCAGCTTTCATAAAACCCTGCTTTAAAAAGTTTAAATATATATAAATTTTCCTCCATAAAAGTGATACTTAATTTTTGTTTTAAAAGGTAAGTATTAGGTTTACAATCTTTCTAAAAATACTTTATTTATTTGTAATATTTGTTTATTTATTTATAATATTACATTATTATTAATTAATATTACATTGTTGTAACTTATAATGAAAGAAAAGAAATAACGAAGAAGCCAAACCAAAAGTCTCATTTTGGACATTCACTTTGAATAAATACGAACATATATTTACAGATACACACGTGATATTAACTTTCTTATCAACTATTATGTACCAGTTTCCTATGTAAAAATTTACAGTAAATTCCGTAAATAATTAAATATTTTCCTTGTTCTATAATATGTGGTTTTGCAGTAACTACTCGAGTGTCTTAAATATTTGAAAGAGCTGAAAATACAATCTGTGCTTCCATGAAAAAAGTACATGAAAAGAAACACATATTTGTCAATTGTTTTTTTATTCTTTTACTGGAAAGAGCGCCGTTTTAAAACTTCTTTGACATTGAATAATTAATGGAAATGTAACATAGATATACTTCAGTTTAAATCCTTTAACACTGTAACTAAAGCATATTTAACATACAGTTTGGACTGATTATATACATATGATGTTTTAAAATATACAAGGAATTAACTCTAAATAAGTATTGTAGTCTTATTTTTCTTATAAATTTAAATCAGTGTATTTATTAGTATTAATTATATGTGGATAGACTAATGAAATAAAAAACAATTCAAAGAGGAAATGTATTGTCTACTATGTTAAATAATTTCAAATTTCTAATTTACACAGTTAAATTAATTGTAATAAATGTAGCTAACACTTCTCACTATTCAAAATATAAAATATATTAAACTCGCAATGACTATGGATAAAACGTACCTGAAAATCATGGCATAAAAACAATTTTAAGTAATAAAAGTAAAGTAAGGTAAGTAAATTCACTCTACAAGTAAATTTACTTTTCCCCAAATTTTATTTCATATCCTTACTTAGACGCAGACGAGACGTCTGAGAAAGTGTACAGGTTTAACAAAAGAGTTGACAGAGTAAAGTTGTTTTCTAGGCAAATATTTACCATTTTATTTCCAAGAGTTTTTTCAGCTGAAAAAAAATTATACTTATAATTCTTACCACACTCAAAAAAAGCTATCGACAGCTGAACACTAAAATATTGCTTTCATTATAAATAATGATAAATAGCTCCTTATCGGTTGATGTCTCTGTAGTAAGTTACTGATATATTACGGTTTATAGCATATGCAATAATAACTACTAAAAAATTTTCAATAATCCTAGTTTAAGATCATGTCCAAATTAAAAAAAAATATTTTTTATCGGAGAAGAATATACTGTATGATTTCCTCCTCGAGTATTATTATTAGTATGTGAGTATAGGAATTAGTGCTTCCAAGGAACTTGAGCTAAACCTAAAAGTTTAAGGTTAACGTACCGAAAATTGCATGACGGCATGAAAGTATAATAGCTAATATTGTTCTGCTTGTGAAAATAGTATGGAAAGGTACAGAGCAAACCTTAAAAACAAAAAGTAGAAAAGACACATGAAAGATTCTAAAATTGCAAATCAATAACCCTTCATGAGCAAAGCATGTTAAGATGCGAAGATTAACTAGAATCGTATATAAATAAATATATATGAAACTGTAAGCGTCAACACCATAGAGAAAGCAGATCTGACTGAGAGGCACAATCAGGTAAATGACTTAAAATTTGTAGAAGTAAGTGCAAAAGCTGGTGAAATAGGGTCAAGATTACATAGAGGCTAATAGACCTGTAATCAATAGGCATATGCGAAGAAGCCAAGAGATTCTAGAGATATGACGACCTCAACAGTTCTGAAAAGGTGGTGTCAGTGGATTAGGCTTTATCTTTATACCCTCCTCAAGTAATCTAATCTTTATAGAGTCGCACACCAAAATTAATTTATCAGATGTTTAAGAAGTTTTCAATTGTTTACTATATCAACAAAAATTAAACAGTAAATCGTATCTATTTTTCAAACACATGATAAAAAAAAACTAAAAACTTACGTACGCAGCTGCTGGCTTAGAATAAAACAAATCTCACTAAATTTTTGTCGATATCATCCGGTTAGAGAATTTAATTTTATATGTTTGTAATTTGTTTGATGGTATCAAAAATGGTAAAAGGTTTAAAAAGTATTTATAATATAATTTTGGTATTACTAATAAGTAAGTTACATTAATTTGTTTATAAGAATGAAGAAAAAGCAATTTTATTAGAGAAAATGGATTCGGTAAAATGTAATAGCTACGGAAGTTATTTGAAGAAGAAACCGAAACATTTATTGAGTGAATTCTTGATTATATCAGTAAAATTATTGCGAAACTAACAATTAGTCAGAAGTCGAAAATGAATGCAAAATTATATACTAATATTCTAAACCAGGTTATGTTACTGTATATTTATGCAAGATAACAGTCGAAGCATTTCGGCAACTTGACTAAGAATTACTTTTCATCTAATAGGGTTCGGATTATGGAATAACTATTTAAATTCCTAGATCTGCAAGACCTTACAGAAAATCTTTTGGGAACCATAAAAATGTAATTTAGATGCAAAATCTAAAAATCTAGAACTTAGTTTTGGAATACAATGCAATTCTTATGGACTTCGACACTTATACGGTGATGTCAAAAGTTAGTGGACTCTATACTGTGACAATGTACTACATCCTTGGCTAGTAACATTTATTATACATGCAAAGTACTAAAACGCTTTAAATATTCGTCATACATTAAAGTGTTTTCATATTTTTTAAATGTACATTCATTTTACAGGATATTGGATATGGCGTGGTATATCCATTTAGTACTTTTAGAGTCGCAACAAATCATTAACATTCTCAACTGCAAAATTTTCCTTTTTTAACTTTTTACTTTAAGTATTTACGCTGCCATTACGTTATATGGAACTGTATGTACAGGTGGTCATTTTCTATCTCCGCGTAGTGTACGTTAGCAAAGTAGTCCAGAAATTTTAAGAGTATTTAATAGCATTTTCAGATTGTTATTTATTATCGACTATCTAAACAAAAACTAAAAATTACCGAAATTTTTATTCTTGCTTACACATCTTTGTAACCACTAAAGACAGAATTAACTAAAAATAACATCTGATAGATATTTTTAGGTAGTAAAATTTAATAATAATCAATTAAAAATTCAGTTTTCAAGATATAACTCAAAGTTATGTTTTTCTAAATGGCTGTTGGCTGATGCTTCTTATGGCTATCGTAATTCCCATCGATCTTATGCCTCAACGTTGGTTTTTCATATGCTTTACTCTTCACGGCCATAAGGAAAAATGTCTAGTCGCGCAATATTTGGAGAACTTACTAGGCAATTCAATTTCAAGTTAAAGAATAATTTGAAAAGTATGAATCATTTATAAAACCATATCACTTTAAAAAGGAATTCAAACTGGAACACGAAGAAGAATTCCGATTTGAACTTCTTTTTCAATTGATATGGTTTTATACATTGTCCATATTTTTCAAATTATTCTCTTGGATTTAGTTTTTGATCTATCATAATAACAAAAAAGTATATTATTTTTTTGTTTGTATAGATTTTTTGCACGAATATTTTTCTATTTTATGGGAACTCAATTTATTTGACAACCATAGTTGTTTAATTGCAGCGTTCATTAATCTAAGCCTACTTGCGCACTATCTCCCCAGTTAGTAATAGTATTTTAATTATATCCGCTATAATAAAAAATATAAGAAAAATAACCATACCAAACCGTATATCTATAAAATAAGAAAATACATATACACTACCAGTCATATTTATTTGCCCACCCCAATTTTATGTGTTTCTTGAAATACGGATTATCTTTCGAAAAATCTGTATTATAATTATTCAACAATATTATTAGTGGAAGTAATTCCATATGAATTTCTACGAAAATCTTAAATTGTTTATGATATATCGTAAAAGTGTCATAAAATGGCAAAATACCATAAATATTATATAGGCCAATCCCTACAGTATTAACAGTTTTACCTGTATTTCCGAAAGATATTACCAATATTGTGTTATTGTACTAACTAATTACAATATTAGGATATGTTATTCGAAAAGGAAAATAAATTTTTTGTCAGTCATCGTCCATCTTTTGTTGCGAAAACAGTGAAATAGAGAGTTATCGTGAATATTTTAATGCAATGCCGAAGACGAAGGAATTATCTGTTGAAGTACGTGCTATGATAATTGCTTATCATCGTACGGGTAAAAGTAATCGCGAAATTGCAAAAGAATTACGATTAAATCGCAGAACCGTTGATTATAACGTTAAAAAATTTGAAGAAAGTGGTACATTTTCCAACAAAAGAAGATCTGGACGACTCAAAGCGACGACATCTGCAGATGACGGGCATCTAATACGGATAAGTAGACGCGATAGACGAAGAAGAGAAGGTTAAGGCAAGCGGGTTTATACGGAAGAATTGCTCTGCGAAAACCACTACTACGAAAGCAAAACAAGATAAAACGACTAAATTGGGCTAAGGAACATAAGAATTGGACGATTGATCAGTGGAATAATGTGTTGTGGACAGACGAATCGAAGTTTGAACTTTTCGGTAGTAAAAAGCGAATATTCGTAAGAAGATCCGCAGGAGGAGCAGTACTGCCAGAATGTATTGCGCCTACCGTAAAACATGGAGGAGGTTCAGTAATGATTTGGGGGTGTTTTGGTGGAAGATCTGTAGGCGATTTCGTCAAAATTGAGGGAATCCTAAGAAGAGAAGGGTACAAGGAAATTTTAGAAAATAACGCTGTTCCTTCAGGACTAAGGATTCTTGGCGAAAACTTTGTATTTCAACAGGACAACGAGCCGAAACACACTTCTAGATTGTGTGGCGATTACTTGCGTCAACTAGAAGAGCAAGGGCAAATCTCTATAATGGTATGGCCAGCTCAAAGTCCTGATCTGAACCCAATAGAGCTTCTTTGGGAAGAATTGGACCGGAAGGTTCGAGAACGTGCTCTATCATCCACCACTGTACTGTGGGAACAACTTCAAGAAGCCTGGGCACAAATTACAGAAGATACACTGCAAAAATTAATTGAAAGGATGCCGCGGTTATGTGCCGCAATTATCAAAAATGAAGGCACATTGATGAGGGCAAAATTTAATAATAGTTAATGATAAAGTTTTTATATAAGAAAAATGTAACTATTTTATGTTTATTTTACACTTTGTATTGATACAATAAATACATTTTCAGTACACATTTGATAGTTTAACAATTTTGGCTAAAACTAAGGGTGGGCAAATAAGTATGACCGGTAGTGTATTTTAATAAAATCATAGCCAATCATGACTAGCTTGGAAAAAAGTCTGCGTTATATCTTGAAAGTGCGTAATGAATTTTTAATTACGATTATTAAACTTCTACACAATGCCTTTTTCAATTTTGTTCTATTTTGAGTGGCTACGGCGGTAGGTAAGGCTGAAAAATTTAGCAGCTTTCATTTTATTATCTCAAACAGTTGGCTGCAAATGACAAATCTGAAAATGCATATACTCCTCGAACTTATGAGCAACTCTGCTAATTTAACCGATCCTATATCTTCAATACTAGAAAAGTAACTGATATATGGATATAAAAAATGAGCACTCGGTATATAGTGTAGCGTAATTGTATTTCAGATTTTAAAATCTTTGGTTTATTTACTCGTATGTATTTTTAGAAATTGAATAATTTCATAGAATACTTTTATAATATAAATTAACTAATTTCATTTCGTAAAGATGATAGATATGCAAAATTGCCCAGTATTTCTATTTTTTCTATTAAATATCGTGAGTAAATCAAACATTTCATTGTCAGGTTTAAACAAAGCGGCTCCGTTCTCATGTACAAATATCACATGCAACGTTAGCAGCACTGTTTTCATTATTAGACACACTACTAATTCATACATTTCTGTTGTAATGTGCATGAGATACCTTATTTAAACAAACTGTCTTGTCGTATCCACGTTTTCTCTGTTACATACTTACATAGTTGCTGTTGTCAAGTAGAAAAGCGGATACAAAAATAAACATTCGTCCGAGATAAATACGGTGTACATTGTACATAGTGCATACGTGAGATGTAAGTATTTTTATCGAAACACAATGACTTCCGCTTGAAAGTTCTGTGCGTGATAAAAATATTTTGATGTTTGTTTCTCTATTGTGAGACTGAAGTAAGGCTAGGAGCGTTTCATTTTGATTGCGTACCTTACAGGCTAGAAACCTTCTATAAATAATTGTCTAAACGTTTAAATGCAATCAGTAATACATATTTTTTTAAATAAATTATTTTAATTATAAAAATTATAGGTGTTTATACAGGAATGCAATGAATGTGTACAAAATCATTAAGAATTATTTTATTTTGCTTTCCTAATTTTAAAAATTAAATTTAATTTTATAATGCTTTAAAACTGTTATCTAGTTTAGTTATGTAACATTGAATTCATTTTCATGTATTATTGGCGCTATGTTTACTCTTATTAATTTGTCACAAAAGTGCAATAAAAGTTATTATTATTAATACATAATTTATACATACAAAGATATAGTAGGCGTTAGAAAAATATACTTGACCCATGATCTCAACTTTAGCGTTACCATAAACTATAAGAGAAATTTTAAAAAAATGCTTTAGTTTGTTTTAGATTTTATTTATTAAAAAGTAAATAATATTTAAAATGTATCACATATTCCTTTTCGAAACGAAAACGCTGCAAAACACTAACTGTATATTTACATGAAATTAATATTTTGTACATAAATACAAACAATATTCTTAAATTGTGGACCAAACATGAACGAAACATGGATCCACACAGTTCGATTTCTTTTTTTTTGATTATCTCCACATACTGTACATAACATATGTGGCTAGACATCGACCATTTTACCGTATAATTCTGTAACTCTTACGTGTAGTTACTTTTTTAGGAAAATTATTTTGCTTTTTGTGGTTTTGACATTGAGCAGCTCCCAAGAATCTCAGTATGATGCTTTCGTTTTAATTGAGGCAGGACATTCCTTGCTTAATTAATTTGTTGTACATATAACTTCCATTCCAAAAGCAGATACCTAATCATATACTATTGATAAATCTGGATATGTCATTTGGTCGATCTACATCAGGCACATATTTGTTGTATTCCCCTACCATTTTTGGTTTAAGGGTTCTTGTTCATCCTTTGGTTGCAGTTTCAACCATTTCATCTGTCCTGTGTTTTGATGCCAGCACTAACATGTCCCTCTTATCTTGCTATTTTAGAGCGTGAATTTGAAGTTTTCTCCTCCACGTACTCTCTCCTCTCTTACATTTGTCACTATAACTTCCTCGAATGTTCTTTCCTGCTCTTTCGCAAATTATTACACAAAATGTTAAAGCAATTTTCTTGCCACAACATATTATCATATATATAAGAAAGCTGTCATGTGTTGTTCGTAAAATGATAACGTTATAAAAAATTCTAATTGAGAATAAAGGGGATCAATTCTGAATTCTGGATATTATGCGTCACGATGGTAGAACGTTTGATACACCACTTCAAATTATGAATGTTTCTACAAATTATTTTAACAGCGTTTATGTATGAGGATGGTTTAATGACTATGTAGCCTAACAAAGGAAACAAAGTTTTTAGACAAAAAATATTTAATTTTTCATCATTCGACATACTTATTCCAATGATACTCCAAACTAGCAATATCTTCAATGTAGGTCGATGAATCCAAGTTTTCGAAATCACTATTTACAATAGTGATTAATTCAGAATTGAGCGAAAATCCATTTCCTCCAATCATGTTTTCAACTTCAGTAATAAATCATAACTGCTTAGAGCTAAATCTGGGAAATAGAGCGAATCGAGCACTACTTTAAATTCAAATTCACGAATTTTGGCCATGGCAATCGCAGATTTGTAGGCAAGTGCGTTATCTCTATGGAAAAAACTTTTATTTGCTAAACGAGGACATTTCTCTTTGATTTTGTCCCTCAATTGTGGCAACAAATTGACATAATACCCGCAATTTATTGTTCTCCCGTTTATAAGCTGTCGACGAAAATAATCCATGAGAATTTAATTTTCTTAAGGTTTTCAGTAAGAAAATGGATTATAAGGCTTCAATGTATATGTTGATCTGGATGAATTATCACGTTAACAAACATGACTTTCTGTTTCCTGAATTCGTTTTGGTACAGTTGTAACAGTTGCTGTGATTTATCTCTTGCAGTAGATAAATCTTCATTGCTTGATTACGTGATAAATATTTTCGAAATCTTCATTAGCATTTATCACTCAAAAAGAAAAAGCAGTTACATAACGCTATATTCAGCATCAGCTTTTAGACAACTAAGACGAACTTGACTTGCTTATATAATCAAACAGGTGATATTCTAAGTAAAGTCAATCGTTTTAACAGGTTGGAAGGTTTCGGTTTCTGTTGTTTATAAGACCAGGTACCTTCTTTGAGCTTTCAAATGCACAGGCTTATTATTTTACAGAAATTTAATTGTCATTATAGTTTTTACACTTTTTATTGAACGCATACGTTTTAGCAGCGTTAAATATATATATACAAATCTTAGTAAAATGTCTAAGTTACCTCAAATTTTATTTTGAAATTTTCTGTTCAAGTAGACAAAAATTTTAACTTCTACTCCATATTATCCATGGTCTTATTTTTACCAGAATGAATAAAATAATGCAAATGATTGTATTCTTATCAAAAATGTATGTACATAGATCACGAAAAAGTTAGCTCAAGGTTAACAGAAGTTACGGACATACAGCCATGTGTACGAAAATAGCAGTGGTCATAAATTTTCTGAATTATTAATTTATATGTTAAATAAAAGAAATTCAAGTTTATTGAACTCTTTTTTACAACATGTTACATAACTATAACAATAAATAAATAAGTATAATAATAATAATAATACCAAGTAGAAAATAAAACTGTATTCTAAGACAAATAAAGTAATTATATATTAAAGTAAGTCATGCCAAAATACTAACCAAATGTCATATTTACTTAGTTAATTGGATTGAAACACTTTGTTGCTTGACCTTTATTGTTTATCACCTCTGGACACCTGTGAAGCTACGAGTTTACCAGTTGCCTACATGTCTGCCAAATTGATTGCCATATTGCTTGACATATTCTCCACAGATCGTCAATATTTTGCGGCTTAGCAGCAGATACAATCTTTTTCAAATCCACCCATAAATTTTCAATGGCGTTTAAGTCTGGGGATTGTTCCAACCAACCCAATACGCGAACGTTATTATCTCGAAACCATGTTTTCACTAAACTATATATATACTATATACAAACATTTTAGTGCCATTTCTTCCTCTACATATGGTTGAAGCGCAGTTTGTAATATGTTCACATAAACATCAGCATTCATTATGCCTTCTATCTTGTGTAAAGAACCTACGCTATACCACGAAAAGCACCCCCACATTATGATGCTTGAGCCTCGGAATTTTACCGTCTCTTTAGTGTATGGGAGTTAAAATGCTGTCAATGGTGGTCTTCGTACATGTTGTTAGTATGTACTGGAATTTAATAAAATTATTTTCGATTCATCGAACCACAGTTTCCACTTTTCTTCGTTCCACTGTACGTGTTCATGAGCAAACGACAATCTACTTTTTATTTGCCTTTTATTTAATAATGGTACCTTCCTAGGTCTTCTTACACGTAACTTTCCATGAATCAATCTTGGCCTAATAGTAGAGGTGTTTATAGACAAGTGCAACTCACTTTTAATTGGAGTTGAACTTATGAGCTGTGTCTATTTTGCACAAGTTATGTTTCTGTCTTCTCTAGGGCTAGTTTTCCTTTTTCTACCAGGATTATCTTTCATTTTCTCCAGTTTTTAGCATTTGCAATCATTTTCGCAGAACATGGAACACGACTATATGATTAGTTGCTAAGTGGCATATCATCAAAAATTACAGAACTTGAACTATAATGAGCTCTAGTGCATTGTTAAAATTTATACAACGAAATTTGTTTATTTATTAGTTTATTATCGACAAATCATACCTGTTCCAATATATAAAAGGCTTTGCATAATAAACTTCGACTTTCTAATTTTATTAACATTTGTTTATATTTTATATAGATTTTATGCCATCCTAAAGAAGTTTAATATAAATTTCAAACTTTTTTCATGACCAATGTGCCAAGTCAAATTGACGTTAATAATATTTACTCCATATTTCTAAGATTTGAGATGCTGTTTTTAATTAAATTATCTGAAACTTTTTAGAAATACTAAATATTAATATACAAAATAATCCAAGTAGCGAAAATTGAAATAAGTGTGAGAAAAATGTCATAAACAATCATAAACTTCCGTATTTTTCCTTCGTTGTTAGCAATCCAAGTATTATTGCACCATTTTGGCCGACAGTCCAAATCTTAAAAATAAATATGCTGGCCAAGTCGCAGACTAAAGTGTTATGATCTGTATATACGGGGATGATTTAAGTTTCATGTTGCTAATTTAAAATTCGGTAATTTTGTGTCTGATGTAATTACATTTAGCTCATGGACTGTAAGTTAGTCGGTGCTGTCTTAAATTAAGAAGAAACGAAACTATTTGATATTTGGAAGCAAAAACAAGTACTTATATATTTTACATAATCAGGGCCAACTGATGAGATATTAACAAATAAACGGATGTTTTAATTTCAAATCTAACATTAATATTTACTATTCTAATGTAAATTTTAAATTTGGTCTTTATTATAGCACATATGTACTTCTAACAATATCACACATTTCTTTGAGTCTTGTTTAGCGAAATACAACTTACATCTGTTGACATAAAAACTTTCCAACTTTGAAAAATTTCTTTACTAATACCATATTTTAATACTAGATAAATTAAATCAGTAGTTTCATTACGACGGTCACAAGAAGGAAATTCAACCATCTTTAAATTGATCAATGGTTGGACTTAAACACAAACTTCCATTTGTCTAGCACAGTATCGTGGGATAAATCTTGTCATTATTCGTTATATTAATTGAATATGTCTTCTCCCAATATTTCAAACAGATATATTTGAGGATTTGTTATAGTTTCTTTTTCGCTTTTGAAACACCATTAGTGTTGATGTCCTCTTTGCTATTTTCCCAATTTGATATAATAATAAACTTGTTTTGATTAGAGTTTAATAGATTCATGCTATGAGATGTTCTGTTTATTGACCAAAAATATGAAAATTTTCTTTTGATTTCTTACAATAGTTTGCGATAGCTTTAATGTTGCCTATGAATGACTGCATCGTTTATACAATATATTAATAAAATTAATTCTGCGATTACTTGTAATGCTAAAGGAAACACAAAACCATTTTATTAATAATTGAGATGACTTCATTAAATTCTTACGCACATGTACCATATTTCCAAAAAGCGCTATACCTTAGAGAGACTATAACCAGAAAAATACTTATATAATAGTATTTTTTAATGAGGGTTTACTCAAATTATTATTGTAAAATAACTAATATGCACACTAGCTATAAATACTATTGATATTTTAATGGTGTATAAAACAAAACATTAACTAACTCATTGTCGAAATAAAAACTGAAATAGTGATTGTCCTACAAGTCAAGTCTTTAAGAGCATCCCCTAATTTACAGTTGAAGGCTTTAAATAAACTTTGAAATATTATTTTCTAAACAAGTCTGGTTCGTTATCACTTTGTAAGCGGATACTAAATTCCTTTGAATCAACCATTTTTCCCCTAAATAAGAAGTCCATCAGAGCTTTCACCATAGTTTCTTAGTATACCAATCTAGCTAAAATTAGTCGTAGAAATACCTTCGTTATGCTTCACTAATCAATTACTGAAGTTGAATTCAAAGTGATACAAGGTAGCGTTCACTCCTTCTGTAAATACTTATGCCTCGACAATGTGAGAAATTGTTCAGATTGCGATTCTATTTCATGGGATTGTTTATTTTCCCAATGTTTTTTTCACGAACAATTGCGATATTGTTTGGCGTACATATAGAACATAAACGATCGGCAGGGTGGGCGACATCACTAGTATCTTAAAAACGAGCAATGATACAATATACAATATATACGAAATGTTCGCTAATATTAAAGGCGAGAGAAAAGTTAAAATCTGTCGCACACTCTTTCGGACTTTGCAGACTGTAATGATAGCGATGCTATAATGGGATTTGGACCACCTTGTAGAATAATTGGTCGTTCACTGAGTGTTTATTAAATGAGTATTAAGATATTTTATATACCTGTTGCTATATTTACGCTGTTATGAAATTCTCTAAATCGTAATTTTGTACAGTTTTGCGAAATTGATAGTATTTATGGCTAGAGTGTATACATGTTTCAATAAATTAATTTTAGTAACGGGTCTTTCATCAGGCTCTTCCTATCTTTAAATTTAAATAAAAAAAAGTGTGTGTGAGATATCATCGAAATATTTTATTTATTTGAAAGGCCGATCGATGCCATTATGTATGGAATACAACATCGTGTAAATGTTCACCGCGGCTTCGCTAGGTGGAGCGCATCCCAAATGTCCAATTTTTCATGACTCTGGCGCATAAATCAGTCTGAATTTGACCGATAGCATGGGTTATGTTGGCTTTGAGGGCCGTTGGGGTTTGTTGCTTATTCGCACAGACCTGCGACTCAAGAAAATCCTACAAGGAAAAGTCTAAGGGGGGTCAAATCGCACGATCTCGGTGGCCAGTTCACATCACCTCCACGTGAGATGACCATGCCCTCAATTCGCTCGTGCAGAATATCCAATGTGGCATGATCTGTGTGGCACATAGCGCCGTCCTGTTGAAACTTAATTTTGTACTTAAAAGTGTTACAAACGAAGGAAAAAATTTATCTGAAATACAACAGAGGGTTGAATATGCAGTTGGGTTGTGGGTGATATAGACAAAATATTCTCCATGGACTGATCTTAGTAATTGAGTTTTTTCTAGCGCATCTTGTAATAGGTCCATCAAAAATATACTAACATATGTTCCTAGAACTCAAATCATTGTCAAATCAATTGCGACTGCTATCGGTAAATTAATTATATTTATTGCAATTTAAGGCAACACAATTTACAATGTGTGGCCACATTGTAAAACGTTTCTGGTGACTTAAACTAACCAATAATGTATGGAAAAAGTGCACTTTGATAAGAATGAATTGTATTTATCCTAGCCTATAGACAATTTTAAAGTCCGACAGGGGGAATATTGTACTTTTTGACTGAAAGAATTTGATAAAAAGGACAGAACCAATTAATGAAAATGCACTATATGTAACTAATCATGAGCCTTCAGAAAACAGTATTTAAAAACATTGTCTTCATTACGTGCAACACGTGGAGACATACCTAAGTAATTGTTTGCACAAAAACGAAATTATTTCTTAATTTTACAGTTTCTTATTTATTGAAAATTAAGAAAATCTGCATTTTCTGACATTCAGTTCGTTACAATACATGGGAAAAGCATTTTATAAATAGTAAAAACAGATTTGACAAACGGAGAACGCTAGACATAGACAAGTGTCGACGCAAAGTGTAACGCAAGCATTAAATACATTGTGAAATGCAAACGGAAAAGTCAGTAATATGAGAAAAAAGCTGGTTTAGATGGAGCAACAACGAAGTTTTAATTAGCTTTAAGTGATGACTTTGTGGCAACAAAATAGAGTATAAAGATGCGATACATTTAAATCCAAAATAGGTTGTGCTTAAGTTCACGGAGGCATTTACAAGAAAGCAGTAAAAACTGAATAGAGATTAAGCACGGTTAAAGTAGGATCTCGTTTCATCCCTAATCACTCTCTATTCAGAAATATTTAAAACATCGCTCAAATGTCATCATTCAAGGCAAGACAACTGCTAAGACCAGGAGAGTACTAAATAATATTCTAATTATATATTTGAAAAATTACAGTAGCTTGGTGTGTTTGGATGTGACAAAAACTTTGCGTTTTGAGCCCTTTGCCATTTGCGATATTATTTCTTGTTTTCAAGACACATGTAGTACCATCATATTCAAATAAATCATTCGTTTATAGTTTAGTTTCAGTTTATATAATACTAATGACTTGTGCAAGTTAGCTTTTTAAATTTTAACTACGTGTGTTTGTATTCTTCCTGCAAAAGAGAAATATCTTAATCGCATTGTTTTAAATAATCGCAAAAATTAAATAGGTTATCTTATTTTTTTAATTATTACCTATTTTCCACAAGAAAACGGTTAAACATTATAAATGAAAGTATAAAATAATATTACTAATACAGAAAAATACTTCAAAATAATCAAGAATTGGTACATAGGTCTGGTGTTCCAGTCGTTTTATATAAAGCATTGAGAATACGATAATGAATGCTTAGTTCAACAAACAATTGCAAATTAAGTGAATAAAACCAACAAAACATATTTATATCCAAATACAACACTCGAAAATATAAACATATGTACAATGTAACTTTAATGGGGTATTATTAATCAACAATTAAGTACAAATACATGGAATAATTAATATAAAAATTAATTGCTAGGGATTGGCTTTTCTTATATATAAATTTTTAAAATATTTTTATTACACAGAACTGAAGATGAAGAAATAACGAAACCCAAACCAAAAATAACTTGATCTTTTGCAACACGATTTACAACAGTATAGCTAAAATATGTGCATTTCTATGAGGAACTACAGAAAACCGTTGTTTGTCCACTTTACAAGGTTTTCATCTTCCTTTTTCTACGAAGGTAGAAAAATGCCAAATTTGGTTGTAGCAGATGTGCGCTGACAGGAACTCGAATTTTCTGTAGAGGTTGTCGTCGACTAAATCAGATTTTTTTATTTGCACTTCCTTGTTCGTTTTTTTTTCAGGGTAATAGCTAAATTTATGCGAAATATTTTTAGTTGGTCAGTGTTGGTGACCCTAAGATTCCATATCTCGTCTACAGAGCAACCATGACTTATTTATTGCGATGTAAACTAATTGGACAAATATACCCAAATAACACCCTTATGATTTGAAAGGTATTCTATAAAGTGTAAGAAGCATATTTGGAAAGTCAATCCCTCCTCCACTAATATGGTTCTTGTACTGTTTGATAATCTAACTCGTTTGCTCAGCTATGTATTCAAGGAAGGATTGATCAAAATATTTCTGAAAATATTCAAGGGTTGTGGGTGATTCAAATTCTTTGATAACAAGAATCTAGTTTTGTGAGAAGTTGGCTGCTCTATGTGTATGGATAAATTGATGAAGAAACTTCACAGGATAAATTTTAATAGCGGTAATTCATATTCGGAATTACAATTAACATTTAAACCACTGTCAACTGGTTGTTCGAAGGGTAATCTAGGCACTATTCTTTCATGATTAAAATTATGATATAAATATATCACCACAATCGCCCACTTCATTTTCAGATGATTATCCAACATCAGACACACTTATCTCTTGGACTCAAAACCGATGTATAATCCAGTTTTTTTCCATAAATTCATTTTGTGCCTGTTGCTTCGTACTCGAAGAAAAAGTAAATGAACCATGGTTTATTTAAAATTATGTGCTGTGAGGAGCTATACCTAGAATTAGTGAGCCGATTAAAAAAATGACGCAGTGGTGAAATAATAATAATAAAATGAGTATTTAAAAAATTATGACGCACCAAAATTATACGCAAGTACTTCTTAATTGGCCAACGTATTTTACAGCATACGAATAATTCAACTGTAGCCTCAAGTACCTTGTATAAAAAGAAACTATGTACGGTTATGTTTCCACCACTTTATAAAGAATTTAAATCACGTTAATAATCGCAAAATGATAATAAGACAATGAAAACTAGGCTTTTCACGTAAGTGCACTTACTACCACTATTTCGGGCGGCCATAATTATCGCTACCAAAAACAGCACAGTTGTAATCCGAACAGACTAAATGGTGCCAATACCTATATGTTTTACCTTGATTATGTATCTGCGCATATACAGCGCCTGCTTCGCATAAAATCGCACTAAATGCTTATGTAAATATTATGTTTTATTTATTTCGTGAGGTACAATAGTCATTTAAGGATTAAAAAATTCTAATTGTGCTTTCTATCGAAGCTTTGTTTATCAATCAATGATTATCACATCCTCCGATGTGATCCGATATGGGCATAAAGTGCAAGCAATCAAGAGAGAGACAAATACTATTACTATAGGAAACAGTACCAGAAAAATAGTAGCAACGTGCAAATTGATCAAGAACGAGCTACCATCGTGCAATCATGGGAACAAGATTAAAGATCCTAAGCTTATAATAAATTCCAAGAACGAATTTTTTTCCAAACAGCATTGAAAGCCATCTATATTATTAGTCCCACATCTCCATTGATTCTGCTGCAACACTTACATATATGTAAGTAATGCTGCCTCATTCTTCTTCAGATCAGTATCGTATGGAGAGATTAATAACATTATCCTAGATCTGAGAAATAAATATGAACCCACCAAGTGGATCAACAAGCAAAGAAACTAACAGCAGGGATTTACTGCATTAAAAGAATACAAATGATAGCAACATACCAGGCAGTTATATTTACCTACCATTCATTCATTGTCATCTCTCCTATGGCATCCTCTTCTGGGGGACATACTCTGCAGCGAAATGGATAAACACCCCGCACAAAAGGGAAATTCGAACTATATCGTGATTTATGCGTAGGGTATTTCAAGCAGCTAAGATATTTACCTTGATGTGATATGTATAGACGTAAACACTGGCGATAATACAAAGAACACATCTACTACACACGATACAGAAATGACGCGTCTATTTCAAAGCAACGCATTTCAAGCAGGTGGGCACAAAAAGATTCGCAAGTGAAACCAAAAAGGTAGTACTCATTGAGAAAGAATTCTGCACATTATAGGAATACTTCAGCGATCATTATTAAGCTGAATTTTTGTATTAAATGTTTGCTTGTATCTATGTATGTATATGTTCTGTTTGTGATATATTATATGCATATATACTTTAATATATTAATACTGACTGACAAAGAAATATATATCTATTTATAATTTATTATTTTTCTTTGTTACAATTGCTTGTACAAAGGGTACTAGAAAAGTTTTGCAATACAGGTTTCTTTATTTAATTTTTTCAAAGTAATTTCCTCTACACTCAATACACCTTTCCATCCTCCGAAACCAATCTTTAAACCAGTTCTGCAAGTTTCACTAGGGAGCAAGATCTGGACTGTAAGGAGGGTGCTCGGGAAGTTTCAATCCTGTTGCAGTCAAATATTCGGTGCAGGTTTTGGCGCGGTGAGCTGGAGCATTATCGTGATGGAGGAACCAAATGTCCATTCTTGACTTTGGCCGCAGGTTCTTCATAGATCCAATGACTTTAGGCAGGCACTGTTCAGTATACCACTTAGCTGTGACTGTCTTCTGTGTATCCAAAACGACGCGTTCCACAATTCCACTCGATTTGAAAAATAAAACTAACATTTTCTTCTTTGCAGATCGGGATTTTCTGACAACCAAAGGTGTGTCCTCATCATCAAAGACCCAAACTTTGTTTTGAGCTTTGGTCGGCACATCGTAATAGTACAGCCAAGTCTCGTCACCTGTCACGATGTTGTTCACATACCGAGATTGTTTCTTATTAAACTTTTTTAGCATCTCCCGGCACCAAGTCACACGTTGTGACATCTGCTCTTCAGTCAGTCGATGTGGCACCCAGAGAGAACAAAGTTTCTTCACGTGCAAATGATCATGCAGAATCGAACGAATTACTGGTGCATTTAGGCCTGAAGTACCCTCTATCTGTTGGTAGGTCACTCGTCTGTCATCGCCAAGCATTTTCCTCACAGTAGTAACGTTTTCCTCCGTAATCGACGTTCGTGGCCTACCTGGCCTCTCAGCATCCTCCACAGTTAAATTTCCCTTTGGAATTCTCTATACCACCTGAATATTGTTGTGTGATGTAGACAAACGTCATCTAGTGCAAGAGTCATTTCTTCGAAGCACTAGTCTATGTTTAAACCACGCATGAAATTATAACGCAAAACTGCCTTTATCTCATTTTGTGACCACGATGCTATCGCAAGCACTTTACATTCTCACTGCTAATGAATAATTGAGCTAATCGACATGGCGCGGCGGCTACTATGCTCGTATGAACATGTCTCAACATGCAGCAACAAGCAGCTTCCTACGATTCATTGTTGCGTCATATTGCAAAACTTTCCTAGTACCCTTTGTATTCGTCAATATAACAATATCTAGATCTATCCGTATATCTGTGATCCGATACGATATTTAAAGTAACTTACTTTTTCTAACATCTGTTCTAGTCTAATGCTTTCAGGTTTTCTCCTATTATCATTGCTTTTAGTTTTTTCTAGTTTCCGTTGTTCCGTTTCCTCATGCCATACTTGTATGTTACAGTTCTTCCATTTTGTTTGATATCAAGATTAAGCACACTAACGGCTAAAAACGAATCGTATAAAACACGTGTGCCAAACAATGTAGTTTTTATCATGGAAAAGTTACTGCTAACTGTTCTCTATCACGATGAACTAATATCGCAATACAGAGAAATAAGTTTTATTTAGATTATTTATCTAAAATTTTCGCCGCTACTGTACAGTTTTATTGTTACCTTTCATTTCGATCAATAAATAGATGTGTTTTCATAATTTAACTAGTAACATTCTTGAATTAAAGTACAATTCTACTAGTCAAGATTTACACAGTTTATCAAACAAAAACATTTTATGACAACCCCATTCTAATATTGGAAATACGCTATTGAACAAGTAACAAGTTATCACGTTAAATAACTCATTTCAAAAAAAGAGAAAACTTACTTTCTATAAATATCTATTTTATTAATGACTACTACATGTCTAATATCATCGAACAAATATACATTAGTACGAACGAGGGAATAAAAGTATTTTAAATAACTATATGTATATGTGTGTGTGTATGCATACTGAATATAATAAATAAACTCTGTTCTATGAAAACTCTTATAATTCATATATGCTCACCTCTAATGAAATAAGATATTTGCATATGGTAAGCAAATAACACATGCGAAATAACAAACATTTCCTTTTGCCGTTAAAGCGATTTAAATATTTAGATATATAATTTCAACAAATGCTAATACTTTAAACCGGGAAACTGATTTTCGAAAACCAATATTTACAAACTGTTGAAACTCGAGTTTAAAAATGTCTTTTATATTTCAACATTTCTCACTTGAAACTTTCTGAACGAATATATGTTCGTTCGCATATAGCAACATTCTAAATTCCTAATTACATGTATTTACGATTTGATCAGAAGAAAGGATTAGTCAATAAAGGAGTAACTGCGATCAATTAGCAATAGCAAAATGCAAACAGACAGCATGCTAATTAATATCGCTAAATTAGGTTCTTCTAAACATACGATTCAAAACGTATGAAATTTAATTTATGTTTGACAGACGGTATGAGATTTTAACTTAGCTTTCTTTTTAGAGAAGCATAAAATTTTTCTAAACGCAAAGATCAGCTTGATTGTGGGATTGCTTTGCCGTATAATATACGTATACACATACATACATATATATATATATGGTATTATAGTCTATAAGGGACCATTGATCTATCTTTGAGGTTTTTGAATTTTTCTAGACGCTATAGTCACTCGCGCCCAACTATTTTGAAATGTATCGACGCTAGATTATCAAATGTTTGTATTTTTCTCCATTGTGACGATTGTGATATGCTTTAGCTACTTGTTCTCCAAATTTTATATACGAGCCACTAAATTTTTTCCATGTCGCACATATAGCACTTTAGTATTTCATAACCGCATTCATCAATTTTAATTGGCGCCCACCATTATTACTTATTCTTGGCAAACTATCAAACTGCCTATGTTCCACTTGACCAGCCAAGCTATTCCTCTCCTTCTAACCTTCGTGGATGCATATGGTTTCCATACGGCTTTTTAATTTGTCATTTTTTGTCGTTCATACTAAATTATCATTTTGTGGTCCATATATTTTTTTCAATATTTCTCGTTTCCACGGCCTCAAAGATTTTCATTTTTGGCTATACACCATAATTCAGACAAATATGTCACAACTGGCACAATAATCGCTGTAATGTACTTTTACTTTAGTATACGCTTCAACCCAAGGTAATATTTATTGTTTATCTATTTGCTTTTACCTATACAACTAGGTACTTTTCTTAATTAATTACGTAGCCAAAATATTTAGAATTTCTAATTCTTTAATTTACTTTAGGTTGTTTCTTTCTGTATGTATCATATATCTGGTTTGTGATGTATTTACTCTCAGTATCTGCTGAATTTAGGCGTCCTTCGAACATTTAAATATATTCTTTATATATTTCGTTAATCTAGTTATAAAATCTATCCGGTGTAAATTTGAATAAGGTGGTCGATATCGAGTTTCCTTGGCTGAGTTCATAGCTGAGCTGAGCCGATAATTCGCCTTGAATTTTTATTATTGTTCTTGCATTTGACACATATATCCTCAACAGCTTTATTAGTTTCCATGACACACCTATCCTCTTTTATTCTACTAAATAAGTCTCTCCTAAATACAGAATCATAAGCTTACATAAAGTCAATAAGTAAATAATGTAGCTTGATGTAAAATTGCACTTTTGTAGAATTTGTTGTCATTGAAACACCTACTTCATCGTTGATCTATCTTTCCTAAAACCACTTTTGCATTCATGAAGTACAGTCCTTTTCCACGGATTTAATTTGTTTTCCCATATTTTACTAAATATTTTATAGGCTATATTAAGTAAAGCTGTTCTCTTTCAATTGCACAAATCATTTTATCCACACCTTTGTGAATAGATGCTATAGTTAATATTCCGCAAGCATATTTTAACTTTCCCAAAAATTTGGTATTAATCAAATATTCCTGTTGCTTTATTCTCTAATGGCTTTATTATTTACTGTATTTCTTCCAAAGTTATTAAATTCATTGAATGACTCGTGTCTATTACGCAATGACTTCCATTCTGCCAATGTTCCAACATTTCCTCTTAACATCTACCTAATTGCTTCTTAGTTGAAAATCCTCTCACTGTCTTCCCCCTCACTATAAAATATCTTTGCATTACCGGTGGCTACTGCTTCTTTAATCTCTATTAGATCATATCTACATATTTCCTTTTTATTAATATGTGTCTTAGATGCTATTGCGCGCGCATCTTTGAATCCTTTCTTTGTTCAAAGTATTCCTCAACATTTTCAATTTTATTCTTATATTCTTCATTTGTTTACTCATATTCCCTATCAAACTAGTTGTTCACCTTTTTCTTCGCTTGGCTACTTCAATGTACTCTGAGATCATTCACTCTTGGAGCTTTTCAATGACCAAGTTTTTATTATGTATTCCATTTTTGTCTTACTATTTTTGGTCTTCATACACAGTCTGTTGCAGAGAAAACGGAACCTTTTTAAAATAGTAATTATTAGAGGCGCCATATATTAAAAAAATATCCGTCAGTAATGTAGAACGTTCACCAATGTTATATCAAAACATCATGACATTTGCATCATTAGAAGCAGAGAAATTGCCCATAAAGTAACAGTGTATATTTGGCCGAAAAATTAATTTTGAACAAAGAGCAAATATCAACTTCTGTTTTAAACTCGTCTACTGAAATGTTTAATTTAATGAAATAAGTGTATGGTGATGCGTGTTTATCACGTAAGAGTGTGTATGAGTGGTATAAACGATTTAAAGACGATCGTACGGACATAAATGACGACAAAAATCCTGGTGCAAAAAATCTTTGGTTACGGAAAGTAACATCGAATTTGTGCGTGATTTTATCAGAAATAAGTCGAAATTCTCATTGCGATACGTGGGAATAAAATTAAATATTTCCAAGGATTCATTTTGACACAGCATTTGAGGCTGAGAAAGATTTGTGCAAGGTTTGTACCACACAAGCTAACTAAATTCAACATTGTACAGACATAATTAAAGACTAAAAAAAAAGGACGAAAACTTAAGGTATTCTATTGTAACTGGGGATGACACTTTGTGTTTTCAATGTTATCCCGAGACCAAGCGTCAAAACTCTGAAGGGAAGTATCCAAGCGCAGAAAAACTGAAAAAAGTCGTTTGGAGAAGTCAAAAGTTAAGACAATGTTGATTCGACATGTTAATTGACCGTGCAAAACATTGTGTTAAAACCGAAGGCGACAGCTTTGAATCAAATAAATGAATTTTACCAAAATAGTAAGCGTTTGTTCTCATTTTAAAACGTTCCGTTTTCTCTGAGACAGACTGTATATAAAAACCAAAAATATATCACTAACAGTCCGTTCATTAACACAGTTAGTGATGTATACATACATATACAAATTTATAGTTACAATTAGGATCATAATCGGTGTACATGCATACATATATCTAAAGACAATGACATTATTAATCTTACAACGCAAGTATATTTTTAAACGTTGACGGCTGAATGTAAGAAGTATTTGAGCAAAAATGTGACAACATATTCTTGTGAACACATACGTGAGAATCTTGGGGTGTCTATTTTAAAATTCACTGGTCATTAATAATATTTTTCGGGTACGTTGGTATGTATACACGACAGAGAAAAAAAAGCGAGCGAAAGACTCTATATCTAGAAACACTGTAATTACCTGTTGAGGATTCAGTCTTATATTATCATTAATCACTGAAAGAAGAGCCATGCGAAGATAGGAAAACTATTTGGAAATTAAGTAACTCGAAAATAAATGTATTTAAGCAACAGTATCTTGTAGATGTTAAATTACCTTAGGCCAAAATAGTAACTCTTACAATTAATGATCACTTTATGTTTCATATATGTATACATATAAACTAAAGGATTATAATAAATTGCGAAAACAAATGTACAACAATTGGAATCATGCGGTATTTTAAGTGACATATAACAACACTTGTATAACTTTTATATGAACTGCCAACATGCCTAGTATGTTACTTTATCTATCAAGTATCAAATATCTGTACATATGCGATCGCTTGTAAAGTTCGTGAACTATTATTTAATTCCAAAGCAATTGTCGCATTCCCCAAATTCTTAATGTTTGGATCAAAGGCGCTGATTTTGTTACTTGTTATTCTTGGAAATCAAACGCTAATATATTTCGTCTAATTTGATTGATATTTTTTTGTATTTATGTTATTTTTATTTAAAAAAATCACTGTCATTTACATTAGATACAATTCATCATCAACCGAGAGGACTTACTGTTATAAGCGAGTCCACATTCTTATCGACAGCTAGGACGTTCCTGAAACTCGACGAACGCTAAGATTGTGTCCAGTATTGTATGGGAATGTCGTGAAGAGCCTATAGTAGAACTGCTATGGGTGTCGCGGTATTGGGAGATTACAGGAAACGAAAAAGCTGATGAACAAAAGGACACGCATAGACCCAAACCTGAACATGACGAAGCCATAATTGACAATCCAACCCGTAAAAAGGCTGAAGAATTGGTTCCTTAGAAAGAAGTTAGTTTAGAATAATAACTAGATATGTTATAAGCCACACGTTCGTTGGAAAATTCCTGAATAAAATTGGCATATAATAGAGATATTTGTTGTAGATTGTCCAATAGAACCCTAGAAATAATTAGTCACATCTAGCAAGAATGTGAGGCATTGGATCAAAAGAGACATGGTGAACTTAATGTAGACCCTATAATATACAACAACCGACCTGCCCTGGATATGTACTAGTTAGTACAGGAAACAGGAGTGTTAGATTGAGCACAGTAGGCATGTTTGGGGAATGCATAATAAGTCAATAAGATTGCAATGCTTTATTGACTGTTATAGTCGAAAGTCCGCTAGGAAAAGAAACGAAATGGTAGGCAACATAAAAACAAATGTTATTGACTTAAGAGTAAAATAATTTTAAAACTGCATTAAGGTCAGATTAAATTAATACAGAACAAACAGAACTACTTTTAAACCGTCGAATTTCCCATTGTCCACACCAACATAGTATCCATCTTTTTCATAAAATTAGAATAGCATTTTACATTTAATTAAAAATATTCTTGTGTTAGAAGTTTAGCTAACTTGACTAAGTTATGTATAGCGTTTCTAAATTTCATATAATTTATAATGCATTTATTACAATTGCTTGTATAGAGTGACATCGAAATTTATATGTATTTTTCACTTCTATGTTAAAGTGTTTATAAATCTTACATGAAAGTATTTATATGCACAAGCAATGACAAGGTAATCTAAAAATAAATTGTTTTTTCATTGCTCACTTATTAGCTTGCAATTCTATTCGTCACTTAGTAAAACTAGCACTCGCGTTTCAAGTTGTAACAATATTTTTTGCAAGTATAATGAAAATAATGTTCGCTATAGAAGTACAAGTCGACTTTAAACATGCTTTCTAGGTACTTAAAAGATATTTGTAAATCTAACTACACTTTGTACAACATACCCATTAGAACTTGTTTTAATTTAACATACCCATCAGAACTTGTTTTAATTTACTATTTTCGATTTGTAATATAAATGTTAATATGCGTATATTAATAAGCGGAAAGTCCAGAAGTTTCGCAAAATGAAAACAATATAAAATAGATACATTGATTATAATAATAAATTTATTTATGATCTCTAAATACCCTTTGATAGTTCGTATGTATACCATTAGCGTCTATGACTGCTTCTTGCCTTTGTGGTTAGGATTCCCCTAACTTCTTTTAAATTTTCTGCTATTTCTCACATATTGCATTTTTCAAGCTGGTTTTACTAGAAATTTGTTTTTTCGAACTTCTACATTCCAAAGGTGTAATAAATTCTCTATTGAATTGAGGTTTGGGGATGTGGTAGTAGTGTAGTGGTATGGTAGCTGATGTATGTAATATAGTAACCATTCTATAGTTATCCTGCGGTATGCTTGGGATTATTATCGTGTTGGAACTGAAATAACCCCAAAACATTCTTCAGAGCTGGGCAGCAGGCTATCTCACAAATACTATTTTATTTCACTGGGTGTCTTTATTATGCTCGGCAATATTGTTTCAAACATTCGCCATTTTAATAGTAATACAGCAGTGAGTATTGTATTTTTCTTAAAAATGGGTGAAAGCTCGAAGTAATATTGTCGAGAATAATAAATACATTAAGTGAAACAAGACCAAGTGTGATTTATATTTGATTTTATTAATTATAATGAAACTAGTAGTAGATGCTTGAAAAGTCATGAGTCATATGTGGGTTACAACCGGCCCGCGGGCTGCATCCGGCCCGCTGCAAGTTTGATCCGGCCCGCGAGACATTGTCGTATTATTTCATGTCTGATATCTATCGCTAAAAATTATGAACACTACTTTAAAACTCTACTTTAAAATGCACTACTTTGAAACACAGCCCACGAACGTATTTGCACATTAAAGTTTGGCCCACAACATGTCAAAGGTTACCCATACTTGAAATAAATATAAATAATGCAGTCCGTAGCCTCTGTTGGAAGAAAAAACGTCACATTTTTCATTTTCGATACGATGTGCTTTACATATTTCAGGAAGGCACAGCTGTTCCGATTTCCATGGAAAATATTGAGGAATACTGTGTGCCAGAAATGAAAATGTAAAGGTGGTTTAAAAAGTCTAGACAAGGCGAACTTGTTTTATTAGATGAACCATACGTTCGTTCAAGCTTCCTGGTAACATACTTGAAAACAGTGAGAAATATCAATTGCACGAATCACTCGAAGACCCAGTTATCAAGCATGAAGGACTAGACATCAAAAATCCCAGCTGAGTGAAAACAGTGAGATAGATCATCGTGTTTCCTATATTGTCAGCAGATGGCGAAAAGCATGTAAAGTATATAAATAAAGGAGTAAGCGAAGTTGGAATCATCAAAATGAATCACCTCGATCACTTAGAAAGGTATTGTTATTAATGTGGTGGTATTGATACTGAATTATTTATTATTTCCTCCCAATAAAACCAATATTTTAAGTATTACAATCAATTGGATTAGTTGAACTAGATCTTTTCAAGAATACTTATAGAATACATTAATTACGAAATTATAAACATTCATAAGGTCAATAAATAAATGATCTAGAATCTGAAAATATCTACTCTGCTGTTACTCCCCCTTTATTTAAATCCTTTGGTAGTCACGAATTACACTCTCTATTCACGGATTTAATTTCTTTGTCAATATTCTACTAAATATAATCTATGTTAACTAGGTATAATACACAATTTTTATACATTGTTTCATCACCATCCTTGTGATTAGGAACTATCGTCGTTATTCTGCATTCCTGTCTATTCCTTTATTTTCGCAGATACTTTCGATTAATTCAAACATCTCCATCATTCACCATATCTTAATATTTCTGCTGTAATCTTTTATTGTTTTTTAATGATTTTCTTATTTGATCTGCTCTCTCATATGTTGGATAACTCGTATATAAGTATCTTCCAAGTTCTGGTTCTCTGCCCACTTCTCTACCAGAATGTCTAAATTTGACTGAAAGAAATCAAATGGAACGTGCTTATTAATTTTTCATGTATTGACGATCGGCTACCGTCAGATTGTTATTTACTTGGTGCATTATAAAATAATATAATAACTTCGCGAAGTTATTGGAAAAACGAACTATTATTAAGAAAATTATAGTAACATTAGGGGAAACAGAAAAGCATCTGCAGGAAAATTCTAATATTCTTAATAAAGGATTGAAATCATGAATGAACATAAATAAACAAAAAACTAAAACAATGGTAATCGGACAACAAAGTAAAAGACACAACATATATGTAAAAAGAATACAAAGTACGAGACCAGGTAGGTAAGTTTGCATACTTAGGAGCAGCAACAAACGAAGAAAGAACAATAGAAGACAGATAAACGAAAGAAGAGTGAAAACTGACTAACTGTACAATAGTTTAAAGAGGAAATATTTATGAAAGAAAAAGAAATACAAAAACAAATTAAAACAGAAGTAGTTAGAAGGACTGTAAAGTAATACTAACATATGTGTTCAATTTTGGATATTAACACAAAACAAGAACCAGTATGGAAATGAGATTCTTGTGAAAAATACAAGGAAAAACAGGAAGGGATAAAGTTAAAAACCAGATATTCAGAAAAGCTAAAATATAGTCCTTCTCGAAACAACGATAGAACAATGTCAACTACGGGGATTAAACCATATAATGGAAAGAGAACAGTACACGCTAGTAATACAAATGTACCAGGTGAAAAAAATGAGAAAAAGAAGAAAGGCATACAAAGAACATAAAGGTACAAAGATCAGCTGAATAAAGAATAAGATGGGAAGATATAAAGCATTAGCAAGCAACGAAAGAAAATCGAAGGACATGCCAGAAAACAGCTGAAAATTCAAACTCGGATTATGTAAGTACCAAATAGGTAAGTTTTGATGGAGACTGTGGATGATTAATTAATCAATTAAGGTTAATATAGTAGAGCTAAGTTGTCACTATCATTAGATAATTAATAACAATGCTGCCATTGGAACCACACATGGAAACAGTGTGTTTGACTCTCGATAGTATATATATATATATATATATATATATATATATATATAAAATGTATAATATACAATCGTAGGTTGCTTTAAAAGTTTTGCGATTCAGCTACTTCCCGTACGCTGACGCTGTGGGCAGACTAATAGATTAAAGCCTGAAGGGTTTAGTAATAAATAATAAATAATCTGAGCTCCTTCGTTTATCGACGGGTAATCAGACGGAAGCTGAATGTTGAATTAATGGTGTTCTAAGAAACAAAATCATGGAATGATAATGGTGCAATATGTAATTTCATAGGAGATTGAGATTCATTAAAAAGTGTGTTCTTTTACTTCTAGCAAGATTGTGGTCTGGTAATACTACAAAATAATATCTTGCTCAAAAATAGACTGAGGGATACAAATATGGCCAGAACTCCACAATCGCCCAAAATCAATCCTATTAAATTCTTGTCGAATAAGTTAGATAAGAAGCAAGAAGTAAAGAAGTAAGTAAAGAAATACTGTTCATATTACAAATCAAATCAACCCGAACAAGTTATTTTACATTCAGAAACTTATATCAAAACTACCATACGCAAATAAATTGTTAAGTGCAAAGCGAATATTTGTCGAAAGTAAACAAGAATAAGAATATAAAAATAAAACGAATATTACATTTTATAAGAATTCTTAAATGGTAAAACCGGTAAAATATATGTATTTAAAAGGTCTATTTAAGGAAAGTATCATATATGTGCGTATGTAATTAGTTAAATAGTTAGGTATAGTACCTTACAATTGAATTAATGCCATCTAAAATTTGGAAATTTATCTAATTCTTCTAATAAAATAAATATATAAAATATAAACATACACATATGTATATATTTTAAATTAATGATTTTAAAACAATTTCAAGAATCGTATAATAAATCTACTTCATTATCATATCGGTAAAGTACAAAGACCTGTTCTTCTTACTTAAATATGATACCCGATCAAGATATTTGATGGATATTTTATTTTTTGGACACATGCTTTGCTATGCTGTTCGTGCAGGGTTTTTGGCCACAAATCATCTACGACCGATAAGAGACGAAAAAGAAAAAATTAACTTTATAATATAAATTCATATAAAGAAAGCAATAAGTTATATAAATTTCGTTAGTTCTTATCTTATTCTAGTTTGTGGCTCTGAAATTTGAATGGATTTTTGCTCATTGTTGATGCTAATAATTTCTTTCTAGTCCAACAGCATCTTATTCTCGCAGCGTGTAACCGTGATTGTAATTTTCACTTCGATATATTTACTTGAGTACTGAGATTTAAAGATATGATTTTGTTGTCTGCTTCTACTATTGTTTTATGAAAGACGTTGTTTTTCATGATCGGAAAATATGTTTTAAAGTTGTTTCCTGGTTTATAGTGCGCATTTCTTATGTCAATGACCTGGATAATGTAAACCGTTCTACCAGAGAATGTTGATGTGTTTGATGTTTTGTGGCTATTGTTCTGACAAATCTGTCGAAGGAGTCTAACTTTATGTTTGACCGTTTTATGAGTAAAATAGAAGTCGGGTTGTGTATATGTTGACTGCTTTTCTTTTACATTTTGCATCAAAAACTTTTGTGTTTTTTTTTGAAATTTTTCTTAAATTTATGTTTCAATTAATGTTTGATTAATAAAAGAATTTTGTGTTATGCCAAGATATTTGTATGTTTCTTTTTATCGAAATCCTTCTATTTCATCTATTTGTATAATTATGGAGCACCATCTACATTTATCCAATTCCAAGTTCATTTTGATGTAGGTGGTGAATATTTATATTGTGTCCAATAATGTCATCTATATAAGATGATTTATGGGTTTGATATTTTGATTATGGTAGTTTATTCCATAACTTTGTTGTGTTGCGTTTAGTATGTCTTATAAAGGGTAAGTGCAATGCAAAATAAAAGCGCGTAATGCACCCATTTTATTATTATTAGTGTTGTTTGCAGTTTGTCTGATGTTGTGTGTCTCGTTTTCGCCATGAACTCAATACACCTAAAGAATGATATAAAAGAAGTGTCTATCTTAGATATTAATAC